>CM024753.1:45191841-45410162 GCA_014218235.1 Colocasia esculenta
TTATCAACCTTGTCAATCCTTTGTTTGTATGATTTAGGACGAGTCTGAATGTACTACATTTTATGGGTCATGCATGTACTAGTCAGTCTCTGTTCTGAATTTTGAGATTTTTCCCATACTTGTGTGAATTAGTGAAAATGTTGTTTGGGGAATAGAAATCATGCGTAGGTCACGATAAATCTTCTGTAAATTGTGTGTTGCCCAATAAATTATGAAATAAATCATGTGGCTCTCTGCCTGTTAGGGTTCAGACCGTGAGTGGTTAAAACTGTGCTTGTGTTTAACTCCATGTTAAATCGAATTGCGGATAGCATGTGAAATTAATGTTGGATTTTCTGTAATTTTGTTTTAGCTTAGAAAAATCTGAAATTTTGCATGTGGGATCCTAAACCCGAAATTAGCCTGTGGTTAAAATTTCAGCTCATTTGGACCAGTATATGATGCAATATGAATTTTCCATGTGAAATTGTGAAACTAATGCATGCCGTTGTAAAATGATTTGATTTTGTATATAGCAACATGATTAGTGAAATCTCCTGAGCACTAAATTTCTGTAATTGTAGTGACATGTCAGGAAAACAGAGCACCATGTGTGTAAATGAGTGAATGAGTAAAATGTGAGTGTCATGTTCTAAACTAAGTGCTTAAATCGGAAAACGTGTAATGTGTAAATTGTGCCAAGTGTGACATTGCTTCCACAGAGGGCAGTGGAACCGTATCAGGGAAAAGTCCCCCTGAGAAGGTTCAATGTGTTGTGACCCTAAGGGCATTAGGGGAAATCCTGGAGGTGGACAAGTACCACTGGTTAGGGTGGAGACTTGTTCTCCCGGTCTGCGCAGTCCAAGAGTCGCCATTGAATTGCCTAGATGGCGTCTATGTGATGATGTGATGTGATGTGTTGTGTCCTTCTTTGGTGGTTTGGACTATGTGTCATGGCACTAAATGTGAATGTGTAAATGTGTATGTGTTCATGTGAAAAATGTGAATATGAACAATGTGTAAAAGTGCATGTGTAAAGTGTGAAATATGTAAATTTGGAATTGTGTAAAGATGTGAAACCAAAATGTGAGGATGTGAGTTTGTAATCCATGTTATGACAATCTGAAATCATGCTTAAACAGTAGCTTTACTTTGTTATGATCATGTTTATGTATGTAAAATGCCTAAAATCCATGCTAGGGATAATTGTTAAGCATATATAAACAACTCCCACACTTGGTTGTGCACATGTTGCGTTTTAATCGTTGTTATAGCTCTCATGTGTTAGATTATGGTTACTAAAGTATGTAAAACCAGCAAGCTTAAAGCATGTAAAATGGTTACGTATATGCGTAGAAATGTGTAGATTCCATGTTAGGTATGTTTCCTTTCATGCATGCTCGGGAATTTATGTTAATGGCTTCCATGTCTTAGTTGGTTGAAGGTAGATGTTTATGTGAGGAATGAATAGAAAGCATGTGATAGATGATTTTGATTTAGAAAATCTGAAAGCATAGTCCATGTGTTTAAATTGTAGATTCACCATGATAGGTTGTAAAATGTAATGTCAAGCATGCTACTTTGTGTCTTGTGAATGTATATGTGAACCTACTATGATATGTGCATGTACGGTATGTGTAGAATTACTTGCGGAGTCTTTTAGACTCACTACTTGCTTCGGCGTACAGGTGTAGTTGGTGACGAGACACTCGTGGAGGAGACGTTGGAGACCGACTCCGAGCATGGAGATTAGAGTGTTGGAGTACTTGTGACATTTTGAGATTTTCATAGTATGTAATTGCAACATTGTATTAGAATTACTATGGAAGGGAATGTATAAGTGCGGACATTTATGTATTAAATTTTCAGCAATTTAATTATGTGGACTTTTAGTTCTTTAAAGTTATCGATTTATGTATGTTGAATGTGGATGATGAATGAAATGAAGACAGTGGTTCTTTTACTTCCGCTACTCTGTTCTTATATTCACGTGTATCTCAGCTGAATGTTATTGTTGGGTAAATGTCCCACTGTGATGACGCTCGCTATATCGACGTGGGTTGGTATAACCGTACCGGTATAATGAGGGTCGTCACAGAGATTGGTATCAGAGAGACCGGTTGAGATTGCACATGAATATACATAAGTCATCATCTTCATTGCATGCTAAGTATGTCCACATGTGTAGAATTGATTAGTAATGAATGAAAAATAGATAGGAAGATGGTTAGAAAACTTAATAACCTAGCTAATGGTGGCTGAAATTTATTACAGCCATGGCTTCGAGAGGTAGGCGTGGTGGAGCGTCGGCCCGTGAGGACGAGCCGCGACGTGACGAGCGGGCGACCAGCAGGCCCCGGCACCGCAAGGTTCTGTACTTCCCCCACCGCCGCCTGTGGATTATGGAGTATTCATGCAAGGTCTGGTGCAAGCCATGCAGACGCAGGCTCATACCCAGGCAGCACTCCAGGCGCAGTTGGAGGCTCAGGTTAGACTAATAAAATGACTAATAGTCTGTTTAATTGCTTATGTGATATTATGTTGATTGTATATTGCTTGATGTGCACTGTAGCAGGCTCAAGTACCAGCTCAGGACCGTAGTGGACCTTCTACCATGGAGAGATTCAAGAGGATGCTGCCACCCTCTTTTAAGGGGGAAAGTGATCCGTTGTTGGCTGAAAGCTGGATGAGGGAGATAGAAAAGATCTTTCGAGCCATCAGGTGTGCAGATGAGGATAAGGTTACATTAGCCACCTACATGCTACATGTATGTTTTGGTTTATATGCTTGTATGTTTTGTTAAGCTAGATTTGTTTAGATGGTGCTTATGAACGGTGTACTGCAGGAAAGAGCTAATGTTTGGTGGGATTCATTGCTACGTACCCGGTTTGAGGACAGAGCTATCGATGTTGCTTGGACGAGTTCGTGAGGCTCTGTCGGGCCAAGTTCGTCCCGGAGCATGTGCAAGATCGGATGGAGCAAGAATTTCTATCTTTGGCTCAAGGCTCCATGACCGTGCTGGAATATGAGGCAAGATTTTCTGAACTCTCTAAATATGCACCTCATATCGTGGCAGACGAGCGCAGAAAGACAAAGAAGTTCGTGATGGGACTCAAGCCATCACTGCGGACGAGACTCGTGGCGTTTGACCACCGCACGTTGGACGAGGCCCTCAGTGCTGCTTGTAGGCAGGAGGGAGAGATGGAGCAATACTTGGAAGAAAAGAAAGCTTCGCAGAAAAGACCTGCAGCAACATTCCAGCGGCAGGACAAGAAGAAAGCGGTGTACCCGACACAGCAGCGACCAGTAGCAGTCGGCAGTTCTCAGGTACCTTCTGTACGTTCCTCTGGTGTGAAGAAGGAGTGTCCCTACTGTGGGAAGACACATGGTGGTACCGAATGTTGGATGATTGCGGGCAAGTGCTTGAAGTGTGGGAGCAGCGACCACAAGATCAGAGATTGCCCAAGACTTCAGTAGGGAGCTCAGCGTGGAGTGCCAGCCCCAGCAGTAGCGGCAGCCGCGCCAGCTACAGGAAGACCAGGAAGGCCTCGAGCCCCAGCTCGAGTGTTTGCTTTAGCTCGTGAGGACACCGAGCAGGCGGAGCATGTCACTGAAGGTACGGTTTTGCTTTTAGGTGTGCACGCTCGGGTTTTGTTTGATACGGGTGCTACTCACTCGTTCATTTCCGAGCGGTTCGCTAGGCAGTTAGCCCTAGAGTCAGGCATAGAGTCTGAGGATTTAGAGGTCCCTTTGTCTGTACACACCCCTGCGGGTACGGTATCGACTAGGAAGTGCATTCCGTCGTTACCTGTGTGCATTGAGGATAGAATCCTAGATGGGTTTTCTTCTTGCTAAAGATGAAGGACTATGATGCTATTCTTGGTCTGGATTGGCTAGAGGAGCACTATGCGTTAGTGGATTGTCGTCGGAAGAGGATTGTTTTCCGCATTCCTGGTGAGGATGAGTTCTCTCACCCCTTGCCAAGGAATTTGGCGGAAAGTTGGTCATCTCTGCCATGAAGGCGATGCGCATGGTAAACAAGGGTTGTGACGCTTTTCTTGCCAGCGTGGTGTTAGTACCAGAGGCTGATGAGTCACCTACTCTTGCGGAGATTGAGGTAGTGCAGGATTTTCCAGATGTCTTTCCTGATGACTTGTCAGGATTGCCACCGGATAGAGAGATAGAGTTTACCATAGAGTTGCTTCCGGGCACCTCTCCTATCTCGAAGGCTCCATATCGGATGGCACCTGCGGAGTTAGCCGAGTTGAGGAGGCAATTGCAAGAGTTGCTTGATAAGGGATTTATTTGCCCTAGTGTTTCCCCTTGGGGCGCACCTGTATTATTCGTCAAGAAGAAAGACGGGTCACTTAGGTTATGCATTGACTATAGGAAGCTGAACCAAGTGACTGTGAAGAACAGGTATCCCTTACCTCGTATTGATGATTTGTTTGACCAGTTGCGAGAGGCATCAGTCTTTTCTAAGATTGATTTGCGATCTGGTTATCATCAGTTGAGGATTCGAGTGAGGATGTGTCCAAGACGGCATTTAGAACCCGTTATGGACATTATGAGTTTTTGGTCCTTCCTTTCGGATTGACCAATGCCCCTGCAGCGTTCATGGACTCATGAACAAGGTGTTTAGGCCTTATCTAGATAGCTTTGTCGTAGTGTTTATTGATGATGTGTGGTCTACTCTCCAGATGAGGCCACGCACCGTCAGCATTTGAGGGTAGTGTTAGAGGTTCTTCGTGAGCACAAGCTGTATGCTAAGTTCAGCAAGTGCAATTTTGGTTGCGCGAGGTTCATTTCCTCGGGCATGTTATCTCCGGCGCTGGTGTTGTAGTTGATCCAGCAAAGGTCCAGGCAGTTATGGATTGGGAGATTCCCAAGACCCCTTCGGAGATTCGTAGTTTTATTGGTTTAGCTGGTTACTATCGGCGATTTATTGAGGGATTTTCATCCATCGCCGCCCCTTTGACTCAGCTTACCAGAAAGGGAGTGAAGTTTGTTTGGTCCGAGAAGTGTGAGAGTAGTTTTCAATTATTGAAGACTAAGCTCACGTCAGCCCCGGTGTTAGTCTTACCGAGCGGTGTAGAGGGTTTTGCTATCTACACGGATGCATCTCAGATTGGTTTAGGTTGTGTGCTCATGCAGCAAGAAAGGGTAGTGGCTTATGCTTCTCGTCAGTTGAAGGAGCATGAGAAGAACTATCCGACTCATGACTTGGAGCTCGCAGCAGTGGTTCATGCACTAAAGATCTGGAGGCACTATCTTTATGGTGTCAGATTTGAGGTGTTTACCGACCACAAGAGCTTGAAGTATCTTTTCTCCCAAAAGGAATTAAACCTGAGGCAGAGGAGATGGATCGAGTTCTTGAAGGATATGACTTCGACCTTCAGTACCATCCTGGAAAGGCGAACGTCGTAGCAGATGCTCTTAGTAGAAAGAGGCCATCCCTCCAGCAGGATTGGAAGATGTTGGAAGATGCGGCTTGCGCGTTGACTGAGTTAGAGCCATCGCTATGTCAGGCTTTTGTAGCTCAGTTAGCTCTTAGATCCTCAGTTTTGGATGAGGTGATCGAGCAACAGGAAGCCGACCCTAGACTCTTGGAGTTAGTGGGCAAGGCAGGCATTGCTCGTGATGAGGACGGTGTGATTAGATTTCAGCACCATGTTTGTGTCCCTGATTTAGTAGATGTCCGTGAGCATGTGTTAGCGGAGGCTCATAGATCGCGATTCTCTATTCATCCGGGTAACACTAAGATGTACCAAGATCTGAAGAGATCATTTTGGTGGTCCGACATGAAGAAGGATGTTGCGGATTATGTGTCTAGGTGTTTGGTGTGTCAGCAAGTGAAAGCCGAGCGACAGCGACCATCTGGCCTTATGCAGAGGATGGATATCCCAGTATGGAAGTGGGAGGCTGTCACTATGGATTTCGTTTCGGGTTTGCCTCGATCTAGAAGGGGCAATGATTCGATTTGGGTAGTTGTAATAGATTCTCGAAGACTGCTCATTTCTTGCCTATGAAGAAGAAGCAGTCAGTAGAGAGTTTAGCTAGATTGTATGTTAGTGGTATCATTAGATTGCATGGTGTGCCGAAGTCGATCATTTCGGATCGAGATCCGAGATTTACTTCGAGGTTGTGGAAGGGTCTTCAGGATGCTTTAGGTTCAGAGCTGAAGCTCAGTTCGGCGTTTCATCCCCAGACCGATGGACAGTCCGAGAGGACTATCCAGACGCTTGAGGATATGTTGAGAGCGTGTGTTCTGATTGGAAGGATGATTGGGAGCGTCATTTACCTCTTGTGGAGTTCGCATACAACAACAGCTTTCATGCTAGTATTGGTATGGCTCCATTCGAGGCGTTGTATGGTAGGCCCTGCAGATCTCTGTTATGTTGGGAGGAGATTGGTGATAGGCAGTTGATCGGACCGGAGTTAGTTCAGGAAACTTCGGATAAGGTCCAGCTTATCAGGAAGAGGCTTGTTGCAGCACAGGATAGGCAGAAGAGTTATGCCGACAACAGAAGGAAGGATTTGGAGTTTGAAGTTGGCGATCATGTCTTCTTGAAGATATCGCCTACTCGTGGTGCCGTCAGATTTGGCCGGCATAGCAAGTTGAATCCTAGGTTCATTGGCCCATATGAGATTCTCAGACGTTTGGGCAGCGTGGCATATGAGCTAGCCTTACCCCCAGCTTTGGCTAGTGTTCATCCTATGTTCCACGTATCTATGCTCAGGAAGTATGTCCGAGATCTGTCTCATGTGATTAGTCATGAGCCAGTGGAGATTCAGCCAGATCTGTCGTATGTCAAGCAACCAGTAGCTATTCTTGACCGGAAGGTTCAGCATCTCCGGAACAAGAGTATTGCGTTGGTGAAAGTTCTATGGCGGAACTTCTCACGAGAGGAGGCTACTTGGGCTTGAGGATGCAATGAAGAAGAAGTATCCCCTTTTGTTTCAGTAGTGTCGTTCTAACTTCGAGGATGAAGTTTCTTTTAAGGGGGAGAGGGTGTAAGGCCTCGAATTTTGTTGCATTATTGTATTGCATATAAATGATTCATGTTGTGTATGTACGTATGTAAATATCTACGTAAGTACTAGTTAGTATACTATTGCATGCATGTGTATAATTAGTGTAAATAATGTATGTATTGCTTGATGGTAGTGTGTGCACAATACCATATAGATATCACATGTATATATACATGATGTGCATGGGTTTCTGCATGTTTTAGACTTCTGGCCGAAGGCCAGATTGGCGTCAATATCATGACGTCGATGTGGTGTCGGCGTCAACCCTATGGACGCCAACACTAATTCCAGCGTCCAACGATGTGGACGCCAACCTCTCTGACCTACATGCGTTGCAGAGCCCAGAATTCCGGGAGCAAGCTACCCCAACCATTGGGGAGCTGTCCCCAACGGTCTGAAAGGGGTATCACATCATCTCCTGCGTGGGTGAGAGGTCTTTGGCTATATACAAAGCCCTCTCTGCAACTCACACCCTTCTCTTGTCCCTTAGCAAGAGAGGAAGAAGAGGAAAAGATGAGAGAAAACCCTAGCTCGGAGCTGTGCAAAGACTGAACTTTGGAGGCTCCAATCCGGCGATCCAAGGCTTCATCCGGCGTTCTATTGCAACTGGAGGCTAGAGGGAACCAAGGAGGAGGCTTCCCCACCACTGGCTTAGCACCCGCATCGACCAAGAACCCGGAGGAAGGTGTCATTGGAGGCTTCTTGGGACTGCCCAAGGAGAGCTTCACCGCCACCTTTGATCCCTTTGGAGTATTTTTCAGAGGCAAGTACCCTACCCATAACGTCCTGTATGTGTCTAGGTTGGTTTTATGAATTTTATGTATTTTACTCGTGTCCTGGATCCCCCCATTCACCCTTTCATTTGAGTTCGGTCTGTGTTTCTGCACAGACAGGAACTTCGCGTCAATGCCTTGACGCCAAGATCCAGGTGTGCGTCCAGCGATATTGTCGTCCACTCCTGGAACGGCCAGAGACCGCCGCCAAGTTCATCTGAGCAGAACAGCAAGCTGTTCTGCCCTTCTATACGACTAATTTCGATATGTTTCACGATGAGGATATAATGTAATCTCTTATGTACTATGTATACTAGTGAATGTGGAGTGTGGATGGATTTTGAGCAAGGTGGTAAATGATAGAGTTATTTATTTTATGGAAATACATGTATGATGAGTTATCAACCTTGTCAATCCTTTGTTTGTATGATTTAGGACGAGTCTGAATGTACTACATTTTATGGGTCATGCATGTACTAGTCAGTCTCTGTTCTGAAATTTTGAGATTTTTCCCATACTTGTGTGAATTAGTGAAAATGTTGTTTGGGGAATAGAAATCATGCGTAGGTCACGATAAATCTTCCGTAAATTGTGTGTTGCCCAATAAATTATGAAATAAATCATGTGGCTCTCTGCCTGTTAGGGTTCAGACCGTGAGTGGTTAAAACTGTGCTTGTGTTTAACTCCATGTTAAATCGAATTGCGGATAGCATGTGAAATTAATGTTGGATTTTCTGTAATTTTGTTTTAGCTTAGAAAAATCTGAAATTTTGCATGTGGGATCCTAAACCCGAAATTAGCATGTGGTTAAAATTTCAGCTCATTTGGACCAGTATATGATGCAATATGAATTTTCCATGTGAAATTGTGAAACTAATGCATGCCGTTGTAAAAATGATTTGATTTTGTATATAGCAACATGATTAGTGAAATCTCCTGAGCACTAAATTTCTGTAATTGTAGTGACATGTCAGGAAAACAGAGCACCATGTGTGTAAATGAGTGAATGAGTAAAATGTGAGTGTCATGTGCTAAACTAAGTGCTTAAATCGGAAAACGTGTAATGTGTAAATTGTGCCAAGTGTGACATTGCTTCCACAGAGGGCAGTGGAACCGTATCAGGGAAAAGTCCCCCTGAGAAGGTTCAATGTGTTGTGACCTTAAGGGCATTAGGGGGAAATCCTGGAGGTGGACAAGTACCACTGGTTAGGGTGGAGACTTGTTCTCCCGGTCTGCGCAGTCCAAGAGTTGCCATTGAATTGCCTAGATGGCGTCTATGTGATGTGATGTGATGTGTTGTGTCCTTCTTTGGTGGTTTGGACTATGTGTCACGACATTAAATGTGAATGTGTAAATGTGTATGTGTTCATGTGAAAAATGTGAATGTGAACAATGTGTAAAAGTGCATGTGTAAAGTGTGAAATATGTAAATTTGGAATTGTGTAAAGATGTGAAACCAAAATGTGAGGATGTGAGTTTGTAATCCATGTTATGACAATCTGAAATCATGCTTAAACAGTAGCTTTACTTTGTTATGATCATGTTTATGTATGCAAAATGCCTAAAATCCATGCTAGGGATAATTGTTAAGCATATATAAACAACTCCCACACTTGGTTGTGCACATGTTGCATTTTAATCGTTGTTGTAGTTCTCATGTGTTAGATTATGGTTACTAAAGTATGTAAAACCATCAAGCTTAAAGCATGTAAAATGGTTACGTATATGCGTAGAAATGTGTAGATTCCATGTTAGGTATGTTTCCTTTCATGCATGCTCGGGAATTTATGTTAATGGCTTCCATGTCTTAGTTTGTTGAAGGTAGATTTTTATGTGAGGAATGAATAGAAAGCATGTGATAGATGATTTTGATTTAGAAAATCTGAACACATAGTCCATGTGTTTAAATTGTAGATTCACCATGATAGGTTGTAAAATGTAATGTCAAGCATGCTACTTATTGTGTCTTGTGAATGTGTATGTGGAACCTACTATGATATGTGCATGTACGGTATGTGTAGAATTACTTGCGGAGTCTTTTAGACTCACTACTTGCTTCGGCGTACAGGTGTAGTTGGTGACGAGACACTTGTGGAGGAAACGTTGGAGACCGACTCCGAGCGTGGAGATTAGAGTGTTGGAGTACTTGTGACATTTTGAGATTTTCATAGTATGTAATTGCAACATTGTATTAGAATTACTATGGAAAGAGAATGTATAAGTGCGGACATTTATGTATTAAATTTTCAGCAATTTAATTATGTGGACTTTTAGTTCTTTAATGTTATCGATTTATGTATGTTGAATGTGGATGATGAATGAAATGAAGACAGTGGTTCTTTTACTTCCGCTACTCTGTTCTTATATTCACGTGTATCTCAGCTGAATGTTATTGTTGGATAAATGTCCCATTGTGATGACGCTCGCTATATCGACGTGGGTTGGTATAACCGTACCGGTATAATGAGGGTCGTCACACACTACAACCAGTAGCAAAGCACAAGTCAGAAAGGAACGACGCCACCACCCGGGAACGGACTATTGGTTCATGACGCCAGTATCCAACCCGGACAACACAACACAAGAACTACCTCTCACTCTCGCAGTCACAGACGAAAGGTCCAACTGCCGCTCCACAAGCACAAGCCAAAGAACAGTGGAGACCAGCCAACACCACACCTGCAGACCACACACAACTGCAGGCCCATGCCTGGCACCTTTAGGGACTCTGGCCTAAGCTCCCTAAAGTGAGGCACTGGAAAACAGGACTAGTTGGGGACCAGTGTCGACTACTGGTGTCCATACCCCCAACTACGAGCGCGCTACAAGCGACTAAACACAAACTCTCACAAGTCGCTACCTTCTGTCATCTTTCCCTCAGCTAGACGTACAACTCCAACACAGGAGTGAGGGTGTCCAGGACAGACGACACAGACCTCGACGGTACAACACAAGTACCAGGACAAATCCCGAGCACAACAAACACACGTGCCTGGCTCACACATAACCTGGGGTACCCGACTGCAGAGGTCTTCCGGAACAGGCGGCGGACCACCAAACTCGGAAACGCACAAACCAAGATATTTAATATATAATCTTTATTACAAATCATGGCACCAGTGTCAGGAGTAGCTTGTCCCTGGTCACCATGTAACCTACGAGCTAACCCACACAAACACATACACAAAACACATTATTCATTAATCATCAGTCATTTCATGACCTCCTTTACCACATTGAACACTATGTATAATAACCATGCATAAACTCATAATCTTACTCAGACTATAATAGTTAAACCATCTGAAGGGACCCATAAAAGACATTAAAGATCAAGGCTAGGTTCACGCTGGAACCTCACTACCCAACCACCACGATGAATCATAAAAGTTACACCACGACAATGTGTGTGCCATGCACACACCCAAACTACGTAAACTCCATGCATACAACACAAGCGATATGCTAAGCATTTAAAAACATGTTCACCTCATGAGCAGCATGCTCTACGAGCGCTACAAGTGCCAACGCACCACTAGCTGGTGCCATGCACAACACTTAATAAATAATCGGATAATCGTACCTTGAAAACATGCACAAAAAGACCTCACAACTGAGGTCGCGACGTGGGGTACTGTCGCATTCAGATCGCGACACCCCGATATGTCGCGTTCACCACCAGAACGCGACACCCCAACATGTCGCCTTCAAAACCAGAATGCGACGGGTCGGCCTGTCGCGACCTGGTCACGACGGAAGGGTCTGTCGCCTTCATAGGCGAAAACCCTAATCCGGAACCCTTCTCCAGATCACCCCCACAAACCATGTAAAACACGTTTAATTCCCATTTTTCATGGTTTAATGATTGTCCTAGCATGATATCTACTATTTATAAAGTAATAAATAGTTCAAACATGCAACATACATGATCCATGCAACGAAACCTGGTGGGATCTCCCTACCTCCGCGATGAACGCGAAAACCATCCACAGTACGGCGTCTCCCCCGCTCCACGCGACGTCCTCGCGGCGAGAGCGCGGTAAAAACTCCTCCAGAAGTCCAAATTGCCCGAGAGAGCCCCGCGGCACAGCAGTTGGGAACGCGACGCAGCCCTACGTCGCAACCTGAACGCGACGTAGGAGGCTGTCGCCTTCCCAAGGCTGACGTCAGCTAACTGCCCAGCGTACGACACGCGGCAGCCATGCAGACGAAGACCGCCAAACAGTGACAACATGAATGCGACCACCAGGGCCGTCGCGTTTAGAACACGACGCATACCCCTGTCGCGTTCACAGGCAGAGAACCTGTGAGTGCTTTGGGCCCAATCTGTCGGCCCACAAAGCCTCACAACCCACATGGACACCTGAAACACAAGCTATTGGGCCACACATTGGCCACCAAACCCACTAAACAAAGATCTACGAGGATCCAAAAAACGTGCGATGTTACATTATTATCACCTAAAAAGGAATGTCGTCCTCGACATTCAAAATAAACCATAATAAGCCAGATTATCACCTAAAAAGAAATTAAACCATATATAGAACAAGTAGGATACACTTCCTCTGCATCTTTCTTTCAAACCATCTGTATTGACTAACCCATTTTTTCATTTTCACACTTGTTCTACCTTCTATTCTCTTTTCAATTCATTTCATTACTGCTCCATTCCATAGATTCAATCTGACATTCCTTACCCTTTTGACCGTAGGCGATTCTACCTTGCCGGTGGCGCTTTATCTCCTTGGACTCAACCTGCTTCCACATTTTTTGGGCTGTGTTTACAACATTTCTTTCTCTGCCATTTTCCTTGCTCAAAACCTTTCACTTTATTCTGCTACCTTTGGATGTTCTG
This sequence comes from Colocasia esculenta, assembly GCA_014218235.1. NCBI lineage: Eukaryota > Viridiplantae > Streptophyta > Magnoliopsida > Alismatales > Araceae > Colocasia > Colocasia esculenta. The sequence goes on from CM024753.1 coordinate 45,204,484, forward strand.
TCGTGCTAAACCTTACTTAAATTCTCAAATTCCTCGGTGCCATTCTATTATCCACTTGTAACCGTTAGCCATTACTCTGCCTTATCTGCATTCACATACTTAACTGTCTGACTTGTGGGTTATGGACCCACCACGCTTCCGCTGCGCTACTCTGATCACACCAAACAATGGGCAAAACCATAACTCTGACCTCAATTTCACCTTTACTGGCTTCCCAAATCATCTTATTTATTCACTTACCACTGGAAGAAAACACTAATGTTTCTAGTCTGCTTTTCTTATTCTGATCGAACCATCTGCTTAAACTCTGAATTCTAGCATATCACTGTTAACACATCTTACCTTAATTTGTATTCCCAGGCTGACGTTGCACTTTTCTTATCTCATAATTACACTGCTTAACTGACCCTACTCGGATTCTATTTTTAACTATTTCTGTGCCACACTAAATTCTGAAATTTACCATATCACTACTAACATACTTTACCTTTTATATGCTTTCCTCACTTCAGACAATACTTTCTGACTAACTTAGTAAACCAAACCCATATCTTTTTACAATTTCTATTCTCACTACTGTCACGCTGTTATCAAGACAAAACTTACTCGATGTCATCTTATTCAGAATTCCTTGCTGCTAAACTGATCATGCCTTTCCTTATCCTTTCTGTTTTCCTTTGCCACCTCTTAATCTACTCACTATTCTTTAACTGTTCTACTATGACCTTTACATTAAACTTTGGAGACATTCTTATATGAAACCCATTCGTTCATCTGGATCACCTTGCTGCTTACTATTATACAAATTCCTACTGCACATTCCTTGATTCATCTGATTATCGTTGCTTTATAATCTGCCATATTCTTCATCTATTTAGTAATATTGAACTTTAACTTTACTGCCAACATCATAATTTCATTTTTGCAAAGCATTTCTCTTAACTATTCTACTAACTGCCTAATCTTACTGTACCATTCACACTGCAATCCTTCTTATTAAAATACTGGCATAGCCATAAACTGAAACTATATCCTTCAAACACAATATCTGATTCTGCTTGGCTCCTCTATTCTACTTTACTAATCCACTACCGAATACCAACAATTCCACTATCGTAGCTTATTCACAAATGTCCATTCACAATTTACCTTGCCTTGACCTTAATCTGCCTCTGGCACAAAATTTACTTTCCTGTGCCTATAAATTGCACATAAATGCTGGCATTACTGCTCTTATCTTTAACACTGTAATCATGTGTAAATCTTTCTACAAAATCCTTACCCATTGTCACTTACTAAGTGAACATCTTCCTTATGAAATTCTCAGAAAAATCTGACTACATGTTGTTCTTTTTTATTCTTTCTTTGCCCAGCTGCTCATCTTTGTATATACTAACACAAATATCTGTATCAAACTTTCCATTATCATCATTATTCATAACAGCACTATTCTGAAACTCTTTACTGCACCCTTTTCTAGTCACAAATACACACTTCATCTGACTGCCACACATTACTGTTCCTCTGTTTGCTAATACCACATCTTAAGTTGAACTACCTCACTTAATCATTTCAAACTGATACATCACTTAATCACGCCGCTTCTTAATATCTATCCACACAATTCTCAAATACATTAACTACTTTTGCCAAAGTTCTCAGCCATAACTCATGGATTTAACAATTCTGATCACACTGCATTATTCCCCATCATAATGCTATTTCTTCTGCCATTCCATCACATCATTACCCTATATCTGTCTCTGCTAACTTTGGTCCTCACTAAAACACTTTCACTAGTTTCCACAACTGAATTCATTAATCCCTTTAATTTCTATAACTGAGAACCTTTTAAATAATTATATTTTAATCACAAACTGGCATTCTGATGTGACCACGCTCACTGTACCATTAATCGTGCCATTTTTCTTCCATTTCTAACAACTGTCACAGGCTTAGACCAGAGTCCCTAAAGTGAGGCACTGGAAAACAGAACTAGCTAGGGACCAGTGTCTACTACTGGTGTCCGTGCCCCCAACTACGAGCGCGCTACAAGCGACTAAATACAAACTCTCACAAGTCGCTGCCCTCTGTCGTCTTTCCCTCAGCCGGACGTACAACTCAAACACAGGAGTGAGGGTGTCCAAGACAGACGACACAGACCTCGACGGTACAACACAAGTACCAGGACAAACCCCGAGCACAACAAACACACGTGCCTGGCTCACACAGAACCTGGGGTACCCGACTGCAGAGGTATTCCGGAACAGGCGCCGGACCACCAAACTCGGCAACGCACAAACCACGATATTTAATATATAATCTTTATTACAAATCACAGCGCTAGTGTCAGGAGTAGGTTGTCCCTGGTCACCATGTAACCTACAAGCTAACCCACACAAACAAGTACACGAATCACATTATTCATTAATCATCGGTCATTTCATGACCTCCTTTACCACATTGAACACCATGTACAATAACCATGCACAAACTCATAATCTTACTCAGACTATATTAGTTAAGCCATCTGAAGGGACCCATAAAAGACATTAAAGATCAAGGCTAGGTTCACGCTGGAACCTCACTGCCCAACCACCACGACGAATCATAAAAGTTACACCACGATAATGTGTGTGCCATGCACACACCCAAACTACGTAAACTCCACGCATACAACACAAGTGATATGCTAACCATTTAAAAACACGCTCACCTCATGAGCAGTATGCTCTACGAGCGCTACAATTGCCAACGCACCACTAGCCGGTGCCATGCACAACACTTAACAAATAATCGGATAATCATACCTTGAAAACATGCACAAAAAGACCTCACGGCTGAGGTCGCGACGTGGGGCACTGTCGCATTCAGATCGCGTCACCCTGATATGTCGCGTTCACCACCAGAACGCGACACCCCAACATGTCGCCTTCAAAACCAGAATGTGACGGGTCGGCCTGTCGCGACCTGGTCGCGACGGAAGGGTCTGTCACCTTCACAGGCGAAAACCCTAATCCGGAACCCTTCTCCGGATCACCCCCACAAACCATGTAAAACACGTTTAATTTCCATTTTTCATGCTTTAATGATTGTCCTAGCATGATATCTACTATTTATAAAGTGATAAATAGTTCAAACGTGCAACATACATGATCCATTCAACGAAACCCGGTGGCATCTCCCTACCTCCGCGAAGAACGCGAAAACCATCCACAGTACGGCGTCTCCCCCGCTCCACGCGACGTCCTTGCGGCGAGAGCGCGCCAAAAACTCCTCCAGAAGTCCGAATCGCCCGAGAGAGCCCTACGGCAGCCTCCCCTGGCCGAGCAGAGCTTGCCCCAGCTCTGTCCGGCCAAAACCTCTTTAAAAATGCACAACAGTTGGGAACACGACGCAGCCCTACGTCGCGACCTGAACGCGACGTAGGAGGCCATCGCCTTCCCAAGGTCGACATCAGCTGACTGCCCAGTGCACGACACGCGGCAGCCATGCAGACGAAGACCGCCAAACAGCGGCAACATGAACGCGACCACCAGAGCCGTCGTGTTCAGAACGCGATGCATACCCCTGTCGCGTTCACAGGTAGAGAACTTGTGAGCACTTTGGGCCCAATCTGCCTGCCCACAAAGCCTCACAACCCATGCGGACACCTGAAACACAAGCTAATGGGCCACACATTGGCCACCAAACAAGCTAAACAAGGATCCACGAGGATCCAAAAAATGTGCAATGTTACACTAACATTCATGAGACCAGATTTGTCAATGACCATAAGCCCCTTACAAGAATGAGGAAGACAATGAACACCCCAAAAGACTTCATTACGCATTGATGCAATAGCGTGGTTGGCAAGCTAGTCCGCCACCTGATTTGTCTCCCGAAAAATATGAGAAATAGTACTGAAATCTTCATGCAGCAAATCCCTCACTACGCACCACCACCTATAAGTGTGCCAAGAAATACACCTGCTCTGCCGGAGAGAGTTGACAAGAGATAAAGAATCAGAATAAATAGCAGTAAGGCGACATCCTACAAAACTTGCCAAGTGAAGACCATCACAAAGCGCACGGGTTTCAGCAATGAGGCTATTTCCAACCCCATAGAAATTAGAAAAAGCAACCAAGACATTGCCATGAGCATCTCGGATACACCCTCCTCCACCACAACTACTTGGATTACCTTTAGAAGCCCCATCAACATTTAAGCAGAAATTAACAATAGGAGGGATCCATTGAACCAGCTTTAGCTGCTTAAGGGAAGAACGGGGAACAAACCCATAATTCTGGAGGATTTCCTGTTCTGCCAGCGTAGGGGTAATATTGAATGTCGATATATGAAGAGAAAAGCCGATGTTAAGCTTGATACTTCTGATGATATCACCTGCCCGAATTTTTTTATTGTCATACCTAGCTAAACATCTACATTTCCATATCTCCCATAACATAAGCAGCAAGCAATATAGAGATATAAAACCAAAAGGAGAGCGGACATTAGAATGATGAATAAAGCTGCAAATTCTGGCAATGATATGATTATGAAGATGAACTTTGTTACTGATCAAAGGTAGGAACCATCTCCACAGTGTCACAGCAATATCACTATTGATAAAAACATGATTGAGGTCCTCATGTTGGAGTGAAATACAACAGTGACATCTAGAAACCATAGGGACACCAATGTAACGTTCCGACCGTTCGGATCGTCATTGTGTGGTTATGGAGGCTAGTGTGTGGCCGATGACGTGTGTGTGGCAGGTGGTTTCCGCAGGTTATGAGATTTTGCCCAAAGCATTCACTGTTTCTCGGTTTCTAACGCGACAGTGAGGGGCATCGCGTTTTGATCGAGACAGCCCGTAGCACCGCGTTCATGGAACCGCCAGGTTAAGTGAGCGTGTGCTTGTCTGCCGCGTGTCGCCGGCTGGGTGCTTGGGTTGACGTCAGCGGTCTGAAGGCGACATGCAGGAGCGTCGCGTTCAGGTCGCGACCGGCTAGGGCGTCGTGTTCTTAACTGCAAGGCGTTTTTAAGTAACCCTGGCAGAACAGAGCTCGGGAAGCTCTGCTCGGCCAGAGGGATTTGCTGTGGGGATTTCTTGATGATTTGGTTTGTTAGAGCTCGGTTTGGCGAGTTCCCACCGCGAGGACGTTACGTGGAGCGGAGGGAACCTCGTACGGGCTTCATTCTTCGCGTTCTTCATGAAGGTAGGGAGATTTCCTAACGTTTGATCTGTGGATTGCTCGTGTGGTGTGGATAATGCGTTTATTGCTTTCTAAACAGTAGATAGCATGTGTAGGAGCACATTAAAGCATGAAAATGGACTGAAACCGCAGGTTTTAATGAGTTTTGGGGTGGTCCGGATTGAGGATCCCGGATTAGGGTTCGCACCTGCTAAGGCGACAGCCATGGGCGTCGCGATCAGGTCGCGACACCGCGATACGTCGCGTTATGAAGGCGACGCAGTATCCTGTCGCGATAACAGCCGAATGTAGTTATTCATGAATACGTATAAGTGTTTGATTATCCGTCTAGTGTGGTGTGTGGTATGTGATGATAGTAAAGGTGCATTGGTACTCTTTCAGCGCTCGGGGAGCGTGTGGTGTGTGGTTTATGTGCTGTTCACGTGGTTCGCGTGAAGGTTTTACGTGGCTTGTGCGTTGTGCACGTAGTTTCTGTGTATGTGGTGTGTAGTTTGACGCCTTCCGTGGATACATCTTCAGTTGGGAGCCCCAGGTTTTGTGTGAGCCAGGCACGTGAGTGCTCGGGGCTTGTCCCGGTAGTGGGTACCGACGAGGTCTTATCGTCTTCCTGGACACCCTCACTCTTGTGTTGAGTAGTATGTCCGGCTGAGGGAAAGACGGCAGTGGGACAGCGACTAGAGAGAGTTTGTTGTGTTGTCGCTTGTAGCGCGCTCGTAGTTGGGGGAGACGGACACCAGTAGACGTACTGGACCCCAGCTAGTCCTGTTTTCCAGTGTCTCGCTTTAGGGAGCTCGGGCCAGAGTCCCTAGAGGTGCCAGGCATGGGCCTGCGAGGTGTGTGACTTGCAGGTTGTGGTGGTTTAGTTGGACTCCACAGTTCTTTGTACTTGTTTAGTGGAGCGGCAGCTGGACCTTTCGTCCGTGGCTGCGAGACTGAGAGGTAGTCCTGTGTTGTTTGTCCGGGTCAGTAACTGGTGTCGCGAACCAGTTGACGTGGCCCGAGTGTGGCGTTTCTCTACAGTAGCTCGTGCACCTGTTTGGTTTTGCTGTTTATTTATTTACATTGATTCCTGTTAAGCAGCAAAGGGTAAGTGGTACTTACAGTTTTATACCCTGCTAGATAATATTATAAATTGTTAGTGTACCATTTCCTACTTTGCTACTTGTGTTTGTTTGCTCGGTTTATAGGGAGTTTCCCTACTGAGCCAGTGACTCGAGAGGCTCACCCCTACCTCCTACCAGGTGAGGGAGATCAGGAGATTTCGCACCCGTCATCCAGTGGAGGGTCAGCACCACCAGCAGTGTAATTTTACTTTTCTGTTGTTCACCTCGGGGTATGCCCCAGGTTCTGTTGTAGTTTGGTTACAGTTGTAATGCAGTTATATATATTTCATGTAAATATTTGTGAGATTGGCAGATCTTATGAATATTTGAGCTAGTTTCTTTATGTTTCTACGGACTCGTGGTATGATATCCCTTGCGAGGCTTCGGCCCGTTCGCGGGAGGCGGACTCGAGTTAGGCTCGTTATTAGGTTAACGGGTCTGAACGGCGAGGACCGTCACAGTTGGTATCAGAGCAAGGTCCGTAAGAATATAAAGGAATTGGAAATTACATGACTGTAGCAACCCTAAATTTTTGGGAAAATAAAAATTTAAAAATTATATTATTTAATTAGGAAATCAAATAAAAGGAATATGTAGGAAATCAAGTAAGAGAGAATTAAATAAAACCCATTAAAAGAAAAAGAGTAATGGGCTTTGCTATAGTGACCCATTACAAATTAGTGGGCTAAAATAGAGATTTTAAAAAGGGGAATAATAGAGGAAATACCCTAAATTCGAAGTTTAATTATATCATAATTAGAAAAGGGTTATTAAAGCAATAAAAGTGGCAATTAGAGTTGGAATTGGATTCCTAAACCTACCCCATATAGCCTAGCACGAATTTAGATACTATCCTAACCCAATTAGAGATTGGAAAGCAAGAGAGGAAAGGTGGAGTAAAGAAATCTCGGAATTAAGAGGAATTTGAGTAGTAGTAGGAATAAGAACTTGTGTTTATATAAATACACCTCTTAAATCCTCATGGTCGACCCTAGCTCATGCAAAGGGGTTCTTGGACGTGGAGGAGAGGCCAAGGAGAAGGAGAAATCGAGGAGAGGAAGATCCATCAAGCTTCTTCCTTCGTTCTTGAAGTTCTTAACCCTAGAAGACAAATCGAGTCCAAGGTAGGCATTCTCACAAGCTAAAATCCTAATATTTCGTCTGTAGATTGTTCCATACATCAGGAACAAAACCCTCAAGTTTCATAATTTTCCATCGAGCATATCTTTAGTTCTTGATTTTTCATGTTCTGCAACTTACATGACCTCGAACCATCTTCTTAACTCTTGATCTCCTGGTATACTCAACCCCATGCCACGAGATTTTTACTGTAGGGACTGATGTATGTTAGACATCTTTTGCCCCTGAAAGCCCTAATTTTTGTTGAGCATGTTGCTCGAATTAAATCAATCTTGCTCTCTGTGTCATGTTCTATGATACTCGTTATTGTTCATTCTCAAATCATGTTCAAACCATGCTCTCTCTCTAATTCCTATTTACTGGAAGTACTCTCGTATGTCTAGTTTCATTTGCCACTGGTTTCATGATTTTTCATCGTGTATACAAATAGTTATACTTTTCTGAACTACCCTGTGTCGAAAAGACAAGTGTCTGGACCGCAATCCAAGATAGATCAGAACCCTGTCAGGCTCTGGCGCAGACCCTATGAACGCGACGGCCCGATAGGTCGCGTTCACAAGGGCCATCGCGACAGAGCGCTCTGTCGCGATCTGATAGCGACAGTTCCCATCGTCGCGTTCTCAAGCCCGTCGTGACGCTTCCCTTCTCGCTTTCTGAACGCGACAGTACCCTACGTCGCGTTCTGGCCTTCTGTTCTGACAGCCCTGTCGCGACCCTTTGCAGGCCCTGTCGCTACCTGCCCTACTCCTGTCGTAATCCTTACTGGCCTATGTCGCATTCACAGGATTTTGCATGAAAACCCATAAAAATTATTTCTGTCACTTTCTAAATAATTCTTACGCCTTTTTACAGTTATACCCCCAGTAAAACCTTGTTTTAAAAATAGAGTTTTATTGAATGCTTTAAAATACATATTCAAGACTTCTTTTCTATCTATGATCTCTCTTACACATGCACACACATGAACCATCCATATATGGCTGAAATCTGACATAAAATATCTCATAATGTATATGGTAATTTATTGTAATAAAATATATTAATTGCCTATTTTAAAGGACTTGTATTCGTTTCTTGCGTTGTTTATATACCGATATTGACGCTCCACTGTTCTAGAATTCCTCTAGAACGTCGAGCACCTGTTTTATATACACACTTTACTTGGCTTGTGGTGAACTCTCCGTCGGATATTCCTTTCGCCGGACTAGTGAACCCTTGTACAAGACCTCCGTAAGTCTCCTCTGATCATGGATTCCCACATGGTCGACGAGCCGGTTGTACCCTAACACCCATTACACCTTTAGGGATCGATATGATCCAAACGGCTATTAGAAGATCGCTCTTACCTTGAATCACGTCGGACCTGACTGGACTGTGTGCACAACACTAGCTCTCGTCTGTACTACTCGCTCGTCTATTCGTTCACTCTACTATCACGTCTACTCATCTAGTGCTCTCATCTACTTCTTGGTACTCTATATTGGCCATTGACTGATTGTCTAAAGATAAACAATATAACCAATGCCTGGCAATATATAAAGGGCCCGATCTGGTCCTGGGATGGGCGCCCGAAAGTGCTAGTGCCCATGGGAGTTAAATGATCAGAGTGTTTGGCATTACACTCAAGTGCTATCTATCTCGACTATCTATATGACAATCAAAAACACAAAACGTGCTATACTCTCTCGATGTCTAGAATGACAAACAAGTGCTATACTCGTCGTGCTATTTACCATGCTTGTGCTAGTTGTGCTATGGCCATCCTGCTATTCGTGCTATATTCGATACTTGTGCTATTTTTGGAAACTATACATGATCTCGTGCTATTGTGCTATCTTGTTACATGTGTGCTATCTCTTGCTATATTTTGACTCCCTTGTACCTGCTATCTTTAGATACCCTGCCATTAAATGCGTTAATTATTTAAAGCCTACTTGAGCCTGAGATTTAAGTTCTACTGGGCGTTATCGCTCACCCTACGTTATTTGATGTTGTGTTCTCAGGTGAGACCGAGGATGATACATACACTCACGAGGAAGGGAATGACCAAGAGTGAAGCCAGGAGTGCCCTCGAGTCGTTATGTTAGAGTTGTAGTTAGTTATTTCCTTTTATTGCAATGTAATTGGGCCCTATAGAATGGCTCTGATATTAGTGGTTGTAACTAGACATTTGGAAAGTTATTAATGAGAAAGATTTGCTTTAGTATTATTCAATGTGCAATGGTTTGATGTCTAGTACTCGCTCTATACCCTTTTCTTGCAACTGCCTTCGCGCTCCGATATTCCGCGTCGGGGCGTGACAGTTTTGTGGTATCAGAGCCTAGGTTATTCTTAAGTATAGGGTGATCTAGGTTGACCAGCCTCGACTAAGAGTCAGTAATCCTACCTATGAGAGATGTGGGTAGAACCATGGGTAATCAGCTAAAATAAACTCACACACGCACAAATTAAACTTTTAATCAGCATTATAACTATCAAACTATTTTGTAGGAACTAAACAGCTACAATGACTGCGGAACGTGCCCAGATGAGAGGCATGCAACAATCCCTCCAGGAACTGACTCGTGCCATAATACAAGCCACCCAGCAAGGCGGTGGTAACCGCGGAGGGAACCAACTAGGTGCAGGCGAGCTGCATCGCAATTTCAGGGGTCTGAACCCGCCTAGGTTCAGTGGGTCTACGGATCCAGATGAAGCGGAACACTGGCTAAAGGAAACGGAAAGGATCTTCCGTGTAATGCAATGTGCGGACGGAGACAAACTCCTATTAGCGACATTCCAACTGGAGAAGGATGCCCGCGCATGGTGGGAGTCCGTGGAAGACACAAGGGATAACGACCAATTTACTTGGGCCGAATTTAAGGAAGCTTCTAATGCTAAGTACTTCTCTGAATGAGTACAGGAAAAGAAAGCTGCTGAATTCGCTGCTCTTAAACAGCGAAGCCTGATGGTAGCAGAATACGAAGCCCAGTTCTCGAGACTGGCACGCTATGATGTACATCTGATCAACACTGAGAGAATGAAGGCTAAGCGCTTTCTAAATGGCCTAAAGCCTCAGTACATTACTCAACTGGCGCCACTCGACATACAAACTTATGCCGAGATGGTTAAGAAGGCCCAGCTGCTAGAAGATGCTACGGACTTCACTGACCGTATCATAGGGAAGTTCGTCAATAAAGAAATGACATCGGGACCAGCATCTGCCTAGCCGACCATCGGCAAAAAGCGTCCTTTCAACATCACGGAGGGATCTAGCCAAGAACGGAAACCCAAGGTTTTCGTACCCAACACTCCAACAAAGAGCCACTGCAAACACTGTGACAAGCCTGGTCACACTGCTGATGAATGCTGGAGAAAAGCCGGAGCGTGTCTGCGCTGCGGAAGTCGTGAGCATCGCATACCCGAATGCCCGATGCTGAAAGAAAATGAGAAGCGCACCACTATGCCTAAGAAACAGGGCAGGCTGCAAGCCCTGCACAATGAAGAAACCATCGAGGAAGGTGGCGTGGTAGAAGGTACCCTGCAAGTCTTTTCTTTGCCAGCATTTGTGTTATTTGATACTGGAGCTACTCATTCATTCATATCTCAACACTTTGTTGATACCCTGACTGCAAAACCGACAACCATGGGTGGTGAATTCTCTGTCACAACACCCTTGGGGGAGAAGGAGAAACTAAACCAATACTTTCCATCTGCCGATGTAATGATCGGAGACCATAACCTAAAGGCCGACCTGGTATGTATGTCCATGGAAGGGTATGATGTCATATTGGGAGCCGACTGGTTGTCCACATATGGGGCAAGCGTCGATTGTAAGAAAGGAAGGGTAATGTTTAGTGACTTTCCTAAATTAGCATTCACTGGGATTAGACATAAGAAGCGGATGTCTCTAGTCTCTGCCTTAAAAGCCCATAACATGATAAGGAAAGGATGTTTTGCTTTCCTTGCGTCCGTCATAGTCGAAAAGAAGGGTTCAAAAATAGAAGACATCCACATAGTCCAGGACTACCCAGATGTATTCCCTGAAGACCTACCCGAGTTCCCCCTGAATGTGACGTCAACTTCGCCATCGAGTTAACTCCTGGAGCTGCCCCGATATCGCGTCAACCATACCGGATGTCACCTGCCGAGCTGAAGGAATTAAAAGCACAACTGATGGAGCTACTAGAGAAGGGGTTCATCAGACCAAGTACCTCCCCTTGGGGAGCACTTGTGCTATTCGTCAAGAAGAAGGATGGGTCGATGAGGCTGTGCATCGACTATCGACAACTCAATCAGCTTACCATCAAGAACAAATATCCATTGCCTAGGATCGACGAACTATTCGACCAAATTTCTGGAGCGCAATATTTCTCCAAGATCGATCTTCGATCTGGCTATCACCAAATGAGGATCAAGGATGACGATATCTTCAAAACGGCTTTCAGGAGCAGGTATGGACATTACGAATTTGTTGTTATGCCTTTTGGTCTAACCAATGCTCCTGCAGCCTTTATGCAACTCATGAACAGTATATATCGGCCATACCTTGACAAATTTGTGGTCGTCTTCATCGACGATATCCTCATAAATTCCAAGACCAAGGAAGATCATGAAGAACACTTGAGGACCGCACTGCAAGTCTTACGAGACAACAAACTATATGCAAAATTAAGCAAGTGCGAGTTCTGGCTCGAAGAAGTGTCCTTCTTGGGCCATGTCATAACAAAGGACGGCATCTCTGTTGATCCCTCCAAAGTCGAAGCTGTACTCAACTGGGAGAGACCAACCAACGTCACCGAGATAAGAAGCTTCCTAGGACTGGCTAGTTACTACAGGCGGTTCATCAAGGACTTCTCTAAGATCGCCGTATCACTCACGCGTCTGACACGAAAGGAGAATCCCTACTCCTGGAGTAAAGAGTGTGAGAAGAGTTTCCAAACTCTCAAAGACTGCCTTACCTTAGCACCCGTTCTCGCTCTACCAGTAGAGGGAGAAAGCTTCTCTGTCTATACTGATGCCTCAGGAATTAGGCTAGGCTGTGTACTAATGCAAAAGGAGAAGGTCATCGCCTATTCCTCAAGGCAATTGAAGACGCATGAAGTCAACTACCCTGTGCATGACTTAGAGTTGGCTGCCGTGGTCTTCGCATTAAAAATCTGGAGGCACTATCTCTATGGTGAGCAATTCACTGTCTATTCAGATCATAAAAGTCTAAAGTACCTATTCTCCCATAAAGAACTCAACATGAGGCAGAGAAGATGGTTGGAATATCTAAAGGACTTCGATTTCAACATCCAGTACCATCCAGGTAAGGGAAACGTCGTGGCCGATGCTCTTAGTAGAAAGCCAATGGCATCTATCTCAAGTCTAGTCCTTGGCGAGATGCAATTACTTGAACAATTCGCGAGGCTAGACTTAAATATTGAACATAGGGATGATCATGTTTTGATTGCCAATCTCAAAATCCAATCCGATCTACTGGAAGAAATCAAGATGCAACAGGACAACGATCCATTCTTGGTGCGTGTCAAGGAAACCTTAGCAGACATACCGGATTTTGCCATGACTGAAGATGAAAGGTTAGTATTCCAAGGAAGAACTTGTGTTCCAGACAACGAAGCCCTAAAAAGGAAACTAATGGATGAAGCTCATCAAACTAAGTACACTATTCATCCCGGAGGTACCAAAATGTATCAAGACATGAAAAGAACATTTTGGTGGCCGAATATGAAGAGGGAAGTAGCCGAGCATGTAGCTCATTGCCTCACATGTCAGCAAGTAAAAGCGGAACACCTGTGCCCTGCCGGTGTACTCAGACCGCTAGATATTCCAGAATGGAAGTGGGAAAGCATTGGTGTAGCAACCTGAATTTTTACAAAAAATAAAAATTTAAATAAAGAATTTAAAACCTAGCTAAATGGATATTTAAATAGGGCATTACATAAAACCCATTAAATGGAAAAGAGTAATGGGCTTTGCTTAATGGATCTTCTAGAATTTTTTAGTCAAAAATATGAATTTACAAAGGGAGAATAATAGGAAAATACCCTAAATTCGTAACTAAATTATTACCTAAATAGAAAAGGGGTATTTAATGCATTAAATAAGCAATTAGAGTAGGAGTTGGATTCCTAAACCTACCCCATATGAATTAGCACGAATTTGGATCTCTTCCAAGTCTAAATAGAGATTGGAAAGCAAGGAAGGAAGGTGGGAGTAAGGAAATCTCGGAATTAAGAGGAATTTGAGTAGTAGTAGGAATAGGAACTTGTGTTTACATAAATATACCTCTTAAACCCTCTTGGCCGACCCAAGCTCGTGTCAAGGGATTCCTGGACCAGGAGGAGAGGCCAAGGAGGAGGAGATTTCGTGGGAAGAAGAACCTTTCAAGCTCTCAACCCCGTTCTTCAAGTTCTAGCCCTAGAATAGGAAATCGAGTCAAGGTAGGCATTCTCACAAGCATAAACCATGAAACTTTTTCTGTAGGTTCTTCCTACCCTCTTGAACGAAACCCCCAAGTTTCATATTTTTCCATCCATCCTATCTTTTGTTCTTAATTTTTGAAGAACTGCAAACATGATAACCACGAGGTGTCATGTTTAATTCAAATCTCTATGTATACTTAATCCCATGCTATGAAAGTTTTACTGTAGATACTTCATGTTGTTAGGGATCATTTGCCCCTAAAAAGCCTAAATTTCATTGAGCATGTTGCTCGAATTAAATCAGTCTTGCTCTCTATGTCATGTTCTATGTTACTCGTCCTTATTCGTTTTCAAACCATGTTCAAACCATGCTCTCTCTCTAATTCCGATTTATTGGAAGTACCCTTACATGTCTAGTTTAATTTGCAACTAGTTTCATGATTTTTCGTTCACTATACAATTAGTTATGATTTTTCAAAGCACCCTATATCATTCGATTTCAAGTTGGCCCGCAATCCAAAGCCTGGTCTGAATCCTGTCAGAGCCAGGTGCAGACAACCAGATTGCGACAGGCCGATATGTCGCCTTCTGGGTCTGATTGCGACCATCCACTTGTCGCTTTCTCAAGTCATCGCGACGCCTTCCTTGTCGCTTTCTGAATGCGACAGTACCTACGTCGCGTTCTGGCCGCCTGAACAGACAGCCATGTCGCAACCCGTACAGGACCATGTCGCGTTCTGCCTGGCCCCTGTCGCAATGCTCATTGACCTATGTCGCCTTCTCAGTTTTTTTGATAAACCCATGAAAATATTTTTGTCGCTTTCTAAATAATCCTTACGCCTTCTTACCGTTATACCCCCAGTAAAAAAACCTACTTAAAAGGATGCTATATTGAATGATTTAAAATACATGTTCACGACTTATTTCTATCTATGATTTCTCTTGCACTTGCACACACTTGAACCATCCATTTATGGCTGAAATATCGCAGAAAATATCTCATAATGTGCCTGGTAATTTATTGAAATAAAGTACATTAATTGCCCTATTTTAAGGACTTATATTCGTTTCTTGCATTGTTTATAATACCGCTATCGACGCTCCACTGTCCTAGAATTCCTCTAGAACGTCGAGCACATGTTTTATATACACACTTTACTTGGCTTGTGGTGAACTCTCCGTCGGATATTCCTTTCGCCGGACTAGTGAACTCTTGCACAAGGCCTCCATAAGTCTCCTCTGATCATGGATTCCCACATGGTCGACGAGCCGGTTGTACCCTAATACCTATGATACCCTTTAGGGATCTATATGATCCACACGGCTATTAGAGATTCACTCTCGTCTTATATCACGCCGGACCTCTGAACCTGTGCATAACAAGGCCAGTGGTAGGGTCGTGAGTTCCACCTAACTGCCAACACCAAGTGCGCGTGTTGTGCAACTGTTACTATCGCCTGATTACTCGACGTATTACGTGCAATGCCCACTAGCTCTCATCTATACTCTACTCGCTCACCTACTCACGTTCACTCCACTATCTCATCTATTCATATAGTGCTCTTATCTATTTCTTGGTACTCTATATTGGCCATTGACTGATTGTCTAAAGATAAACAATATAACCAATGCCTGGCAATAAATAAAGGGCCCGATCTGGTCCTGGGATGTGCGCCCGAAAGTGCTAGTGCCCATGGGAGTTAAATGATCAGAGTGTTTGGCATTACACTCAAGTGCTATCTATCTCGACTATCTATATGACAATCAAAACACAAACGTGCTATACTCTCTCGATGTCTAGATTGACAAACAAGTGCTATACTCGTCGTGCTATTACTATACTTGTGCTAGTTGTGCTATGGCCATCCTGCTATTCGTGCTATATTCGATACTTGTGCTATTTTGGAAACTATACTTGATCTCGTGCTATTGTGCTATCCTGTTACATGTGTGCTATCTCTTGCTATATTTTGACTCTCTTGTACCTGCTCTCTTTAGACACTCTGCCATTAAATGCGTTAATTATTTAAAGCCTGCTTGAGCCTGAGATTTAAGTCCTACTGGGCGTTATCTCTCACCCTACGTTATTTGATGTTGTGTTCTCAGGTGAGACCGAGGACGACACATACACTCACGAGGAAGGGAATGACCAAGAGTGAAGCCAAGAGTACCCTTGAGTCATTATGTTATCTTAGAGTTGTAGTTAGTTATTTCCTTCTGTTGCAATGTAATTGGGCCCTTTAGAATGGCTCTGATATTAGTGGTTGTAACTAGACATTTGGAAAATTATTAATGAGAAAGATTTGCTTTAGTATTATTCAGTGTGCAATGGTTTGATGTCTAGTATACGCTCTATACCTTTGCTTGCAACTGCCTTCGCGCTCCGATATTCCGCGTTGGGGCGTGACAATTGGCATGAACTTCATCATGGGTTTACCCAGAACTCGTGGTGGACTTTATGCCATATGGGTCATCGTTGACCGGTTGACCAAATCTGCGCACTTCTTACCCATAAAGAGTATATGGTCTGTGGAGGTGCTAGCTGCATTATATGTCAAGGAGGTCGTGCGGTTGCACGGTATTCCATCATCTATTATCTCAGATCGAGATCCAAGGTTCACCTCTCATTTTTGGAAAGGTCTACAAACTGCCCTTGGTACGAAGCTTAATTTTAGCACTGCCTTTCACCCGCAAATTGATGGGCAAACTGAGAGGACAAACCAAATTGTAGAAGACATGTTAAGAGCCTGCATTATAGATTTCAAAGGTCATTGGAATGACCACTTACCCTTGATTGAGTTCGCCTATAACAACAGTTACCAGGCGAGTATTAAAATGGCACCATTTGAAGCACTTTATGGCAGAAACTGTAGATCTCCTGTGTGCTGGAATAAAGTAGGAGAACAACAATGGTTAGGACCTGACATGGTATAGAGTACAACCTGGGATATACAGATGATACGAGATCGACTCAAGATTGCTCAGTCTAGACAGAAGAGCTATGCTAATAAGAGAAGATGAGATCTGGAATTTCAAATAGGAGATCATGTGCTATTGAAGGTATCTCCTACCCGTGGTATTCAAAGATTCGGAGTGAAAGGGAAACTTAGACCAAGATTCATTGGTCCTTTCGAACTACTTGAAAGGATTGGTGAAGTTGCTTACAGACTGGCCTTGCCGCCAAATTTGGCAAGTGGGCACAACGTCTTCCATGTCTCCATGCTTAGAAAGTATGTGTACGATCCTACACATGTCATTCGCCATGATGATCTGGTGTTAAACAAGGACATGACGTATGAAGAGAAGCCGATTAAGATATTGGACCGGAAGGTGGAACAACTCAGAAATCGTCCCATTCACGTGGTGAAGGTCTTATGGAACAACCGCGGAGTGGAAGAAGCCACATGGGAACCAGAAGGAATTATCAGACGCAACTACCCTGATCTATTCGGTAAGTCATTCTCTCCTGTAAGGTCATATGAATTTGGGGACCAAATTCATTTTAAGAGGGGGAGGATGTAGCAACCCTAAATTTTTGGGAAAATAAAAATTTAAAAAATTATATTATTTAATTAGGAAATCAAATAAAAGGAATATGTAGGAAATCAAGTAAGAGAGAATTAAATAAAACACATTAAAAGAAAAAGAGTAATGGGCTTTGCTATAGTGACCCATTACAAATTAGTGGGCTAAAATAGAGATTTTAAAAAGGGGAATAATAGAGGAAATACCCTAAATTCGGAGTTTAATTATATCATAATTGGAAAAGGGTTATTAAAGCAATAAAAGTGGCAATTAGAGTTGGAATTGGATTCCTAAACCTACCCCATATAGCCTAGCACGAATTTAGATACTATCCTAACCCAATTAGAGATTGGAAAGCAAGAGAGGAAAGGTGGAGTAAAGAAATCTCGGAATTAAGAGGAATTTGAGTAGTAGTAGGAATAAGAACTTGTGTTTATATAAATACACCTCTTAAATCCTCATGGTCGACCCTAGCTCGTGCAAAGGGGTTCTTGGACGTGGAGGAGAGGCCAAGGAGAAGGAGAAATCGAGGAGAGGAAGATCCATCAAGCTTCTTCCTTCGTTCTTGAAGTTCTTAACCCTAGAAGACAAATCGAGTCCAAGGTAGGCATTCTCACAAGCTAAAATCCTAATATTTCGTCTGTAGATTGTTCCATACATCAGGAACAAAACCCTCAAGTTTCATAATTTTCCATCGAGCATATCTTTAGTTCTTGATTTTTCATGTTCTGCAACTTACATGACCTCGAACCATCTTCTTAACTCTTGATCTCCTGGTATACTCAACCCCATGCCACGAGATTTTTACTGTAGGGACTGATGTATGTTAGACATCTTTTGCCCCTGAAAGCCCTAATTTTTGTTGAGCATGTTGCTCGAATTAAATCAATCTTGCTCTCTGTGTCATGTTCTATGATACTCGTTATTGTTCATGCTCAAATCATGTTCAAACCATGCTCTCTCTCTAATTCCTATTTACTGGAAGTACTCTCGTATGTCTAGTTTCATTTGCCACTGGTTTCATGATTTTTCATCGTGTATACAAATAGTTATGATTTTCTGAACTACCCTGTGTCGAAAAGACAAGTTTCTGGACCGCAATCCAAGACATATCAGAACCCTGTCAGGCTCTAGCGCAGACCCTGTGAACGCGACGGCCCGATAGGTCGCGTTCACAAGGGCCATCGCGACAGAGCACTCTGTCGCGATCTGATAGCGACAGTTCCCATCGTCGCATTCTCAAGCCCGTCGTGACGCTTCCCTTCTCGCTTTCTGAACGTGACAGTACCCTACGTCGCGTTCTGGCCTTCTGTTCTGACAGCCCTGTCGCGACCCTTTGCAGGCCCTGTCGCTACCTGCCCTACCCCTGTCGCAATCCTTACTGGCCTATGTCGCCTTCACAGGATTTTGCATGAAAACCCATAAAAATTATCCTTTTTACAGTTATACCCCCAGTAAAAACTTGTTTTCAAAATGGAGTTTTATTGAATGCTTTAAAATACATATTCACGACTTCTTTTCTATCTATGATCTCTCTTACACATACACACACATGAACCATCCATATATGGCTGAAATCTGACATAAAATATCTCATAATGTATCTGGTATTTTATTGTAATAAAGTATATTAATTGCCCTATTTTAAAGGACTTGTATTCGTTTCTTGCGTTGTTTATATACCGATATTGACGCTCCACTGTTCTAGAATTCCTCTAGAACGTCGAGCACCTATTTTATATACACATTTTACTTGGCTTGTGGTGAACTCTCCGTTGGATATTCCTTTTGCCGGACTAGTGAACCCTTGTACAAGACCTCCGTAAGTCTCCTCTGATCATGGATTCCCACATGATCGACGAGCCGGTTGTACCCTAACACCCATTACACCTTTAGGGATCGATATGATCCAAACGGATATTAGAAGATCGCTCTTACCTTGAATCACGTCGGACCTCTGGACTTGTGCACAACATGCCCAGCGGGAAGATCGTGAGTTCCACCTGACTGCCAACACCAAGTGCGCGTGTTGTGCAACTATTACTATCGCCTGTTTACTCGTCGCATTACGTGCAATGTCCACTAGCTCTCGTCTGTACTCTACTCGCTCGTCTATTCACGTTCACTCTACTATCACGTCTACTCATCTAGTGCTCTCATCTACTTCTTGGTACTCTATATTGGCCATTGACTGATTGTCTAAAGATAAACAATATAACCAATGCCTGGCAATATATAAAGGGCCTGATCTGGTCCTGGGATGTGCGCCCGAAAGTGCTAGTGCCCATGGGAGTTAAATGATCAGAGTGTTTGGCATTACACTCAAGTGCTATCTATCTCGACTATCTATATGACAATCAAAAACACAAAACATACTATACTCTCTCGATGTCTAGAATGACAAACAAGTGCTATACTCGTCGTGCTATTTACCATACTTGTGCTAGTTGTGCTATGGCCATCCTGCTATTCGTGTTATATTCGATACTTGTGCTATTTTTGGAAACTATACATGATCTCGTGCTATTGTGCTATCCTGTTACATGTGTGCTATCTCTTGCTATATTTTGACTCCCTTGTACCTGCTATCTTTAGATACCCTGCCATTAAATGCGTTAATTATTTAAAGCCTACTTGAGCCTGAGATTTAAGTCCTACTGGGCGTTATCGCTCACCCTACGTTATTTGATGTTGTGTTCTCAGGTGAGACCGAGGATGATACATACACTCACGAGGAAGGGAATGACCAAGAGTGAAGCCAGGAGTACCCTCGAGTCGTTATGTTAGAGTTGTAGTTAGTTATTTCCTTTTATTGCAATGTAATTGGGCCCTACAGAATGGCTCTGATATTAGTGGTTGTAACTAGACATTTGGAAAGTTATTAATGAGAAAGATTTGCTTTAGTATTATTCAATGTGCAATGGTTTGATGTCTAGTACTCGCTCTATACCCTTTTCTTGCAACTACCTTCGCGCTCCGATATTCCGCGTCGGGGCGTGACAATGACTATGTCATTACTGTAACCCACTGCTGGTAGTGACCCTGGTTTTGTATTGATTCCTTGTGTATTGTGTTGTTGGAATAATGTTTGTGCAGGAGTAGTAATGGCTGAAAGGAGAAATGTGGGAGATGAAGGAGAAGGGGCAGGAGAGGATCCTACGCAAGGATGATAGAAAGAATCTGGGAGAGTCTGATAGAGATTCGGGTAAGACTGGATCAGCAACCACCGGTACAGCCAACGGCAGCAGTACCACCCTATCCAGAGGAGGTAGTACCAGTAGCTCCAGTTCCACCCCCACCCGGAGTAGAGGTACCTCCTGTAGTACCTGTACAACCAGCAGTTCCAGTGAGACCAGTTACTGAAGAGGAGACTACGGTACTTGTGGAGCGATTTTTGAGATTGCAACCCCCTACATACTTAGGAGGTCCCAACCCGAATACATCGGAACATTGGATACATGAGATCGAAAGGGTGTTTGCAATAATAAGGTGTCCCCAGGAAGATAGAGTAATTCTTGCGGCATACCAGCTACGAAGATTTGCACAGGAATGGTGGCGATTAAAGATGCAGACAGTTTTTACAGGCAGAACAGAGGACACTATTACATGGTCGGAATTTTTGTCAGTTTTTAATGACTCTTTCTTCCCAATACAGATTCAGCAGATGAAGAGAGAGCAGTTTAGGAAACTTCAATAAGGGAATCTTTCGGTACTTGAATATCAGATGAGGTTCATAGCCTTGAGCAGGTACGCTCCATATGTAGTAACTGATAATATCGTGATGGTGGAATATTTTATTCGAGGTCTGAGACCAGAATTGCAAGATGCAGTGATCCCATTGATGTGTAGAACAGTGGAAGAGGCAGCTCAGA
This sequence comes from Colocasia esculenta, assembly GCA_014218235.1. Classification (NCBI taxonomy): domain Eukaryota; kingdom Viridiplantae; phylum Streptophyta; class Magnoliopsida; order Alismatales; family Araceae; genus Colocasia; species Colocasia esculenta. Next base: position 45,225,729 of record CM024753.1, read on the forward strand.
GAGCAGCAATACTTGAGAGGACTGTTCGAGCCAGGCAGGGGCAGTCTCAGATAAGTGGTTTAGGCTCAGGTAGTTTTCGGCATCTGCAACCTTCAGGAGGAATTAGTAAGGGGAAAGCACCTTCTGGAGCTTCTTCATCATCGGGAATAGCAAAATGGGGCAAGCAGATCAAGAGATTCTTTCAAGGAGGTCACGGTAGAGGCAGGCAGCAGGGTTTTTAGCAGGGAGGTTTTCAACAAGGCCGTGGCTATAGATCGCCGGTTTCAGAAGAATCACAGCAGAGCACGGCAGGGCAGCCTTGAACATATCCAGCTTTTAGATGTTATAATTGTGGGCAGCCAGGACATTTAGCAAGGAATTGTCCGTATCCTCGAGACCAGACTTATGGTAGAGGAACCCAGCAGCAGCCCTTCCAGCGGTCAGCAGAGCATGGCAGAAGTGCACCATATCAAAGAGGATGACGGGGTCGAGTGATGGCTGTTACCAGAGCTCAGGCGGTAGCATCCAATCTTATTGAAGGTATTTTACCATTCTTTGATTATACTGCTAGAATATTAATTGATCTGGGTGCTTCCCATTCATTTATTTCCGAAGATTTTCTGGATAGCATGGTACTTCCTTTAGAAGAAAAGTCTTGTGAGTTAGTAGTGGAAATTCCTTCAGGAGGGTATTTGTTGACTTCTTGCTTTATAGAAGAGGTCCCAATAGTAATTCATGGGAATCAAATGCCAGCAAGGTTGTATGCTTTAACATTGAAAGAATATGATGTGATTCTGGGGGTGGATTGGTTAGAGGCCTACGGGGCATTGGTTGATTGTAGAAAGAAGAGGGTCAGATTTTGCAGACCCGGTGGTGAAGTGTTTGAATTTCAATGTATGCCTTTTTACACTCCCAAGTTTATTATTTTTGCACTTAGAGCTAGAAAGTTAATTAATGCGGGATGTGTAGCATACCTTGCTTCTGTTAGTCTTGTTGAATCTAGTAAGTCTGTAGATTCAGTGCCTGTGATTAGAGAATTTGCAGATGTGTTTCCATATGAGTTGCCAGGGTTAGCTCCGCATAGAGAGGTAGACTTCACAGTTGAATTGCAACCAGGTAGTTTACCTATCTCTAAAGCACCATATAGAATGGCCCCAGCAGAATTGAAGGAATTGAAAAAGCAGTTGCAAGAGTTAGTAGAAAAAGGTTTCATTAGACCTAGTCAGTCACCATGGGGAGCGCCAGTGTTATTTGTTAGAAAGAAAGATGGCAGTTTAAGAATGTGTATAGATTACAGGAAGTTGAATAAAGTTACAATTAAGAATAAGTATCCACTTCCTCGGATTGATGATTTATTTGATCAACTGCAGTCAGCCAAAGTGTTTTCCAAGATAGATTTGAGATCATGATATCATCAATTGCGGATCATAGAAGAAGACATTGAGAAGACAGCTTTCCAGACTAGATATGGACATTATGAGTTTGTTGTGATGCCTTTTGGATTGACAAATGCACCTGCAACATTTATGAATTTGATGAACAAAATATTTCATCAATATTTGGATCAGTTTATAGTGGTCTTTATTGATGATATATTGGTTTATTTAGCATTAGAAGAAGAACATGCAGATCATTTGCGGATTACCTTGCAGATATTAAGGGATCATCAGCTATTTGCTAAGTTTAGTAAATGTGAGTTCTGGTTGAAGGAGATTCAGTTTCTGGGTCATATGATATCAGGTGATGGCATTGCAGTGGATCCGACCAAAGTTGAGGCAGTAATGAAGTGGGAAGAGCCGAAGACTGTGTTTGAGATTAGGAGTTTTCTGGGTTTGGCAAGTTATTACAGAAGATTTATCCAGGATTTCTCCAATATAGCAGCACCAATGACAAGGTTAACAAGAAAGGGTGTTCCTTTTGTGTGGTCCCCGGAGTGCAGGCGCAGTTTTACAGAATTAAAGAAGAGGTTGACATCAGCACCAGTTTTAGAGATTCCATCAGGCAGTGGCGGATTTGTTTTGTTTACAGATGCATCCAAGAGAGGTTTGGGTGCAGTTTTAATGTAGCATAGTAAAGTGGTAGCATATGCCTCCAGGCAATTGAAGAAACATGAGGAGAACTACCCTACTCATGATTTAGAACTGGCAGCAGTAGTTTTTGCATTAAAAATCTGGCGGCATTATTTGTATGGTGAAAGATTTGAGATTTTTACTGATCATAAAAGCTTAAAATATATATTCTCTCAAAAAGATTTGAATTTAAGGTAGCGCCGATGGATGGAATATTTAAAGGATTATGACTATAATTTGGCATATCATCTAGGCAGGGCAAATGTGGTGGCAGATGCACTGAGCAGAAAAGTGGTTATGAATCATCTTATGATCAGAGAATGGAAACTTTATGAGGATGTGGCAGAGAATTCTTTTCATGTGCCAAGCAGTCAACGCAGAGCAATAATAGCAACTAGTGCAGTGGAGCCTTCTCTTTACTGGCAGATAGTAGAGGCACAGAAAGTAGATACCAATTTAGCAGATATTCTCAGAATGGATGAAGTAAATTTGGGACTTGATAATGTGGTCAGACTAAAAGGACGATTGTATGTCCCAGAAGATACATAAATTAGATAGAAGGTTTTAGAAGAAGTTCACAGATCGAGGTACACCATTCACCCAGGTAGCACTAAAATGTATCAAAACATGAAGAGGCATTTTTGGTGGCCAAATATGAAAAGAGAAATTGCAGAGTTCATAACTAGATGTGCAGTATGTCAACAAATAAAAGCAGAGCATCAGAAGCCAGGAGGATTGTTGCAGCCATTACCCATTCCGCAGTGGAAGTGGGATGACATAGCAATGGATTTCATAGTTGGTTTGCCTAGTTCATCAGGTCATAATGCAATATGGGTTTTTGTGGATAAATTGACCAAGGTCTGCAGATTATTGACAGTTAGCATGTCATGGTCAGTTGATAGACTAGCTAAGTTGTATGTAGAAAGGATTGTACCTTTGCATGGAATACCAGTTACTATAGTTTCAGATCGAGACCCTCGATTTACTTCAGGTTTTTGGAGAAGTTTGCAAAGAGTCGTTGGCACAGAGTTAAGGTACAGTTCAGCATATCATCCTCAAACAGATGGGCAGATAGAAAGAACAATTCAGACTATTGAAGATATGTTGAGAGCTTGCTGTCTTGTGTGGGGAGGCATTTGGGAGCGTCATTTGGGTCTGGTTGAATTTGCATATAACAACAGCTACCATTCAAGTATAGAAATGGCACCTTATGAAGCCTTGTATGGTAGACCGTGCAGATCACCGTTAAATTGGCATGAAGTAGGAGAGAGGCAGGTTTTGGGCCCAGAAATGGTTCGTCAGTGTGCAGAAATAGTAAAATTCATCCAAGAAAAGTTGAAAACAGCCCAAAGTCGCCAGAAGAGTTATGCAGATGTTAGATGCAGACCATTACAATTTGAAGCTGGTGATTATGTGTTTTTAAAAGTGTCTCCTACTAAAGGTATATTAAGGTTCAGTAAGAAAGGCAAGTTGAGCCCGAGATATGTCAGGCCGTTTCAAATAAAAGAAAGAATGGGTGAAGCAACTTATAAATTGGATTTGCCAGCGGATTTCACTGATGCTCATGATGTGTTTCATGTCTCAATGTTAAGAAAATATATCAAGGATCCAACTCAAGTTGTCAGTTATCAAAGAGATGATTTGAAGCCCGACATGTCAATGCCGGAATATCCAGTGCAAATTTCAGGCTACCGAACCCAAAGGCTCAGAAACAAAGAAATTGAGTTGGTAAAGATTAGATGGGAGAACAGGCAAGGTGGTGAAGATACTTGGGAATTAGCGAAGAAATGAGAAAAGTGTATCCATACTTGTTTGAGTAAGTCTTTATTTCTTTTTAGGTGATAGTACCATATGGATTGAATTGAAATTTTGATAATTGGCTTTTGTTTTAAATTTCGAGGACAAATTTTCTTTTTAGGTGATAGTAATGTAACGTTCCGACCATTCGGATCGTCATTGTGTGGTTATGGAGGCCAGGCCGATGACGTGTGTGTGGCAGGTGGTTTCCGCAGGTTATGAGATTTTGCCCAAAGCATTCACTGTTTCTCTGTTTCTAACGCGACAGTGAGGGGCGTCGCGTTTTGATCATGACAGCCCGTAGCGCCGCGTTCATGGCACCGCCAGGTTAAGTGAGCATGTGCTTGTCTGCCGCGTGTCGCCGGCTCGGTGCTCGGGTTGACGTCAGCGGTCTGAAGGCGACATGCAGGAGCGTCGCGTTCAGGTCGCGACCGGCTAGGGCGTCGCGTTCTTAACTGCAAGGCGTTTTTAAGTAACCCTGGCAGAACAGAGCTCGGGAAGCTCTGCTCGCTCAGAGGGATTTGCTGTGGGGATTTCTTGGTGATTTGGTTTGTTAGAGCTCGGTTTGGCGAGTTCCCACCGCGAGGACATTACGTGGAGCAGAGGGAACCTCATACAGGCTTCGTTCTTCACGAAGGTAGGGAGATTTCCTAACGTTTGATCCGTGGATTGCTCGTGTGGTGTGGATAATGTGTTTATTGCTTTCTAAACAGTAGATAGCATGTGTAGGAGCACATTAAAGCATGAAAATGGACTGAAACTGCAGGTTTTAATGAGTTTTAGGGTGGTCCGGATTGAGGATCCCGGATTAGGGTTCGCACCTGCTAAGGCGACAGCCATGGGCGTCGCGATCAGGTCGCGACACCGTGATACGTCACGTTATGAAGGCGACACAGTACACTGTCGCGATAAGAGCCGAATGTAGTTATTCATGAATACATATAAGTGTTTGATTATCTGTCTAGTGTGGTTTGTGGTATGTGATGATAGTAAAGGTGCATTGGTACTCTTTCAACGCTCGGGGAGCGTGTGGTATGTGGTTTATGTGGTGTTCACGTGGTTCGCGTGAAGGTTTTACGTGGCTTGTGCGTTGTGCACGTAGTTTCTGTGTACGTGGTGTGTAGTTTGACGCCTTCCGTGGATACCTCTTCAGTTGGGAGCCCCAGGTTTTGTGTGAGCCAGGCACGTGAGTGCTCGGGGCTTGTCCCGGTAGTGGGTACCGACGAGGTCTTATCGTCTTCCTGGACACCCTCACTCTTGTGTTGAGTAGTATGTCCGGCTGAGGGAAAGACGGCAGTGGGACAGCGACTAGAGAGAGTTTGTTGTGTTGTCGCTTGTAGCGCGCTCGTAGTTGGGGGAGACGGACACCAGTAGACGTACTAGACCCCAGCTAGTCCTGTTTTCCAGTGTCTCGCTTTAGGGAGCTCGGGCCAGAGTCCCTAGAGGTGCCAGGCATGGGCCTGCGAGGTGTGTGACTTGCAGGTTGTGGTGGTTTAGTTGGACTCCACAGTTCTTTGTACTTGTTTAGTGGAGCGGCAGCTGGACCTTTCGTCCGTGGCTGTGAGACTGAGAGGTAGTCCTATGTTGTTTGTCCGGGTCAGTAACTGGTGTCGCGAACCAGTTGACGTGGCCCGAGTGTGGTGTTTCTCTATAGTAGCTCGTGCACCTGTTTGGTTTTGTTGTTTATTTATTTACGTTGATTCCTGTTAAGCAGCAAAGGGTAAGTGGTACTTAAAGTTTTATACCCTGCTAGATAATATTATAAATTGTTAGTGTACCATTTCCTGCTTTGCTACTTGTGTTCGTTTGCTCGGTTTCTAGGGAGTTTCCCTACTGAGCCAGTGACTCGAGAGGCTCACCCCTACCTCCTACCAGGTGAGGGAGATCAGGATATTTCATGCCCGTCATCCAGTGGAGGGTCATCACCACCAGCAGTGTAATTTTACTTTTCTGTTGTTCACCTCGGGGTATGCCCCAGGTTCTGTTGTAGTTTGGTTACAGTTGTAATGCAGTTATGTATATTTCATGTAAATATTTGTGAGATTGGCAGATCTTATGAATATTTGAGCTAGTTCCTTTATGTTTCTACGGACTCGTGGTATGATGTCCCTTGCGAGGCTTCGGCCCGTTCGCGGGAGGCGGACTCGAGTTAGGCTCGTTATTAGGTTAACGGGTCTGAACGGCGAGGACCGTCACACACCACATTCCAAAATTCTGCTATCAACTGGCACCACTCTCTCTTCATAATAGTAGGACGATGAATTTCTACATCTCTGACCAAGTTATAGGTAGAGCTAGTGGAAAAAATGCCACTAGGAGCAGCAGCCCAAATACACTTGTTCTCATCATCTGTCAGCTGCAAACCATGTAAAACCCCAGTAGGTAAAACCGCCCTTATCGGATGTGATTCATCACGAACAACCTCTTGCAAAGTAATTCCCCCACCCTCAAAAGAACCCTGAAGCATAGAAGACAGCGACTGATTCCCCAACCAGATATCATTTAAAATGTCAATCCTATCACCCTTGCCATGAATCCATCTCGTATTGCTTTGGATTATGGAGTTGGCTGTCATGCAGACGCACTTAGGAATACCAGGAATGAGAGTGTTGTTGTTAGCATGAAAATGCCTTCTAGCATACCCGGCCCATAAGGAACTTCCATAACAGATATTCCAAATTTGCTTCACTGCCAGGGACATTTGAACATTGTGGATATTATGAACACCTAAACCACCCTCAACTTTTGAACGTTGGATAGTCTGCCATGCAACCCAATGACGATGACGAGAACCATCAGTGCCATTCCAGAAAAAGGTTGTTGAAGACTTCTCAAAATAAGTAATAATCGATTTCGGGAGACAAGAAGCAGTGGCCAGGTAAACCGGGATAGAAGAAAGCACCGAGTTGATCAAGGTGACCCTACTAGCTTGGGAAATAAGCTTAGATTTCCAGCTACCCAACTTAGCATTAACTTTATCAATCATAGACTTGTAGTCAGAGGTAAGAACCTTCCCTGGTCTCAGCGGAACACCCAAGTAACGCAGCGGGCCATTCTGTCTCATGTAACCAGTAGCCTCCTTGATTCTATGAATGGTCATATGAGAGGTTTTACCAGAAACCATGAAGGAACTTTTACTAGAATTAATGACTTGACTTTAGGACTGAGCATACCTTTTGAGGAACTACATGAGGCGCTTAACATTATGAATGCTTCCATTGAGAAAGATAAGGGTGTCGTCAGCATATAGAACGTGGGAAGGGGGCGGACAACCTCTGGGACCAGCATAAGGGATAAGGGAGCCAGTGGAAACCATATTCTTTAGACCTCTACTGAGATCTTCTTCAAGAATGATGAAGAGCCAGGAGCAATGGGATCCCCTTGCCTAAGACCTCTTGTGGACTTAAAGTAACCAGCAGACAAGCCATTCACCAGGATCGAAAACCAACAATTAGAGAGCATCATGCCAATGTAGAAAACAAACCTAGAGGCGAAGCCAAACTTCTTAAGGACAGCAAATAAAAAATCCCATTCAATACTGTCATATGCCTTCCTGATGTCCAACTTGAATATAGCATTCCCCCCTCTAACCTTCTTGCCAATATCCCTCACAAGTTGTCTGGATAGGGACACATTGTCCAAAATAGACCTCCCCTTCACAAAGGCACCTTGCTCTTCAGAGATAATACCAGGAAGAATGGAGACCAACCTATCACATAAGATTCTAGAAACAATTTTATAACAAAAATTGCATAAACTAACTAGGCGGAAATCATTGAAGGAAACAGGATGAGTCTTCTTAGGGATAAGAGCAATAAGAGTAGATGTAACCCCTCTAGGAAAAGAGTAACCCTGGAAGAAGCCACTAATAGCAGCAAAGACATCAGACTGAACAATATCCCAACAAGAGGTGAAGAAAATACCAGTGAAACCATCCGGCCCAGGGGAACTATTTCCATTCAAACTCCAAACTGTTTTCTTGACTTCCTCCATAGTAGTAGAAGCACACAAGATGTTATTCTGGTCATCAGAAATAAGGGGTGGAATGACCTCAAGAAGGGAGTCATCAATCGAATGAGCAGAAGTTTGCATAAGATTACCAAAAAACCGAGCAGCCTCATCCTGAATCGCCTCATGATCCTCAGTCCAAGTCCCATTAATTTGGAGCCTCTAAATTTTATTTCGTCTTCTGTTACCTTGAACGACAGCATGATAAAAAGCTGAATTTCTATCACCTTTTCCCAACCAATCCATGCGAGCTTTTTGAGCCCAGAAGCTCTCCATGCAATGCAAAGCTCTTTTAAGGCTAGCAGACGCCTTCCCCAGAGTAGAACGATTACCAGGAGTGGAATTTGTATCAAAACGATCTTGCTTAGCTCTGACCTCATCCTCCAGACGAAGCACATTCCCTTCCACATTACCAAGCACAATTTTATTCCAAAGGCGCAAAGCCTTCTTTACAGGCTTAAGTTTCAAAAATAAAATGGTGAAAGGATTAGGGTGCCAATCCATGTCCACATTCCACGCCATTTTGAAAGTGTCAAGAAAAGAATTATGGGAGGTCCACATAGCCTGAAACGTGAATCTGGCTGGGGTGTGAGCCTCATTCTCAAAAGAAGCCAGCAGAGGAGCATGGTCCGAGGGACCCCTCGTAAGATGCCTAACAAAGAACCCTAGGAAATTGTTAAGAAAAGGACGGTTCATCAGAAAACGATCCAGTCTCGCCTTAATCACCGCCTGGCCAGTGCGGTTATTAGACCAGGTAAACTGAGATCCAATGTGCCCCACATCAGTAAGAGAAGAGGCATTCATGAATGCATTAAAATCAACCATAGCTTGCATGTTGGTTATACGCCCTCCAATTTTCTCAGCTGGTTGAGTGACACAGTTAAAATCTCCCCTGATAATCCATGGAACATTGATAGTATCAGATATGCTAATGAGTGTATCAAAAAAGAAACCTTCTGGTACCAGCATGCTAGTTATAGGTGCCCTACAAGGCAATTCACGTGAGTGATGGCACTTGTAATTATGTACAATATCTTTTGGTAATATTATAATGGTATTTTCTCACTGTATATTCCATGCGTTTGTATACTGTGATGTCCATGGGTCTATGCAATGGGAATTGGATCATGATGAGATCATGATAATGACGCCGATTCTCTTTAAACACAGATCCTAAATATTCCTAGTCATAGGTTACTCAAGAAGGACATTGAGATGACCGGAAAGACCGGTGTGCCATATACCTATCCATATGATGGAAGCAGCTGGTCTCATAGATGCTTGTGTGGAGACACTAGGTGCGACGACCCTCTTTATACCGGTACGATTATACCAATCCACGTCGGTATAATGAACGTCATCACAGTGGGACATTTACCCCAAACAATAACATACGATTGAGATGCTCATAAATATAAATACAGAGTAGCGGAAACAAAAGAACTACTTGTCTTCACTTCATCATCCACATTTAACATACATGATTCAAATGACAATTTAAAGATAACTAAAGTCCACATAAATAAAGTGCTAAAAATCAGATTACATAGCTTGTCCACAATTACATAACAGTTTCATTACAATGCCTCAATTACATACAATGAAAGCAAAATGCCACGATGACGACTCCACCAGGCTACTCGCCACGCTCGGAGTCACTCTCCACGGTCTCTTCCAAAGGTGTCGGGTCACCAACTAAACTTGTACGCCGAAGCAAGGAGTGAGTCTAAAAGACTCAGCAGATAACTCCATACACATCATTCATGCATACATCACAGTAGGTTCTACATTCCAATTCACAAAGCCGAACATATAGCATGCTTGAACATTGATAAAAGACAACCTATCATGGTATTTCTACAAAATTTAAAACATATGGTACATGACTTAAGACATTCCAAATTAAATATCCTATCACATGCATACTACTCATTTAATCACATTAAGCTACAACATGATAGCAACTAACATGGAATTCTCACATGCATAAAAGGAAACATTCCTATAATGGTTCTACACATTCTTGCACATGCACATTATCATTTTATACACTTTAAGGTTGCTGTTTTGACATGGATTTAGCAATTCACATCCTATCATATGAGAGCTACATTTCCAATTAAACTACAACATGATAGCACTTAAACATGGAAACGTTTACACATAAGCAAGAATTGTTCCTATCATGAATTCTACGCATTTTTACACATAAAACATTCTTATAAACACAACTAGGTTGCTGTTATAACATAATTTCACATTAACGTATCATGGATCACAATTTCACAATCTAACTTATTGGTTTCACATGTTTGCACAATCACTCATTCACTCTTTTTACACATTGCACACTTACACATATTCACACTACACAATTTACACATAGTCACATTCACATTTCACATTTTAGTGCCGTGACACATAGTCCAAACCACCATTAGAAGGACACATCACATAACACATACACATAGACGCCACCTAGGCAATACAGTGACGACTCTTGGACTGCACAGACCGGGAGAACAAGTCTCCACCCTAACCAGTGGTACTTGTCCACCTCCAGGATTTCATCCTAATGCCCTTAGGATCTTAACACATTGAACCTTCCCATGAGGACTTTTCCATGGTACGGTTCCACAGCCCTCTATGGAAGCAATGTCACACATGGCACATTCTTACACATTACACATTCCAATTTTTAACACACATATTACACATGATGTACACATGTCTTTACGTTTTCTCACTTATACACACGGCTCTGTTTTCCTAATCATGATACTACTGTTGACAGAAATCAAACATTCAGTAGCTCACATTAATCAGGTTGGCAAACACATCATCAAATCATATTCATGATAGCATGTATTTATCACATGTTTTCACATAGAAATTTCATAATACACTTTACAGTTATCCAAATATCATGAAATTTTAACCACACACTAATTGTAGGGTCATGACCCCACATGCAAATTTTCATATTTTTCTGAGTCATATTGCATTTACAGAAATTAAATCATTCAGTTTCATGCCATTCATAATTCAATTTATCATGGAACATAACATGAATATCCAGTTTGACAGTTCACAGCCCTGAACCTAACATACACATCATCACATGAATTTTCCCCGGATTTATTGCACAACACACAATTTACTGTAAACTTTACAATCCTCTGCATGTCTTCTATTTCTAAACAGAATTTACAGTAAATCCCACAATCATGGAAAAATTCTCAAAATTTCAGGGCATGGACTGATACGTATATACACAGTTTAGAAAAATTTAGGGCATTCCATTCTTCAGGGATCATGTAGACAGTAGGTAAACATGCATAATCCATTTTTTCAACATGTATTTCAATAAGTCTAACAATTCATGCCATTCACCAAAAAGCACAGAAAATTTCCACACACATCACATTGTCTATTTTACATAACATATACGATTACATTATATCCTTATGCGAAAACACTTCGGAAATTAATCATATAGAAGGGAGAACAGCTCACTGTTCTGTCCTGAAAAACTTAATGGCACAGCCTGGCCGTTAACGGAGCTTAACGGCAACATCGTTGGCTGTTAATTGAAGATCTTAACGGCAAGAGGTCTTGCCGTTAAGTTCAGGTCTGTGCAAAACACAGACCCGAGCTCCAAAAGAAGGAGAAGTGAGAGGATCCAGGACACGAGGAAAATCTGTAAAAATGGTAAAACCCTACTAGACACCTACATGGACGAAGTGAATGGGTTACTTGCCTCTAAATAAATCTTCAAAGGGTTCAAAGATGCTGATGAAGCTCTCCTTGGGCAGTCCCAAGAAGCCTCCAAACTCTTCTTGCTCCGGGTTCTTGGTCGATCTCCACAGCAGGTTGGAGTCGGGGAAGCCTTCCTCTAGGCTCCAGCTAGCTGCCAGTTGTTGTAGGTCGCCGGATGAGCTCCAATTTTCCAGATCAAAGCATGAAATTCTAGGTTTTTCTCACAGCTGGAGCTAGGGTTTCTCTCTTCTCTTCAAAGAGTCAAGAGAGCTCTTCTGGTGCAGAAGAGGGTTTAGTTTATAGGAGAAGGGGTTTGAGACATCCCGGAGGGGTGATGGGATGGCCTGATAGCCGTTGGGGACATCTCCCCAATGGCTGGGCTTGCTTGCCCCCGGATTTCGGGGTCTGCAACGCATGCAGGTCAGAGATATTAACGTCCACATCCATGGCCGTTGACTTAAGTATTAGCGTCCATCGAGGTGGACGTTGACTCATCATGGACGTCCATCCATGTTGACGCCAATTTGGCCCTTCGGCCAGAACTTAAAACATGCAGAAACCATGCTTACTTATACATATATATACATGCCATATATATACTACCATGTACACACTACCACCATGCAATCCATACACTATTTACAACTAATTATACACATGCACACATAGATATAACTAGTTAATACGCACGTAGATATGTACACCTATGCATACACAAGCATGAATTATTTACACGTAATAAAGTAATACAACAAAATTCGAGGGCCTTACACCCTCTCCCCCTTAAAGAAACTTCGTCCTCGAAGTTTAATCAAAACTACTCAAACAAACGGGGATACTTCTTCTTCATCGCGTCCTCAAGCTCCCAAGTAGCCTCCTCTCGCAAGAAGTTCCGCCATAGAACTTTCACCGACGCAATACCCTTGTTCTAGAGATGCTGAACCTTCCGGTCAAGAATAGCTACTGGTTGCTCCACATACGACAAATCTGGCTGAATCTCCACTGGCTCATGACTAATCACATGAGATGGATCTCGGACATACTTCCTAAGCATAGAAACATGGAAAACATGATGAACACTAGCTAAAGCTGGGGGTAAAGGTAGCTCATATGCCACGCTGCCCAATCGTCTGAGAATCTCATACGGGCCAATGAATCTAGGGCTCAACTTACTATGCCTGCCAAATCTGACGACACCACGAGTAGGTGATATCTTCAAGAAGACATGATCACCCACCTCGAACTCAAGATCTTTCCTCCTGTTGTCGGCATAGCTCTTCTGCCTATCCTGAGCCACAACAAGCCTCTTCCTGATAAGCTGGACCTTATCCGAAGTCTCCTGAACTAACTCCGGACCGATCAGCTACCTATCACCGGTCTCCTCCCAACATAAAGGAGATCTGCAAGGCCTTCCATACAACGCCTCAAATGGAGCCATACCAATACTCGCATGAAAGCTGTCGTTGTATGCGAACTCCACTAGAGGTAGATGACGATCCCAATCATCCTTCCAATCCAGCACACACGCTCTCAACATATCCTCGAGCGTCTGGATAGTCCTCTCAGACTGTCCATCTATCTGGGGATGAAACGCCGAACTGAGCTTCAGCTCCGAACCTAACGCATCCTGAAGACCTTTCCACAACCTCGAAGTAAATCTCGGATCTCGATCCGAAATGATCGACTTCGGCACACCATGCAATCTAATGATGCTACTGACATACAATCTATCCAAGCTCTCTACTGACTGCTTCTTCTTCATAGGTAAGAAATGCGCAGTTTTCGAGAATCTATCTACAACTACCAAATCGAGTCATTGCCCCTTCTAGATCGAAGCAAACCCGAAACAAAGTCCATAGTGACAGCTTCCCACTTCCACACCGGGATCTCCATCCTTTGCATAAGGCCGGATGGTCGCTGTCGCTCGGCCTTCACTTGCTGGCATACTAAACACCGGGATACATAATCTGCCACATCCCTCTTCATGCCAGACCACCAAAAGGACCTCTTCAAATCCTGGTACATTTTAGTGTTACCCGGATGGATAGAGAATCTCGACCTGTGAGCTTCTGCTAACACATGCTCACGGACATCTACCAAGTCAGGGACACACACTCGGTGATGGAATCTAATCACACCGTCCTCATCACGAGCAATGCCTGCCTTGCCCACTAACTCTAAGAGTCTAGGGTCGGCTTTCTGTTGCTCGATCACCTCATCCAAAACCGAGGACCTAAGGGATAACTGAGCTACAAAAGCTTGGCACAACGATGGCTCTAACTCAGTCAACGCGCAAGCCGCATCCTCCAACATCTTCCAGTCCTGCTGGAGAGTTGATCTCTTCTTGCTCAGAGCATCCGCTACGACGTTCGCCTTTCCAGGATGATACTGAAGGTCGAAGTCATAGTCCTTCAAGAACTGAATCCATCTTCTCTGCCTCAGGTTTAATTCCTTTTGGGAGAAAAGATACTTCAAGCTCTTGTGGTCGGTAAACACCTCAAATCTGACACCATAAAGATAGTGCCTCCAGATCTTTAGTGCATGAACCACTGCTGCGAGCTCCAAATCATGAGTCGGATAGTTACGCTCATGCTCCTTCAACTGACGAGAAGCATACGCCACTACCCTTCCTTGCTGCATGAGCACACAGCCTAAGCCAATCCGAGACGCATCCGTGTAGATAGCAAAACCCTCTACACCGCTCGGCAAGACTAACACCGGAGCTGACGTGAGCTTAGTTTTCAACAATTGAAAACTACTCTCACACTTCTCAGACTAGACAAACTTCACTCCCTTTCTGGTGAGCTGAGTCAATGGGGCGGCGATGGATGAAAATCCCTCAATGAATCACCGATAGTAACCAGCCAAACCCAGAAAACTACGAATCTCCGAAGGGGTCTTGGGAATCTCCCAATCCATAACTGCCTGGACCTTTGCTGGATCAACTGCAACACCAGCACCGGAGATAACATGCCCGAGGAAATGAACCTCGCGCAACCAGAAATCGCACTTGCTGAATTTAGCATACAGCTTATGCTCACGAAGAACCTCTAACACTACCCTCAAATGCTGACGGTGTGTGGCCTCATCCGGAGAGTAGACCAGCACATCATCAATAAACACTACGACAAAGCTATCTAGATACGGCCTAAACACCCTGTTCATGAGATCCATGAACGATGTAGGGGTGTTGGTCAATCCGAAAGGAAGAACCAAAAACTCATAATGTCGATAACGGGATCTGAATGCCGTCTTGGACACATCCTCACTCCGAATCCTCAACTGATGATAACCAGATCGCAAATCAATCTTAGAAAAGACTGACGCATCTTGCAACTGGTCAAACAAATCATCAATACGAGGTAAGGGATACATGTTCTTCACTGTCACTTGGTTTAGCTTCCTGTAATCGATGCATAACTTAAGTGATCCATCCTTCTTCTTCACGAATAAGACAGGTGCGCCCCAAGGGGAAACACTAGGGCGAATAAATCCCTTATCTAGCAACTCTTGCAACTGCCTCCTTAACTCGGCTAACTCTGCAGGTGCCATCCGATATGGAGCCTTCGAGATAGGAGAGGTTCCCGGAAGCAACTCTATGGTGAACTCTATCTCTCTATCCGGTGGCAATCCAGATAAATCATCGGGAAAGACGTCTGGAAAATCCTGCACTACCTCGATCTCTGCAAGAGTAGGTGACTCACTAGCCTTAGGTACTAATACCACGCTGGCAAGAAAAGCGTCATAACCATTGTTTACCATGCGCATCGCCTTCATAGCAGAGATGACCAACTTTCCCGCCAAGTTCCTTGGCAAGGGATGAGAAAACTCGTCCTCACCAGGAATGCGGAAAACAATCTTCTTCCCACGACAATCTACTAACGCATAGTGCTCCTCTAGCCAATCCAGACCAAGAATAGCATCATAGTCCTTCATCTTTAGCAAGAAGAAACACCCATCTAAAACCCTATCCTCAATGCACACCGGCAACGACGGAATGCACTTCCTAGTCGATACCATACCCGCAGGTGTGTGCACAGACAAAGGGACCTCTAACTCCTCAGACTCTACACTCGACTCTAGAGATAACTGCCTAGCAAACCGCTCGGAATTGAACGAGTGAGTGGCACCCGTATCAAACAAAACCCGAGCGTGCACACCTAGAAGTAAAACCGTACCTTCGGTGACATGCTCCGCCTGCTCGACGTCCTTGCGGGCTAGAGCAAACACTCGAGCTGGGGCTCGAGGCCTTCCTGGTCTTCCTGTAGCTGGCGCTGCTGCTGCTGCCGCTGCTGGGGCTGGCGCTCCGCGCTGGACTCCCTGCTGAAGTCTCGGACAATCCTTGATCTTGTGGTTGCTGCTTCCGCACTTCAAGCACTTTCCCGCAATCATCCAACACTCGGAACCACCATGTGTCTTTCCACAGTGGGGACACTCCTTCTTCACACCAGGGGAACGTTGAGAAGGTACCTGTACACTGTTGGTTGTTACTGGACGCTGTGGTGCCTGGTACACTACTTTCTTCTTGTCTTGCCGCTGGAACGTAGCTGCAGGTCTCTTCTGCGAAGCCTTCTTCTCTTCCAGATATTGCTGCATCTCGCCCTCCTGTCTACAAGCAGCACTAAGTGCCTCATCCAAGGTACGATGGTCAAACGCCACTAGCCTCGTCCTCAGTGATGGCTTCAGGCCCATCACGAACTTCTTTGCTTTCCTGCGCTCATCTGTCACGATATGAGGTGCATATTTAGATAATTTTGCAAACCTGGCCTCATATTCGAGCACGGTCATGGAGCCTTGAGTCAAGGAGAGGAACTCCTGCTCCATCCTATCTTGAATATACTCAGGGACGAACTTGGCCCGAAAGAGCCTCACAAACTCGTCCCAAGCAACATCAACTGCGCCGTCCTCAGACCGTGTACGTAGTAATGAAGCCCACCATACATCAGCTCTTTCTTGCAGTACACCGTTCATAAGCACCATCTAAATAAATCTAACTTAATAGAACATACAAACATACAAAACTAACACATACCTGAAGCATATAGGTGGCTAAAGTAACCTTATCCTCATCCGCACACCTAATAGCCCGGAAGATCTTTTCAATCTCCCTCATCCAACTCTCAGCTAGTAATGGATCGCTCTCCCCCTTGAAAGAGGGTGGCAGCATCCTCTTGAATCTTTCCATGATGGAGGGTCCACCATGGTCCTGAGCTGGGACTTGAGCCTGCTACATCAAACAACAAATAATACACATTCAACATAACATCATACAATTAAATAAAACAGACTACACTTTGATCGATTATGCTAACCTGAGCCTCCAACTGGGCCTGGAGTGTAGCCTGGGTGTGGGCCTGCGTCTGCATGGCCTGCACCAAACCTTGCATGAACACTCCATAATCCACAGGCGGCGGTGGGGAAAGTACAGGACCCTGAGGTGCCGGGGCTTGCTGCTCCGCCAGCTCCTCACGCCTCTGCTCGCCCTCACGAGCAGGCACACCACCACGTCTACCTCTCGAAGCCATGGCTGCAATAAATTTCAGCCACTATTAGAGCTACGTTAATTTATTTCCTAACCATTTTCTTATCTATTTTCCACTCATTATTAATGATTTCTAAACATGTGGACATTCCTATGTAGACTTAGCATGTAATGGGGATGATGACTTATATATATTCATGTGCAATCTCAACCGGTCGCTCTGATACCAATCTCTGCGACGACCCTCTTTATACCGGTACGATTATACCAATCCACGTTGGTATAATGAACGTCATCACAGTGGGACATTTACCCCAAACAATAACATACGATTGAGATGCTCATAAATATAAATACAAAGTAGCGGAAACAAAAGAACTACTTGTCTTCACTTCATCATCCACATTTAACATACATGATTCAAATGATAATTTAAAGATAACTAAAGTCCACATAAATAAAGTGCTAAAAATCAGATTACATAGCTTGTCCACAATTACATAACAGTTTCATTACAATGCCTCAATTACATACAATGAAAGCAAAATGTCACGATGACGACTCCACCAGGCTACTCGCCACGCTCGGAGTCACTCTCCACGGTCTCTTCCAAAGGTGTCGGGTCACCAACTAAACTTGTACGCCGAAGCAAGGAGTGAGTCTAAAAGACTCAGCAGATAACTCCATACACATCATTCATGCATACATCACAGTAGGTTCTACATTCCAATTCACAAAGCCGAATATATAGCATGCTTGAACATTGATAAAAGACAACCTATCATGGTATTTCTACAAAATTTAAAATATATGGTACATGACTTAAGACATTCCAAATTAAATATCCTATCACATGCTTACTACTCATTTAATCACATTAAGCTACAACATGATAGCAACTAACATGGAATTCTCACATGCATAAAAGGAAACATTCCTATCATGGTTCTACACATTCTTGCACATGCACATTATCATTTTATACACTTTAAGGTTGCTGTTTTGACATGGATTTAGCAATTCACATCCTATCATATGAGAGCTACATTTCCGATTAAACTACAACATGATAGCACTTAAACATGGAAACGTTTACACATAAGCAAGAATTGTTCCTAGCATGGATTCTACACATTTTTACACATAAAACATTCTTATAAACACAACTAGGTTGCTGTTATAACATAATTTCACATTAACGTATCATGGATCACAATTTCACAATCTAACTTATTGGTTTCACATGTTTGCACAATCACTCATTCACATAGTTCTCTTTTTACACATTGCACACTTACACATATTCACACTACACAATTTACACATAGTCACATTCACATTTCACATTTTAGTTCCGTGACACATAGTCCAAACCACCATTAGAAGGACACATCACATAACACATACAAATAGACGCCACCTAGGCAATACAGTGACGACTCTTGGACTGCGCAGACCGGGAGAACAAGTCTCCACCCTAACCAGTGGTACTTGTCCACCTCCAATATTTCATCCTAATGCCCTTAGGATCTTAACACATTGAACCTTCCCATGGGGACTTTTTCATGGTACAGTTCCACAGCCCTCTATGGAAGCAATGTCACACATGGCACATTCTTACATATTACACATTCCGATTTTTAACACACATATTACACATGATGTACACATGTCTTTACGTTTTCTCACTTATACACACGGCTCTGTTTTCCTAATCATGATACTACTGTTGACAGAAATCAAACATTCAGTAGCTCACATTAATCAGGTTGGCAAACACATCATCAAATCATATTCATGATAGCATGCATTTATCACATGTTTTCACATGGAAATTTCATAATATACTTTACAGTTATCTAAATATCATGAAATTTTAACCACACACTAATTGAAGGTTCATGACCCCACATGAAAATTTTCAGATTTTTCTGAGTCATATTGCATTTACAGAAATTAAATCATTCAGTTTCATGGCATTCATAATTCAATTTATCATGGAACATAACATGAATATCCAGTTTGACAGTTCACAGCCCTGAACCTAACATACACATCATCACAGGAATTTTCCCCGGATTTATTGCACAACACACAATTTATTGTAAACTTTACAATCCTACGCATGTCTTCTATTTCTAAACAGAATTTACAGTAAATCCCACAATCATGGAAAAATTCTCAAAATTTCAGGGCATGGACTGATACGTATATACACAATTTAGAAAAATTTAGGGCATTCCATTCTTCAGGGATCATGTAGACAGTAGGTAAACATGTATAATCCATTTTTCCAACATGTATTTCAATAAGTCTAACAATTCATGCCATTCACCAAAAAGCACAGAAAATTTCCACACACATCACATTGTCTATTTTACATAACATATACGATTACATTATATCCTCATGCGAAAACACTTCGAAATTAATCATATAGAAGGGAGAACAGCTCACTGTCCTGTCCTGAAAAATATAACGGCACAGCCTGGCCGTTAACGGAGCTTAACGGCAACATCGTTGGCCGTTAATTGAAGATCTTAACGGCAAGAGGTCTTGCCGTTAAGTTCAAGTCTGTGCAAAACACAGACCCGAGCTCCAAAAGAAGGAGAAGTGAGAGGATCCAGGACACGAGGAAAATCTGTAAAAATGGTAAAACCCTACTAGACACCTACATGGACGAAGTGAATGGGTTACTTGCCTCTAAATAAATCTTCCAAGGGTTCAAAGAAGCTGATGAAGCTCTCCTTGGGCAGTCCCAAGAAGCCTCCAAACTCTTCTTGCTCCGGGTTCTTGGTCGATCTCCACAGCAGGTTGGAGTCGGGGAAGCCTTCCTCTAGGCTCCAGCTAGCTGCCAGTTGTTATAGGTCGCCGGATGAGCTCCAATTTGCCGGATCAAAGCATGAAATTCTAGGTTTTTCTCACAGCTGGAGCTAGGGTTTCTCTCTTCTCTTCAAAGAGTCTCTTCTGGTGCAAAAGAGGGTTTGGTTTATAGGAGAAGGGGTTTGGGACATCCCGGAGGGGTGATGGGATGGCCTGATAGCCGTTGGGGACATCTACCCACTGGCTGAGCTTGCTTACCCCCGGATTTCGGGGTCTGCAACGCATGCAGGTCAGAGATATTAACGTCCACATCCATGGCCGTTGACTTAAGTATTAGCGTCCATCGAGGTGGACGCTGACTCATCATGGACGTCCATCCATGTTGACGCCAATTTGGCCCTTCGGCCAGAACTTAAAAGATGCAGAAACCATGCTTACTTATACATATATATACATGCCATATATATACTACCATGTACACACTACCACCATGCAATCCATACACTATTTACAACTAATTATACACATTCACACATAGATATAACTAGTTAATACGCACGTAGATATGTACACCTATGCATACACAAGCATGAATTATTTACACGTAATAAAGTAATACAACAAAATTCGAGGGCCTTACACTAGGGATATGGTGCAAGTGCTTATTGGAGAATGAGTTCACTGAATGATCCGTTCTCGGAATGCTATATGGTTAATGATACCTGATTGTCAGATAGAGATTCCGTAGTCTTAGTTGTGTAACTGGTCCTTAGACTTGAGACACCAAAGATGTCTTGTTTGAGTACTCCATTCTTTGATACTGGATTTATAGGTCTGGATGTTCCAGGTCTAGTATAGCTAGTCATTGGGAATGGTAGCCAACCTTACGAAGGCAATTATGTGTTAATAAAGGATCATCCACTCTCGGTATCGTGAGAGGAATATCCCATATTGTCTTACTCAGGCAAATCCCTGGCCAGGGTCAATTGGATTTAGTGAGAAGGAGTTCTCCGGGAGAATCCGATAAGAGTTTGACTTTAACAGATTCCATATAGACCTGACAACACCATGCCTAATATATGGTCTCTCGGATAATAGATGGATGAGGGACTACAGGTACACGGTAACTGTGGGCAGACAGGTCCAATGGATTTGATCACTCGTATCGTCTGGGGATTATGGCATAGTGGCCTAGTATGTTCATAATCGATGAGTTGAGTGAATTATTATGGAGATAATAATTCACTAAGTCAGAAGGAGTTCTAACGAGTACAACTCACGGCCAGCTCGATATTGGGTCTATAGGGTCACACACGAAAGGTGGATAACGCGATGAATAGAGGATTGGATAAAAGTTATCCAATAAGCCTTATTTAACCCATTATGGACCTATTGGGTAAGACCCAATAAGCCCTGATAAGGATCCATTAAGGGAGCATACTAGGATCATGCCACCTCACCCCTTCTGGAAGGAGGACACCTCATCATCATTAACCATCATTACATGACGAGTGTCCTTGCAAGGTGTCCCTCTTATCATCATGACATGGTGAGGTGTCCTTGCGAGGTGTCCCTTGTCATGATTACATGACGAGGTGTCCTTGCAAGGTGTCCCTCTTGTCATCATGACATGGTGAGGTGTCTCTGTGAGGTGTCCCTTGTCATCATGACATGATGAGGTGTCCTTTAGGCTCTCTATAAATAGAAGAGGTTCTCTTTGAAGTTTATGGGCTAGAGCTTGAGAAGAGAAACCACCTACTTCATCGCCCCTTCCCGTCTCACCCTCCTGTGCTCTCCCTATGCAAGAGGAGAACTTGGGGGCCGAGCCCTCTTGTTGTTGCTGCTACTTGCTGCTGTTGGCCGCTATGTGGCGTTGCACGACTAGGAGGAGTGGCACCACCGGTGTAGGAGGGGTCATCGCCGATCATCCACTGTGTGGATACCGCTAGAGGGAGTCTCGCGAGAGCTCCTTCAAACAAGGACTAGTTCTGCGCTTCAGGGGATATACGATCTCCCCTATGTGAGATTGTCTCATGCCTTATTTGTATGTATGTTTACATGCACCGTACATCATAGCCCGATCAAGTACATAGATGGAAATCAATTTTTTGTTTTACTTCCGTTGCGCATGTGATGCCTCAAGTCGATTTCCAACAGTGGTATCAGAGCCAAGGTTAGGCTATGATGTTCGTGTTTTGATATTTTGATCGATTCAGATTGATTAATAGTTAATCCATGTATTACATTAAGAGTTAATCTAATAGTTTTATTAGTTAAAGTGTTTAATTAATTTCTAGTAGCTTATATATATCCATGTGATGTGTATATTATGGGCGGATGATCATGGACCTATGTGTGGATGGTGATTCATTGGGGTCTACGAGCCCCCTTCTCTTTCTCATTAAAATCATTGTGTATTTCTACCTCTCCCAATGGTGTAATTCCCCTTGATATGATCAAGGTTTCTTAATTAATTAAATGTACATTTTTGGGCCTGCATGCCTATAGTCATTTGTAATTATTGTAATTATTTAAAATCACTCTCGGAGGCACGGCGGAAGCGTGGAATCACCGACGGAGCTAATGACGAAGAGGAGGATGAACACCGTGCATGGGATGCGTTGGGAACACACATAGGGCTTAGTGATCAAGTATTTTGGCTCAGGCTTGATCACGCTAGAATTTGGTCCATGATCATCTGGTGTGGTTATTTATATATATGATTTATATTCATTTCCGCACCTACTAGGTACATATTTGCATGCGATGTAAGTATATGCTAAATATATGTGTGGGACGTGTATTATTTAGCTATGAAACCACTCAAATAAAATAAAACCCCTCTACTTTTAATATATTAAGTCGGCAAGCGTGTAGCAATAAGATTGACTCACGTGGCCTTCCATCATTATAGGGCAGACGTCTTTTCTTGATATAGAGTGGGTTGGCAGAGTCACTCCGGGCTCACCTATATTTGAATTTGATATCTGGCCTACGACATGGAGATGTTACCGGTGACTTGAGGACATGGTATGTTTGGCCAAGTCCCTCGGGAACATATCACCGAATCAAACTCATCTAGTAATGATGGTGTTGACTTAACCAAACATCATGGTTGGCGGAGTCCCTCTGGGCCATGGTAATTTGGAGGCCAAATTATGACAGGAATCACAAGAGTTGTGATTGACAAGAGTTGCCTACCATTTGGGCTTGGTATGATTGGTCGAGTCCCTCGAGGTCATGCCAAGATGCCAAATTGGATCCCGATCCCCACTAGGAGTTTGCCGAAAACTTCCAATTCACATGCTAGAGGGTGTCATGTGTCTTGCGAGAAAATAGTGGGATAAATTTGAGATAAAAATCCATGTCTTAATTTTCTACAAATCCAAAAGTCTGCATGTTGTTTATTTCTGCTACATCTTTATTTTTCAGAAAAATGTCGCTTGCAAACCCACTCCGTAGCATATTAGATGCCAATCGTCTCACTGGTCCTAACTACGCTGATTGGCTTCGGAACCTGAGAATTGTTCTTACGGCGGAGAAAATTGTGTATGTCCTCGATGAGATCGTGGCCGAGCCAGTGGAAGGGACTAGTGAGGAAGTTATTTCTCACTATAAGAAGTATAAGGAGGACTCGATTCTTGCTCAATGTTATATGTTAGCCTCTATGACTCCCGAGCTGCAAAGACAGCATGAAAAGATGGAAGCTTAATCCATCATGCTGCATCTTCGCACCTTGTTTGAGGAGCAAGGACGGACTCAAAGATACGAGATATCAAAGAGTCTGTTCAGGATGAGGATGACAGAAGGAGCATCGGTTCAAAACCATGTCCTAAAGATGATTGAGTGGATCGAGAAGCTCAGAGGTCTAGGACTTGTCCTCGAGGATGACTGTGTGTGGATCTGATACTTCAATCCCTTCCAGATTCCTTTTCACAGTTCATTATGAATTTCAATATGAACAAGATAGTGGCAACCCTGCCTGAGCTCCTTAATATGTTGAGGGAAGCTGAGGGTTCCATTAAGAAGGAGAAGCCAGTTCTCCACGTTGATGAGATCAACAAGAAGAGGAAGGCACGGAAGACCCTTAAGAAGGCAAAAGCAAAGGCAATAAAGCGGGCAAGGCAAAGGTTTCCAAGAAAGACCCGGCCAAGGATAAAGGAAAGTGCTTCCACTGTGGCAAGGATGGGCATTGGAAGAGGAACTGCAAGGAATATCTTGTAGAAAAGGCAAAGCAAAAGCTTGGAGAAGCTTCAGGTATATTCATGATTGATCTCCATTTGTCAGAAAATTATGATAATGCATGGGTATTAGATGTTGGCCCTTTTGGTTCGGCAGCAAACTGACCTAGAGGGGGGGGTGAATAGGTTTTCTGAAATCTGAAATAGAAACTTTAAATATAGAAAATTATCACTTGAAAGTTTGGTTAGTTTAGTGTGATAAAGAGTGGCAATGCGGAAGCAAAAGAACAATCACACAAAGAACACAGGAGATTTATCCTGGTTCGGCCCTTCCCACATGGAAGTCCTACGTCTAGTCCCCAAGCAAACTCTTGGGATTTCACTAACCGAAGGTACAGTCCCCATCAAGGACACTACAACACCCTGGATACCCCACCAGGTCTTCTTCTCTTTCCCGGGCAAGAAGGCAGCCCACTTCTTTTCTAGGCTCAGAAGCAAACCTACTTCTTTTACAGGTTCAGAAGTAAACCTCCTGGAACAAACCCCAGTGCGGTTCTGCTAGACTTAAACCCCCAGCTAGGTCCTGTTGGTACTAACCCCAACAAGGTTCTGCTAGACACTAACCTCTAGCTAGGTTACACACTGTATACAGTCCTACAGCTGGACAAGGGTCTTTCTTAGAAAAGAAAGAACAAGACTGAGAGCTAATACAAGATGAACACTAAGGACTTAGCTCACAGTCACAGACTCTCCCCCAAGATTACAATGAGCACAGGGAGAGTGCAAGAGAAGAAGGCTTGAAGGTGATGAAGACTTCTGCTTGAAAGCTTCTGTAGATTTTGGCTCGAGCTCTTCTCTCTTTTCCTTTGAGTGTATGTGGAGTTGAGGTTCTTCCCACAGGTTGTACACTCCTTCAAAGATATTCAGGAAAGATCTTTGTCATCTTCATCATCTTTTCTTCATCTTATATAGGCTTAGAATAAATCCGTTGAGGATACCCGTTGGAGTTCTAGCCGTTGCTCTTCTTTTGTCTTGATCACCTTTTGATGGTCTTTGAGATCTGTGAGCATGGAGCAGAGTGTTAGCACAAAATAGTGTTTATATGATAACTGTGCATGCTACTGTGTTTCTCTTAACATGCTACAACTGATAAGTCATATCTTTTTCTGACAGGACTGAGAGATTACGCATGCAGCTTTTTGTCAGAAGATATTTGACTTTTCATTTAGGCGCCAAAAATACTTTAACAAACAAGAGAAGTCGATGTGAATAGGACTCATAAAACCGTTGTTCATTTATAAGCAAATCGTTGCAGGAATATGAACAAATCGATGATCATTCATAACTAAGTTAATCTGAATGGAAATTGTTATGATAAAATAAGCAAATCGTTATGAAAGGCAAATCGTTGTAACTTATCAAATCGTTATGAGCCAGCAAATCGTTGTTCTTTCCAAAGAAATCGATGTGATCACTTATGAAATCGTTATGAGATTGATTTCTTAACAAGTCATTATGAATTCTTAAGGAGTCGATGTAGTCACTTATCGAATCGTTATGACTACTTAAGAAGTCGATGTGAGTCCCAATCATTAAGAGATCGAAATCGATATGAGCCTTAGTGAATCGTTATGAGGGGCAAATCGATGTGAGAACAAGACGTTGCGCTCACTTATCAAATCGTTATGGCCCTAAACGAATCGTTATGAGGGGCAAATAAAATCAATTAAAACTAAATCGTTGTAGCGCTTATAAAATCGATCAAAATGAATCGTTGTAGCGCTTATTAATTTGGCACTTGAACTGTAATCGATGTATATAGATTAGACATTGATTTTATCATTTTAGTGCGACATATTGCATCAATGTGAGACTTAGCATTTTGCTATGAGATTGATGCGACACAGATGAAACATGATATTCAATGAGACTTATCATCTGTAAATGGGATTGATGCAACACAAATGAAACAAAAATATTTATGAACACCTATATTTTGTTATCTCCACAATACCAAGATAATATATTTTGTTATCACCTAAATACATCATATATTTTGTTATCACCAAAATGCCAAGATCACAGATAACCATAGAGTGGTTCAACAATCTCCCCCTTTTTGGTGATGACAAAATTTATGCGAATTTTCTGAAATGATTTAAAACATGATTTAAGCAGAAAATTCATAGAGCATACTTACTCTCCCCCTTTTTGTCAATAATCCAAAAAGGAAAAGTCTTACCATGTATTTCTCCTTCCTTTTGAGAGAGTTTCTTACCATAGAGGAGTTCAATTTTTCTCCCCCTTACTCTGCGCTCCCCCTTAATCAGAGCTCCCCCTTTTTGAGAGACTCTATTATTGCCTTGAGCATCCTTGGTTCCTGATGCTCCAAGGCTACCCTGTAAACAACTTATTCAGAAGTAGGTACCCAAGCCTTTTGGGTCCTTGATGGTTAGATGCATGAAAGTATCCTTTAGGGATCCAAACTAAGTGTCTTGTTGTGCAGGTGTTTACAGTGTGTCCTAGTTTATTGCAATGAGAACAACAATGATTATAGATTGTTTTGCTGTTCTTATTTTCTTTGTGTTGAGTTTTTAGAACGTGATTTCTGTAAACTTTTTCTTTTACAGGGGCCTTTTTCTGGGGCATCTTGGTTTCTTTT
The DNA here is from genome assembly GCA_014218235.1 of Colocasia esculenta. Classification (NCBI taxonomy): domain Eukaryota; kingdom Viridiplantae; phylum Streptophyta; class Magnoliopsida; order Alismatales; family Araceae; genus Colocasia; species Colocasia esculenta. Next base: position 45,252,489 of record CM024753.1, read on the forward strand.
ACAAATTTTGGTAGTGGATATTTTTTGGAATTGTGGCTTGTTTTCCTTTTTCTGGAGGTATGTATCCAAGCCCTTGTCTGTTATTTCCATATTTTGATCCTTTTAAGCATAGGGCTAAAGATGTTTTCCCTTCAGTTAATTTTCTAACTGATTCTTTTAAATACATAATTGCTTCAGTTAGAGTTTTTAATTTTTCTTCTAACTCTAACTTCTCCTTATTCTTACTTTTCAAATCTTCATTTAAGAGAAATTTTTTATCTTTACATTCTTTTAATTGTTCTTCTAGTTGCTCCAATTCGGATTTAAGATCAGAATTGGTGTTTTCCAAGCAAGTAGAGTTGTTTTTCAGATTTTTTAGTTCTTTTACAACCCCCTTATGTTTTTCATACAGCTCATTAAAGACTTCTTCTAAGTCTTCTGATTCTGACCCTGAATCTGTGCAAGAATTAAAAAATGAGTTAGAATGTACCTCATCTAGTCCCACCATGAGGGCTAGATTTACCTTCTCCTTTTCGGAATCTGAGCTTGATGATTCTGAGCTTGTGGCCTCATCATTTTCCCAAGTAGCTGCCATGGCTTTTCTCTTGAATTTCTTGTTCTGCTTCTTGTGCCTTTCAGTTTGACCAGTCTTTTTAAGCCTAGGACAATCTGGTCTCAGATGTCCAAGTTTTCTGCATTCATAGCATACTGGGTCTTTTTCTTTTCTCTCTTTTCTCTGGACCCTTCTTGATCCATTTGTCTTCTTCTTTAGAATCTTCTGAAGCTTGGACAATACTTCATCAACATTGTTGTCTTCAGAGTCTGCATTTCGAGAGCTAGAAGAAGAAGAAGTAGGAGTAGCTACAACTTTAAGAGCATTAGTACATTTTTTCTTTGATGAACTTTCAGATAGACGCTCCATATTAATTTCATGTGCCATGAGGGAACCCATTAAGTTATCAATAGAAAGTTTGGTTAAGTCATGAGCTTTTTCAATAGCAGTTACTTTAGGTGTCCATGAAATAGTTAAGGACCTAAGTATTTTTCTAACGGTTTCTTCATTAGAAAGAATTTTTCCAAGAGAATTTAAGCCTACTACTATGCTTGAAAATCTATTATACATAGTAGTGATATTTTCATTTTGGAGCATTTTAAATTGTTCGTATTGTGAAATAAGAATATCTATCCTAGTTTGTTTCACTTTATCTGTTCCTTCATAAGTTATCTACAGCTTATCCCATATTTCTTTGGCAGATTTACAAGAAGATACTCTACTAAATTTCTTTTTAGATAAAACACAACATAAAAAGTTTTTAGCTTTAAAATTTAAAGATAGTTTACTCTTATCAGCAGGTGTAATGGCAGTAGTGCCTTCAATAGGAACAATAACAAAATCACCTACCTCAATTACCTACCACAGATCAAAGTCTATGCCTCGAATGAAGCATTCCATTCTCATTTTCCAGTATTGATAATCTTCTCCGTCGAAGAATGGAGGTCTGGTGACTGATTGACCTTCAGCATATCCTTGAGCTGCCATGGATCTTTGCTCTAAGATCGTTGGATCTTCTTGAATGTTCAGAGACCCACTCTGATACCACACCAGGTCTTCTTCTCTTTCCTGGGCAAGAAGACAGCCCACTTCTTTTCTAGGCTCAGAAGCAAACCTACTTCTTTTACAGGTTCAAAAGTAAACCTCCTAGAAAAAACCCCAGTGCGGTTCTGCTAGACTTAAACCCCCAGCTAGGTCCTGTTGGTACTAACCCCAACAAGGTTTTGCTAGACACTAACCTCTAGCTAGGTTACACACTGTATACAGTCCTACAGCTGGACAAGGGTCTTTCTTAGAAAAGAAAGAACAAGACTGAGAGCTAATACAAGATGAACACTAAGGACTTAGCTCACAGTCACAGACTCTCCCCCAAGATTACAATGAGCACAGGGAGAGTGGAAGAGAAGAAGGCTTGAAGGCGATGAAGACTTCTGCTTGAAAGCTTCTGTAGATTTTGGCTCGAGCTCTTCTTTCTTTTCCTTTAAGTGTATGTGGAGTTGAGGTTCTTCTCACAGGTTGTACACTCCTTCAAAGATATTCAGGAAAGATCTCTGTCATCTTCATCATCTTTTCTTCATCTTATATAGGCTTAGAATAAATCCGTTAAGGATACCCGTTGGAGTTCTAGCCGTTGCTCTTCTTTTGTCTTGATCACCTTTTGGTGGTCTTTGAGATCTGTGAGCATGGAGCAGAGTGTTAGCACAAAATAGTGTTTATATGATAACTGTGCATGCTACTGTGTTTCTCTTAACATGCTAAAACTGATAAGTCATATCTTTTTCTGACAGGACTGAGAGATTACGCATGCAGCTTTTTGTCAGAAGATATTTGACTTTTCATTTAGGCGCCAAAAACACCTTAACAAACAAGAGAAGTCGATGTGAATAGGACTCATAAAACCGTTGTTCATTTATAAGCAAATCGTTGCAGGAATATGAATAAATCGATGATCATTCATAACTAAGTTAATCTGAATGGAAATTGTTATGATAAAATAAGCAAATCATTATGAAAGGCAAATCGTTGTAACTTATCAAATCGTTATGAGCCAGCAAATCGTTGTTCTTTCCAAAGAAATCGATGTGATCACTTATGAAATTGTTATGAGATCGATTTCTTAACAAGTCATTATGAATTCTTAAGGAGTCGATGTAGTCACTTATCGAATCGTTATGACTACTTAAGAAGTCGATGTGAGTTCCAATCGTTACGAGATCGAAATCGATATGAGCCTTAGTGAATCGTTATGAGGGGCAGAATCGATGTGAGAACAAGACGTTGCGCTCACTTATCAAATCGTTATGGCCCTAAACAAATCGTTATGAGGGGCAAATAAAATCAATTAAAACTAAATCGTTGTAGCGCTTATAAAATCGATCAAAATGAATCTTTGTAGCGCTTATTAATTTGGCACTTGAACTGTAATAGATGTATATAGATTAGACATCGATTTTATCATTTTAGTGCGCCATATTGCATCAATGTGAGACTTAGCATTTTGCTATGAGATTGATGCGACACAGATGAAACATGATATTCAATGAGACTTATCATCTGTAAATGGGATTGATGCAACACAGATGAAACAAAAATATTTATGAACACCTATATTTTGTTATCTCCACAATACCAAGATAATATATTTTGTTATCACCTAAATGCATCATATATTTTGTTATCACCAAAATGCCAAGATCATAGATAACCATAGAGTGGTTCAACATTAGATACCGCATGTGCATCTCATATTTGCAATTCGTTGCAGGTTCTGACAAAGTGTAGGAGACTGTCAAAGGGTGAGGTTGACTTAAGAATGGGGAATGGCGCAAAAGTTGTTGTTGTTGCTGTCGGCGAAGTCAACCTACTACTACCACGTGGAGCCGCACTTGTGTTGGATAAATGTTACTTTGTTCCCTCTATCATCAAAACATCATTTCCATTTCATGTTTGACTAAAAATAGATATAAGTTTGTTTTTGAGAACAATGGTTGTTCACTGATTTTGGATGATGAGATTATTAGTAAAGGAACATTGTTCAATGGTTTGTTTACATTAGATGTTGCTTCACATGTCATGAATGTTAGTACGTCTAAAAGAAAGAGAGATGAGGTGAACGAGGCTTACCTATGGCATTGTAGGCTAGGTCATATCCATGAGGGTAGAATTGAAAGGTTGTTAAAGGATGGATATTTAGACGCATTTGATTATGAATCATATGCAACCTGTGAATCTTGCCTTCAAGGAAAGTTGACCAACTCTTCATTTAGTGGAACTGGAGAGAGAGCTTCTGAGTTACTAGAACTCATACATACTGATGTATGTGGACCTATGTCCATACAAGCCAGAGGAGGATATTCTTACTTCATTACATTCACTGATGACTTCTCAAGGTATGGACATGTGTACTTAATGAAGTACAAGTCTGAGGCCTTTGAAAAATTCAAAGAATATAAGAATGAAGTAGAAAATCAGACTGGAAAGAGTATTAAGATTCTTCATTCAGATCGAGGAGGAGAGTACTTGAGTACATAGTTCACCCAATTTCTAAAGGACCATGGGATTCTATCCCAATGGACTCCTCCTCATACACCTCAGCTCAATGGTGTATCGGAAAGAAGGAATCACACACTGTTGGATATGGTGCGATCCATGATGAGTTTTGCCAACCTACCCATGTCATTCTGGGGATATGCCCTACAAACCGCAGCTTACCTTCTGAACAGAGTTCCAACTAAGACAGTAGTGTCTACTCCATATGAGATATGGAAAGGGAAGAAGCCCGATCTTAAAGTTATTAAGATTTGGGGCTGCCCTACCCACGTTAAGAGACACAATCCTGATAAATTGGAATCAAGGTCAGAACGGTGCATATTCGTGGGATACCCCAAGGAAACTTGTGGGTATTATTTCTATCACCCCGAGGACCAAAAGGTCTTTGTTGCCAAGAGAGCAGTGTTTCTTGAGAAGGAACACATTCTTGGTGGAAACAGTGGGAGTGTGATAGAATTGAGTGAGGTTGGGGAACCTGGCTCAAGCACCATTCTGCAAGAAGAGTCTGTTCAAGTACCTATCACACAAATTCCAAATTTGCGTAGGTCAAGTAGAGTTCCTATCCCTCCTGAAAGATATGTGGGACATATCAAGGGACAAGACTCTGAGGATATTGATCCTCAAACCTACGAGGAGGCTATTATGAGCATAGACTCCAGGAAATCGCAAGAGGCCATGAATTCTGAGATGGATTCCATGTACTCCAACCAGGTTTGGAACCTAGTTGATGCACCTGAGGGTATTGTACCCATTAGGTGCAAATGGATCTTCAAGAAGAAGATTGGAGTAGATGGAAAGGTAGAGACCTTTAAGGCAAGACTTGTGGCAAAAGGATATCGTCAAAGGCAAGGAATTGACTATGATGAAACTTTTTCGCCCGTTGCCATGCTAAAATCTATCAGAATTTTATTGGCCATTGCAGCATACCATGACTATGAGATCTGGCAGATGGATGTAAAAACCGCATTCCTCAATGGCAACCTCGAGGAAGAGGTGTATATGATACATCCTGATGGATTCATTTTCGAGAAAAGTCCAGATAAGGTGTGCAAGTTGCTTAAGTCTATTTATGGACTAAAGCAAGCTTCCCGAAGTTGGAACATATGGTTTGATGAGGTAATCAGATCTTATGACTTCGTTAAGAACGAAGATGAGCCTTGTGTATATAGGAAGGTAAGTGGGAGTGTTATCATTTTCTTGGTGTTGTATGTAGATGACATTCTCATCATTGGAAATGATATTGGAATGCTATCCACAGTTAAGACTTGGTTATCAAAGAACTTCTCCATGAAGGACTTAGGGGAAGCATCCTACATTTTGGGGATTCGGATCTATAGAGATAGATCTAAGAGGATGCTTGGCTTGTCCCAGTCCATGTATATAGACACCATAGTCAAAAGATTTGGCATGGAAAATTCTAAAAGAGGTCTCATACCACTGAGACATGGAATTTCTCTTTCTAAGAGTATGTCTCCAAAGACTCTAGAAGAAATGGCATACATGGATAGAATACCCTATACGTCTGCTATAGGTTCTATCATGTATGCAATGTTATGTACTAGACCTGATATAGCGCATGCTCTAAGTGTTACGAGCAGGTATCAGGCAGATCCAGGTTTAGAACACTGGAAGGCAGTAAAGTGTATCCTTAAGTACTTAAGAAGGACTAAGGATCTTTTACTAGTATATGGAGGAGGTAGCCTCAAGGTTGAAGGCTACACGGACTCAAGTTTCCAGTCTAATATCGATGATAGTAAGTCTAACTCAGGGTATGTTTTTACCCTGAATGAAGCAGCAGTAAGCTGGAAGAGTTCCAAGCAAGAGACTACTGCTGACTCGACTACCGAGGTGGAGTATATTGCTGCTTCAGAAGCAGCAAAAGAAGCTGTCTGGATGAAGAAGTTCATCACAGATTTAGGAGTGGTGTCTAGCCATGAAGAGCCAATTTCATTGTTATGCGACAACAACGGGGCGATTGCTCAAGCAAAGGAACCTAGGTCTCATCAGAAGTCTAAGCATGTTCTAAGGAGGTTCCACTTGATCAGAGAGATTGTGGCCCGTGGAGATGTAGCAATAAAAAGAATTTCATCCGATGATAACATTGCAGATCCACTCACAAAGCCACTCACTCAAATTGTTTTTGAGCGACACCGAGGTCTGATGGGAATCAGACATGTAGGTGATTGGTTTTAGGTCAAGTGGGAGATTGCTAGTTATAGGTCCCCTACAAGCCAATTCACGTGAGTGATGGCACTTGTAATTATGTACAATATCTTTTGGTAATATTATAATGGTATTTTCTCACTGTATATTCCATGCGTTTGTATACTGTGATGTCCATAGGTCTGTGCAATGGGAATTGGATCATGATGAGATCATGATAATGAGGCCGATTCTCTTTAAACACAGATCCTAAATATTCCTAGTCATAGGTTACTCAAGAAGGACATTGAGATGACCGGAAAGACCGTTGTGCCATATACCTGTCCATATGATGGAAGCAGCTGGTCTCATAGCTGCTTGTGTGGAGACACTAAGGATATGGTGCTGGTGCTTATTGGAGAATGAGTTCACTGAATGATCCATTCTCGGAATGCTATATGGTTAATGATACCTGATTGTCAGATAGAGATTCCGTAGTCTTAGTTGTGTAACTGGTCCTTAGACTTGAGACACCAAAGATGTCTTGTTTGAGTACTCCATTCTTTGATACTAGATTTATAGGTCTGGATGTTCCAGATCTAGTATAGCCAGTCATTGGAATGGTAGCCTACCTTACGAAGGCAATTATGTGTCAATAAAGGATCATCCACTCTCGGTATCGTGAGAGGAATATCCCATATTGTCTTACTCAGGCAAATCCCTGGCCAGGGTCAATTGGATTTAGTGAGAAGGAGTTCTCCGGGAGAATCCGATAAGAGTTTGACTTTAACAGATTCCATATAGACCTGACAACACCATGCCTAATATATGGTCTCTCGGATAATAGATGGATGAGGGACTACAGGTACACGGTAACTGTGGGCAGATAGGTCCAATGGATTTGATCACTCGTATCGTCTGGGGATTATGGCATAGTGGCCTAGTATGTTCATAATCGATGAGTTGAGTGAATTATTATGGAGATAATAATTCACTAAGTCAGAAGGAGTTCTAACGAGTACAACTCACGGCCAGCTCGATATTGGGCCTAGAGGGTCACACACAAAAGGTGGATAACGCGATGAATAGAGGATTGGATAAAAGTTATCCAATAAGCCTTATTTAACCCATTATGGACCTATTGGGTAAGACCCAATAAGCCTTGATAAGGATCCATTAAGGGAGCATACTAGGATCATGCCACCTCACCCCTTTTGGAAGAACCATCATTACATGACGAGGTGTCCTTGCAAGGTGTCCCTCTTATCATCATGACATGGTGAGGTGTCCCTGCGAGGTGTCCCTTGTCATGATTACATGACGAGGTGTCCTTGCAAGGTGTCCCTCTTGTCACCATGACATGGTGAGGTGTCCCTGTGAGGTGTCCCTTGTCATCATGACATGATGAGGTGTCCCTGATGAGGTGTCCTTTAGGCTCTCTATAAATAGAAGGGGTTCTCTTTGAAGTTTATGGGCTAGAGCTTGAGAAGAGAACCCACCTACTTCATCCCCCCTTCCCGTCTCACCCTCCTGTGCTCTCCCTAGGCAAGAGGAGAACTTGGAGGGCCGAGCCCTCTTGTTGTTGCTGCTACTTGCTGCTGTTGGCCTCTGTGTGGCGTTGCACGACTAGGAGGAGTGGCACCACCGGTGTAGGAGGGGTCATCTTCATCGTCGATCATCCACTGTGTGGATACCGCTAGAGGGAGTCTCGCGAGAGCTCCTTCAAACAAGGACTAGTTCTGCGCTTCAGGGGATATACGATCTCCCCTAGGTGAGATTGTCTCACGCCTTATTTGTATGTATGTTTACATGCACCGTACATCATAGCCCGATCAAGTACATAGATGGAAATCGATTTTTTGTTTTACTTCCGCTGCGCATGTGATGCCTCAAGTCGATTTCCAACACAGCATTGCAGCTAGCATACACAACAGTAACGACCATGTATACCCGGTCATCCTTCAACACCTCCAAGGTGATCTGCTGCTCAGAACAAGTAATAGTGTGCATGGACATGTTACGCCATAAAACCCAGATTTTAGAATCCTCACCGTTATTGCCAATGTACTCCTGCATGTTTAAGAATTTACACAAGCTAGAAGCCCGAGAAAGGGGAACCATTGACTCAGCAATAGCAACTAAATCAATTTTATTCTTCTTAACCATCCTCCTAAGCGATCGCCTAGAGACAGTATTGGAAGTGCCTCTGATATTCCAGAACATAATGGGACTATTCATGAGGAAGCGTATCTTGAAGAAACCCCTGCGGCCTTGTCCTGAGATCTTGTCCTTGCACCTACCTTCTTTTGAGTAACGAAATCTTCCATAACAGTAGAGTTGGGCGTGTATATGTTTTCATTAGCGGCTATAATAGAAACCTTTTCTAAATCCACATCTGAGGGTTTAGGAAAGAAACTGCTAGATTCGGCACGAATGATCCCCATGGCTCCCTCAGCCGCCTCTGGCACCGTCACCGGAGAAGACAAAGTAATCTCCATGTTAACCGAAGACAAAGCATCCTCCTTGTTAGTCACCCCAACAGCAACCATCCCAGCGTTACACCCTGAGTCAAGGTGTTGCGCCCCACGCAAAATAGTATCTCCATGCATGCCATGCAACGTCACCAAAGGCGAACCTTGACTATCCTAGGCAGGAGGCTCCGAAGCAGGCGCCTGCGGTGAAACACATGGAGTATTTGAGTCCCATGAAGTAAGCAGTTGATGACCTTCATTATTATCTTGTTTCTCCTCTAGCACAGAGAACCTATTTCCCGACGTCAAAAGGACAGGATCCTCCTGGACCACTTTCTGACACCATGTTTTCTTCACCGGCAAATTAACTTCCTTCTGCACCTGGTTTTGCTGGCCAAGATCGCCTTGAGTGGCCACTGGAAAATCTGATTGCTTTTTCTTCCTGTGACAGTTCAAAGCAGCATGGCCCAACTTGTGACAGAACGAACAGACCTCCAGAATCCTATAGTAGTTAATTTTCTGCCAAAAACCATCAGAGCCACACCCAATCCAAATCCTTTCCGGTCTGGGTTTAATAATGTCCAACTCAATACACACAAAGGCTTCACTAGTTTGTGTAAGGGCCATGGTTGGTTCATAGATCCTGAGGACTTGACCGATGTTACTTGCTATGGATTTTAAATAATCTTCATAGTAATAATTCACAGGGAGCATATGAAATCCGATCCATATGGGGATGATAGTAGGGTCAGCATTGAAATCAAACTGAGGATCCCATTTAAAAAACCTGTATAGAAGACCTTTGATGTAAAGGTTTCTGCGCATGATAACCTTCAAATAATCATCCTCCTCATCAAAGCGCAGCAGCAGGTGGCAGTGGTTAAGAACACTTATGATAAAATCACCCTTCAGTAACAGCCTTCGAGAAAAACATGACTTGAACTCTGGGATGGAGCATCGACCATATGCACACCGAACTATCAAATCCAGTTTAAAGGTTTGAAGAGACTTACCCACCTCATAGCGGGAGAAGAACACAGCCGGTTCACCAGAGTCAGTGAAACTTGGAGGTTTAACCCCTATATTGATGGTTGGAGGCAGCTTGGTAGTAGAGATAATCTGCGCATAAGACTTTCTCCCAGGAGAGGCCACTCCATCAACAGCACCATGCGAACCATCTTCCGCGGAAACAACCATATAGCAAGGACCCCAGCGTCCCCGCTAGCCCCCAGGGCCGGCGGCAAGCGGTGAAGACAGGTGGAGAAACCCCAGAAAAACCCAGAGCTTCTCTCTCTAGGATCCTAGAGAGAGAAAGCACGCTAATCTCCGAGAGCCTATATGACATCTTTTTTATATAACAACTGACATTATAGAATTGGCCATATTTTCACATGATTCAATCGAACATATCTTTCATTCAAATATCATATTGAATTATCTAGATCAATCAAACATATTATATCAACATAATATCACGTCACAAGTCATTGGTTATGAGTACTTTGGGTGCTCCTCCCAGGACTAGATAGATCCCTTATATTGCACAAGCATTAGGGTTGTGAATTGAAGTTTCATATAATTTTTAGAAATTTTCATATATCAATGGCCAAAGAAATTCCAAGGATAAGCTCATAGTAGGCAGAGATAGACGATGTGATTCAAGGATTTTAAAACATGGACATATGTTTGAACATGATAGAGACATACAACAATCAAATTTGACACAAAACAAGGGTAGACATATGTCCGCATAGTCTGGATGTAAGCTGGTAGAGGACATATATATTCTCATATATCTAATGGCACGTTAGGGTTGCATGCATGAATATAGGCACAATTAACAATATAGATCGGGTTTTTTATGTAGGCTGGTTGGAACATCATATGGGTTTGACATGAATCTAGAGAAAATGGTATGGAATTTTTATGACACGACCAGCTCGTTGACTGTGTGAGAATCTATGACCAGAGGAGACTTATGGAGGTTTTGATGAAGCCGTTCTAGTTTGATAAGAGGAATACCCGATAGAGGGTCCGAACATTACCAAGAGATTTTCACAGTAATATAATATATAGTATATGTCACATTCGAGTCATGAAACCAAACAAAATGAAAATAAAACTATGTGGTGGAAATCATACTCTCATAACTTGAAACATGGATAACATATGGATTAAAATGAAACATGTACATGATCATGATAGATTCAGATTAGCACATATTCCAAGATAGAACATGAAGCTAAGAACAAATAGAACATGAGGAGTACCATGGAATTACCTTCTTCAGTTCATGTATTTAGTTGATTCATTTTATTCAATTTTTTAATGTCACATTTATGATTGAAACATCAAATCTAACTTTTCATGTTTGTCCCTTATAAGATGGTGTATCGAAGACAAAATGCGAAACAATGTTGGCCTTACAGACGCACTACCTCTTGCAAGTGCTGCACATGGGTGGCACAACAGAGCCATCCCATTCATGCAACAAGTCCCTGGAGCAACTCCATTTGCACCAAGTCGACCCTACACATCTAGAATCTACCTACAGTCAGTTGTCTAATAAACCATTGTTTAAAGCCCAACAACATGATACCCAATGCATTAAAAAAAAGGGAAAGGGTTCTAAGACTTTGTTAACATGCTTCTACATCTATAGGAACATCTAATGAGATTCACATGCATGTTTGCTTATGCTTTAAACAGTTTTGTGAGACATCTAGAAAATAGAATAACCTAATCCTAACTTGCAAATACACAAGATTAGCTCGATAAAATTAAGAAAAATAGCATGGTTTTTTTCTAGACAGATAAGAGACTCTACAATAAGTGTGAATCCAGATCTTAGCAGGGTTAAGATAGACTTTACATGAGTTTAAATAGAAAGAGGAGAAAGCATACACAACATTCTTATCATTCAAAATACGATAAAATTATTTGACAAAAAAAAGGAAAAATAGTGAGAACATGATCTGAACATGGAGTTGGATCTATAGAAAAATCAATCGATAGTGGAGAGATTTATGAGATACAAAGGTATTGCAAAAAGTTTGCAAGAACAGAAAACAAATATAGATCTATGAAATACAGGAGATACACTTGATACAAATTGGGAAAAATGTGTACTCAAGCATGCTTTAGACATATACAGGAACCTACAGTAGAGTTTAGTTTAAGTTTGACTCGAGGTTATCTACCTTTTAGATTGATCTAAGCAAATCTAACGAACAACGCTGAAGAACTTGAGAAAGAGATGATGCACGCTCATGGGTTCTCCTTGCATCTCCCTACTCCTCAGCCACCTTAGCAACCTCCTACTCATGCTAGGTCGGCCAATAGAGGGATTATGTGGTCTATTAAAGAGCTAGATATGCTCATTTTAGGCAATTTCTTAGATCCCAATTGAAGTTTTGAGTGACAGTCAATTCCTGTTTCATTATTGGGCTAGAGTTTTGGCTCAATTCTTGGCCCATTTAGCTTAGGTTTAGGCTTAATTGACCTATTTTATTAACAAGCATGTGGGTGTTGCGAATTTTAAATGTTAATTCTTCATGTTAGACTTTCCTTTCAACCTAATAAACTCAATTGTACCAAATATCATTTTTACTTGACAACTTATCCAGTTATTCACATGTGATAATAGATTTTTAATATTATATGAGTTCATCCACCCTTATATTTCATGTGTACTCTAATTTTTTTTGGTCCATATCACCTTTTCATATTCTTTTGTTTATTTATTCATATTTATTTCATAAGAAAAATTATATTTAATCATATTAAAAAAATTCAAGTTAATACATTATAACTCGGAGAGACTACTTTTTATATATATATAAAAACGGTCCTCAGAGATTTATTCTAGGAGAGTGCACCCTCCCCCAGAGGGGGAGAATGTTCTCACTCCACCAGAGAAGAACCTGGGCCTAGAATATACATAAAGAAAGGATAATACAGCAGGAGGCCCTGGTCACAATAATCTGCATGGAAGAGACCGATTTTATCTAAAACTATAGGGCCTTTACACTTTTGAGGGACGCTGCTAGACCCCCAAAACACCTTGTTCTTCTTAGAGTGACAGCCATAATTCGCTACACCCATGAGAATCAAAGGTTTTCTAACCATTGGACATATGTTATCACTATTTTCACCATGAAGAGTTGCTCAACTCTAAGGGTCCATTTGGTTACATGTAAAATATTTTCATTGAAAAATATTTTTTCATGGAATAATTTTTACATGAAAATAAAATCGTAATTATCCATTTGGTTCTTAGGTAAATATTTTCAATAGTTATTTGTGTAAATAGAAGATTAAAAAAATGTGAAAAATCAACAGCATTAAATGTAAAATTTTATTAGAGAGTTGCATTGGAGCACATGAGATATTATGGTCCATTCCAATGAGAGGGACCACATACCCCTAGTGCACTATTCATGAATTTTTTTTTTACTTTGTTGTTATTTTTAATATTTTTTAAAAAATAAAAAATAAAAAACTAGTGGAAAATAAATAACTTTGACAAAGACAATTTAAATTAGGAGAAATAAAATAAAAACATAACATGAATGAAAAGTGTTCTACGGATATTTTAATAAAAATCAAAACAATAAATAAAAATAATTACATTTGACAAAGATGACTTAAATGAAGAGAAAAAAAATAAAATAAAAAACAACTTAAATGTTTAGGATGAGATTTTACAGATTTTACTTTTCGAAGAAACCAAATGATTAAAAATAAAGTTTTCTTTGAAAATATATTCTGGGTAGAGTTTTACGGTTAACAAACAAAACAGACCCTAAATTTGTGAGAGCTCACAGTTAAAATTAACGTAATTATTTTGAGAAAAAGGATGTTTTTTTAGAATTAGAGTAAACGAACTCCCTTTATGAATCTATCTCCATATCTCATTTTGGTCCTACCTCATTTTGATCCCAAGGACCTGTAGTAGAGAGCAAAATGAAAGTCTTCTCCATCTTATTAGACATTTTTATTTTCTGAAGATTTCAATGTGATCCCAAGGACCTGTAGTGGAGAGAGAGCAAAATGAAAGTTTTCTCCATCTTAGGGACATTTGTATTTTCTGAAGATTTCTGTTGATTTGTTTTTCATATTATATACTTGCCAACATTTTTTCTCCAGGCTATATATTTTTCAAACAAAAAAATGTAATTTAAATTTTATATTTTTCAAAAACTATTTTCCCACAGGAAAACTTTCTTTTAATCTCTTTAGGAGATTCCAACATGCTAGAGGGACCGTGGGCGAGATTAAAGAGAGGCCCCTGCTGGGCCTATCCGGCGGGCCCCGTTAGTGAGAGGAGGCACAGCGGTTGCCCATTTGCGGAGGGGCTGAAACCCAAGGCCCAAGGGCAAGCATCACCCCCCCCAGGGCCGGAGATGGGCCATTGGGGTGCGCGTGGGCCACAATAGAACAGGATAAGACGCGATCAAAGCACTGGCGTTTCATGCGTATCTCTTTATTCGACAGAAAAGTGTGCCTGCTTTTTTGGAAATGGTGCCGGTCTTCGATGGGACTGTGGACGGTCGGTGTTTACCACCAATCATCTATTAATTTATCACTCTTAACAAAATATAATTAATGTGATTAATGATGATAAATAAATTGGTGGGACAGGACGAATTACTAATAAATTTCTTTCCCATCTTACTGCACTTACTTGTAAAAGTGCAATACAATTATTATTAGTTATTAAATTGGTAGGTCTAGCCGTGTCCATTTAATAAGAAGTTTGTGAAAGTATAATTATTAAGAGCTATTTAAGGCACTTTCACACATTAACATATGACTAATGGATGTTTAGCTGTTAAGGTTAGGGTGCAAGAATGGCTCTGTCTCTATCTTTCACTCACGTTTTTTGAATTGGATTGAACGGATAAATAGAGAGAAAATAAGACTACGATCAATATAAAGTGTGTTTTAATTTCTCGGTTGTAATAGAATTTTATAAAAAAAATAAGACATTAGATACAATGAAAATATTCACATCTTTTTTTTTTTTGCATGACTTGACCATGTAAGTTCATCTGTCGTGTGTGAATCCCCACTCTCTGCATTCTTATAGGTGCAATTATATAATAGATTCTCTTTTTATTAGTTTAAGTTTGAAGTTGTTTAAAATTTAGCAAGTATTATATCTGCGAGAAGACCTCTGATAGGACATATGATCTCTCATTTAATTTTTTATAGATGACAGTAATGAAGTTGCATAAAATTTCATCATGTTCTCTAAGAGGTATTATTCTCATTTAGGTTTTGTCATTTTTTTATGAAAAATAATTTATTTTAAAGAAGAAGAATGAATTTTTTTTATAAACACATATTTATTTTCACTATTTTCAATATAAGACTAAACTATATTACTACAAAATCAAATAACATAATAAAAGAAAAGAGATCAACCCATGCCAATTTTTTGAGGTGAAATTCGCATCATCTTAATATCTCTCCATCTCATTGGTTTCAGATGCACTAGTGAAAGTGAGGTTTTGTGATATCACACTCTTTCCACATTCATATGATGAGGAGTTTATAAAAGTTATTTTCCTTTTGTGCAAGAAACTTTAAATCTTCTAAAGTAGAATTATTGGAAAGGGAGGTATAAAGTGAGAGAATATTGCATCTTTCTCAAAGAAGAACAGAAGGAATATTGAGATGATTTCAAGTTGATTTTTCAAGATGAGGAGCAAAATACATTATTTATGATTAATTTCTTAATCTTTAATGATGGAAGAAAAACTAGGGTTTCCTTTCCCTGTTCCAAAACTTTCTAAGCCATCCATAATTCTTGCCACTTGAAATGGATTGGGAACTAAACACCTCCGAAGCTTCTTGTCTGTGTGTGTTTACTTTCCTATGAAGTCCACGTCAAGCCTTTTAGGAGTTTGTAACTTTTTGGTGGTTAATATCTAAGGATCACTCAACTGATGCTTCACAAATAAATTTGAAAGATATATGATAAACATGTATATGAAGATTTTAGATAAGTGCCGACAACTAAGAAACTTAATTTCAGTTGTAATGTAATTTGATATATGAAAGTGCATAGAACACAAGACATCAAATGACTTGAGTTAAAGTTTCCAAACGTCTACTATATCTATGTTTTCAATAATTATTTTTGTTGTATCGAGTTACGAAACAGGTTAATTGTTTAATGAGACTTACAAAAAATAAAAAGTAAGTTGATGTAAGCCAAAGTTAGTAGGCAATGACCATAATTAAGACCTTGTTTTGGAATTTTCATAAAGCAGGTTTTGATATTTGAAACTCTCTTAGAGCTTTATGGGTGTCACCAAATCATTCAAACTCTTTGTTTTTATGTATCTTAAAGACTTCAAAGGAAGAGAGAAATTGACTCATCTACGTGTGACTCTTAATTCCTATACAAAGCACATGAGAACTTGATTTTTATAGAAAAAAAAATAAACTCCTCAATTAACTATTCATTTTTAGAATCAGATATACAAACTTACCATAAACATCACCTTTAAATTTCTCAAAATAATTTCTCAAATAAAATTTGTAAATAAGATCTTAATTGGAAGACAACCTATAATTAATTATGGGATCTCAAATAAATTAGTAAAGAAGATCTTAATTGGATAAAACCTATACCAACAGAGATTTATATAAAATTTAAAAAAAAAAAAGCGTAGTAAAAAAATTTTCTTACAAAACGTTGAACAACTTCAAAAAAAAATAAACAAAACAAATAAAACTCACCTTTGAGCATCCCGTGACGAGGCAGAGGGTGTTTAGAAGAAGCATGGACCAAACGGGGAGATGGATTTATTACAGCCAAAGAAAGAGAAAATTATGTATATGCTTCTGAAAACTAGAGAAATAACAGTTACTCCTATGTTTATAAAACAATCTATATATCCAAAAATCTCGTTCATTTATCAGATATGGGTTTAAGAGAATATTCTACGTAAAAGATTACGATTTTGGCCTCTGATACAGAGTGACCCCCAAGGCCTCGTGCTCGGCTCCAAGACCAGTGATACATGGTAATCCCCGAGCTCCCGCACTCGGCCCCGAGTCCCCCTTTTAATCCGAAGGAGAATCTGAAGGAACTCAATTCCTTCTCAGGGCAGCTCCGTGACGTAAGCTCACTCGAATATTCAAGTACTCGGTCCCGAGTACTGATGAGAGAACACGTATTACGACGACTATCTCCTGTCGATTCGGAGGGCTTTGTGGGAAAGTTCAGATCATTAGAATATCTCATGAATCGCGGAGTATGAGCGTCAAGCAACTGCAAGTAACTAACCAAGGAAAGAGCCAGTCAAGGCCCCCTAAGAATCCGGCGTCGTGGAGGGTTCGGAAAGAGGACCGAGATTCTCGGATACAAATCTGAATCCACGATGATCGTGGACCGATATCTAGGCGATACGTGCAGATCGTGTCTAGCCAAGTTGTCCTTGGAGGAACACTATATAAGAGGGGAGCCTCCACCGTGGGAAAGGTATGCGATCTTCTTCCATCCTAAACTCTCTTTCTAGATTGGTCCCCCACTAACTTGATCGTCGGAGCGTTTCCCCACCGAGGCGACTCGGTGGTCTTGCAGGGAGGCGTCGGCTTCACGCGAGCAGCAGTCCCGTCCCAGGAGTCTCTCGGCTAAGGCCGATCCCGTTACTCTAGCAGTAACATTTGGCGCCGTCTGTGGGACTCCCTAACAAAAAAGCAAGCTCTAATGGCTCCTAAAGGCAAGACAACAACTCGCGCGTCCGACGACGAAGTACCACTTGCCGTCATCGAGGAGGGAACCGCCGGAGGGGGATCCGGCACCGGAGAGCAAGGCTCAAACACATCCTCCCGACTCGACCGCGTCGAAAACCTCGTGGCTGGGCTCCATGAGATCCTGGAGCGCATGGAACATAAGCAACAACTGATGACGGCCCAAGCGGAAGCAGCCAACCGGCCGACGATCCCCGCCCCAGATGGTCGTGGCGACAACGGCGCCGTCGGAACACAGCCGGCTCCTCCGGTAGTTTCAACAAGTCTGGCGGATGGCCGGGCTGCTCCCGCCCCTTCGATTCAACTGCCGCCGCCCCTCCGGTGGCGGCACAGGGCGTCGCTGCCTCAGCATTGGAGCAGGGGGCCCCTCGGGCGACAGACGCGGATCACTACACTGCCGAGTTGACTCCAGTCCCCTTCGACGCCCCACTACCGGAGCCCCGGTGGAAGAGCGATCTCCAGGAAATGAACCGGAAGATCGAAGCTCTGCAGCGAGGAACTCGGGCGCCCTCCGTGGCGACCTTGCTAATCACATCGCCCTTCTCTGAAGAAATCACCTCGGCTCCGGTCCCCGCGAAGATGCAGCTCCCCAAGTTCAGGCGATATAACGGAACCACTAACCCCGTTCATCATCTTGACAAATTTCAGGGACAAACCGAGATGGTCAGCCTCACCGATGCCCTGCGGTGTCGGGCGTTCATGTCAACTCTGGATGACGCCGCGCTACAATGGTTCAAGGCTCTCCCGCCGAGGTCCGTTAGCTCCTTCCCCGAGTTCGCGCAGCGGTTCTTGGACCACTTCTATAGCACGGTTCAGCACTCCCTCTGCACGGATGATCTGTGGCTCGTGACTCAGAAGGACGGCGAGCTCTTCCGGGACTACGCCAAGAAGTTCCAGCTTGAAGTCATGAAAGTCGTTGACCTCGACTTGCGGACGGCGGTCAACATCCTCACCCGAGTGTGCTCCAACACTCCCTTCGTGGCATCCATTGCCAAAAAACCGCTTGTGAGTCTCTCCGACCTTCTATCTCGTATGCAGAAGTACATGAGGTTGGAGTCTACTCTCGGCACCGTAGGCAAACTAAGCCGTCCTGCCGAGGTCGGAGAACCAAGCAAAGCACCAGAAAGCAAGAGGGCGAAGAAGGAAGACAGCTCGGCTCGTGGAGACCGGAGGTCGGACTCGAACCATTGATCCAGTGACCGCCACTCAGACGAGTACCGCCGATCGCGCGATTTGCCACGCTTCGGCCGACTTCCCTCCAAGATATTGCCTGTGATCAAGAAGCTACCCGAGTTCCGATGGCCCGAGCCGTTGGCTAAACCACCTTCAGGGCGCGACGCCGACCTTTACTGCGAATACCACAAAGGCTTCGGCCATACTACCGACCAGTGCCGCAGTCTGAAGCTGGAGATCGCCGAGATGTTGCGCCGAGGCCTCATCGGCAGGGACGTCGTGGATGGTCGCCGAAAAGAACAAACACCAGAAAGGGAGCGCGGTCCCTGTGGATAGAAAAGGGCAGTCCTCGTCCTCGCCGGAGGTGCGGCCGGTGGAGGCGACAGCACAAGGAAGCGGAAGGCGTACGCCTCGGCCGCTGGCTCGACTTCGAGAAGCTCGGGCCCGAAGTCGAACCTAATGATCACGTTCTCTGAGGACGACTCCCTCGGCCTCAGTTTCCCCCACGACGATGCACTCGTTGTCCGCGCCGACATCGACGGATACAACGTCCACCGAATCCTCGTGGATGGCGGAGCGGCCCCAGACGTCCTCTTCTATGACTGTTTCGTGAAGATGACCAATCTGAGCACCGAGCTGAAGCCCGTGACGACCCCGCTCTTCGGATTCAGCGGATCCACGGTCAACGCTGAAGGCTCAATCAAGCTAAAAGTCACACTCGGGTCTAGCCCATGCTCTGTAACCGTTGAGGTCGACTTCCTGGTTGTCAAAGTGAAGTCGGCCTACAACGCCATCTTTGGCCGAGGGCTTTTAGGGAAGTTGGGAGGGGTTCCATCCACTTATCATCAAAAACTGAAGTTCCCAACACCGTGTGGAATAGGGGAGGTCTCGGGAGACCAAACCGAAGCCCGCAGGTGCTATGTAAACTCCATTAAAGCAAAGGAACCCTCTATTCCCGAGTACAGGCCTGAGTATGACATTGATGGTGAGAGGCATGAGCCTGCCGAGCAGACGAAGCACATCGAAATAGCCAACGGAAGATCCCTAGAGATCGGCACCGAACTCCATGAGCTGGAGGCGGAGCTGGTCCGTTATCTCGCAGAGAGCGGCGACGTCTTTGCATGGGCCGAGAGTGATCTCCCTGGGATCGACCCCGAGGTGATTCAACATCACCTAAAGGTGGATCCCAGAGCTCGACCCGTGCGCCAGAAGAAGCGTCCCCTCTCAGCAGACCGTCAGGGGGCCATAGATGAGAACCTGATGAAGTACCTTCGAGCGGGCACCGTCCAGGACGCATTCTATCCCGAGTGGGTAGCAAACGTAGTCCTCGTCAGGAAGGCCAATGGGAAGTGGCGCATGTGCGTAGACTTCACCGACCTCAACAAAGCCTGCCTCTTCCCCGCATAGATCAACTCGTTGACTCAACCGCGGGGCATGAGCTTCTCAATTTCCTCGACGCCTACTCGGGATATCACCAGATCAAGATGGCTCCCGAAGACGAGGAGAAGACTTCCTTCACCACCGAGAAAGGTTTGTATTGCTTCACCAGAATGCCCTTCGGGTTGAAGAATGCAGGCGCTACGTATCAAAGGCTCGTCAACATGATGTTCGAGAAACAAATCGGGAGGACCATGGAGATCTACATCGACGACATGCTTGTGAAGAGCCGAAAGACCGAGGATCACGTTCGAGATTTGGCTGAGGCATTCGACATTCTCCGTCAATACGGGATGAAGCTCAACCCCGAAAAATGCGTCTTCGGCGTTCGTGCAGGAAAGTTCCTGGGCTACCTCGTCTCAAGCCGAGGCATCGACGTCAACCCCGATAAGGTGCAGGCCATCCTCGACATGACGGCCCCGAGGACCATCAAAGAGGTACAAAGGCTTAACGGCCGAATCACTTCCCTAAGCAGGTTCATGTCTAAGTCTGCCGAGAAGTGCCGACCATTCTTCAACGTGCTAAGGAAAGGTCGGTTTGAATGGAACAACGAGTGTCAGAGGGCCTTTGACGAGCTCAAGGCACATCTAGCTAATGTCCCCACCTTGAGTAAGCCCCTTGCAGGAGAACATTTATTCCTCTACATCTCAGCCACTGACTACTCAATCAGCTCGGTGCTCGTGAGGGAAGCCGACCGAAGTCACCTTCTGGTCTACTACACAAGCAAAGCCTTGCGGGGGGCAGAACAACGCTACTCCGACATCGAAAAGGCCGGATACGCACTGGTGATGGTGGCTCGGCGACTCCGACCATATTTCCAAGCACACAAGATCGTGGTCCTCACCGACGCCCCCATCAAGCAAGTATTTAGCCGACCCGAGGCCTCGGGGAGGATGGCCAAGTGGGCCGTGGAACTCGGGGAGTTCGACGTGTCCTTCAGGCCCCGGGTCGCCATCAAAGCTCAGGCCCTGGCCAATTTTATTTCCGAGGGGACCGCGAGACCGTCCGAGCCGGAAGAAACGGGGGAGCAGTGGATGGCATATGTAGACGGAGCGTCCGGGTCTCAAGGAAGTGGAGCCGGCGTCGTCCTGAACTCACCAGAGGGTCTTACTCTGAGGTATGCAATTCGATTCGGCTTCTCCGCTTCTAACAATGTGGCCGAGTACGAAGCCGTCATCTCAGGGTTGAAGATGGCGAAGACGTTGGGGGCCATGAAGATTCGAGTTCACAGCGACTCGCAGCTTGTTGTCAGCCAGGTCTCGGGGGAGTTCGAGGCCAGAGAAGAAAAACTCGCCCCCTACGTCGCCAAGGTTCGAGCACTCATGGCCGAGTTCGAGGTAGCCGAACTGCTAAAGATCCCGCGAGCTGATAATTCCCAAGCAGACGCGTTGTCTAAATACGCCGCCGCCTCAGAATATCAGCAGTAGTCCTCGATTCTCGTCGAAGAGCTCAGCGAGCCTTCCACAAGGACCGAGGAAGTCATGTGCCTAGACGCCGAGCCCACCTGGATGACCCCTCTCATCCAGTACATCAGGGACGGTCAACTCCCAGTTGACAGGGAAGAAGCGCTGAAGGTAAAAAGACGAGCCCCTCGATTCTTTTTGCTCGGTGATGACCTTTACAGGAAAGGATTCAGCTTCCCCCACCTGCGCTGCGTGAGCCCAAGGCAAGCAGGATGCATCGTCACCAAGGTACACGAGGGTTTGTGTGGAAGCCACACGGGTCCTCATTCCCTAGTCAGGAGAATATCTCGACATGGCTATTGGTGGCCCACCATGCTCGCCGACGCCAAAGATTATGTTCGAAAGTGCCAACAATGCCAGCTTTTTAGCAAGGTAGATCGGCAGCCTCCCTGGAATCTTACCCCACTCCAAGCACCTTGGCCCTTCGCACAGTGGGGAATGGACATCCTCGGTCCATTCCCGCCGGCGTCGGGACAAAGGAAGTTCCTCATCGTCGGCGTCGATTACTTTACCAAATGGGTCGAGGCCGAGCCGCTCGTGAAAATAACCGATTGCAACGCATGGGGGTTCGTATGGAAGAATATTATCTGCAGGTTCGGACTGCCCCGAGCAATCGTCACGGACAACGGCAAACAATTCGACAACGCCCGGTTTCGCTGCCACTGTGCAGAGCTCGGAATCAATCACCGATTCACCTCGGTGGCTCATCCTCAAACCAACGGGCATGCCGAGGTCACCAATCGGACGTTTCTTGAAGGACTGAAGAGGCGCCTCACCGAACACAGAGGTCGGTGGGTAGACGAGCTACCCCACGTACTGTGGGCATACCGAGCAACACCTCGAGAAGCCACTCAAGAGTCTCCTTTCGCCGTCGCCTTCGGCGTGGAGGCAGTCACCCCAGTCGAGTTGTTGGTGCCCTCAGAGAGAGTTCGAGGCTTCGATCAAGAAGTGAACAACTGATCGTTGCGTGCCGAATTGGACCTCTTCGAGGAGCGACGCGACAAGGCAGCGTCCAGGATTGAAGTTTATCAATGCCGAATGAAACAGAAGTTCGACGCAGGGGTTAGGCCAAGGCGCTTCAATGCGGGAAGCTTCGTCCTTCGGAGGCTCGCCATCGCAGACCCCAAACCGGCGGTAGGAAAGCTGTCAGCTACTTGGGAAGGCCCTTATCGGTAATTGAAAACCTGGGACAAGGGGCCTATCGGCTCGAAGGAATGGATGGCTCAGTGGTCCCGAGGACGTGGAACGTCGAGCACCTCCGGCTTTTTTACTTCTGAGTTGTAACGAGGTCGCTTCGGCACTCTACGATGTAACGAGGTCGCTTCGGCACTCTACAATGTAACGAGGTCGCTTCGGCACTCTACAATGTAACGAGGTCGCTTCGGCACTCTACAAAATAACGAGGTCGCTTCGGCACTCTACGAGATAACGAGATCGCTTCGGCACTCTACGAGATAACGAGATCGCTTCGGCACTCTACGAGATAACGAAATCGCTTCGGCACTCTAATTAATCTAACAAGGTCGCTCCGATACGTCTAAATTAGCAAAGCCTACCGAACAAGCTAAGAAGAGCTCGGCACTCGAAGCCGTCCACTCGTAACACCAGAACTTCAACCTTTCAGTTATATCAAACGGTCGCGGGGCCCAAAAATGTCTACAATGATAAAGGGCCGATCAGCCAACAAAGAGAAACATACAGCATTAAGGGGCAGCAAGGGCATCGGCTGGAGGATCGGCGGAGCCATGAGCCGGGTCATCGGTCCCCGAACGCACGGGCACCTCGGTTCCCACGTCTTCCCCGTCTGAGTCATCGGACAGAGGACGCACGAGGGAAAGGTCCAGATCGAGGTAGGTCCTGGACAGCGCCTTCAGGCAATGGTTGTAGCCATCCTTGAAAAGACCAGTTATCTGGTCAATATGGGCGTCCGATCTTTTGTACTCCATCACCGCCTTTCGGCGCTCCTCGGCGATGAGCTCCAAGAACTTTGCTTTCGTCTATTCATGAGCCTGCTCCTCGGCTTCCCGGGCCGCCTTTTCGGTTGCAAGAGCCCCCTGCTCCTCTTTTAGTGAAGCCTTAAGTTTGTCGACTCCCTTGGCGAGCTTGGCGGCCAGTTCGTTGGATTGATCTGCCCGCGCGACCTCCGCAGCGACTGAGGTCTCCAGCTCCACATTCTTTGACTTAAGAACGGCCACCTTCTCTTCGGCTGCCCGCAGTCGTCCCTCAGTCGCCTCCAAGGTGTGATCAGTTCGGTGGACGAGGCTCGCGAAGGAACCTAAGCTGAGCTGAAGCCCCCTAAACACCTCGTCAATGAGATCCGAGGTCTTCACCGATGACATTCGGGAGGTAACACTCTTCGGAACCGAGCGTCGACCCCACTCTCGGAGTGACGGCTCGACTGCGATGGATGAAGCAAGAGTGGAGTGGCCGGTCAGCGGGGCGACGCTCGAAGATCCGCCTTCGACCAGGACCGGATCGGACGACCGAACCCGTTTGCCCGGTCTTGGCAGAGGAGCTCTGGCAGGGGGCGACATGGCGGCTACGGGCGTGGGCGGGCTGGCCGCGGGTAGAACCATGGTAGAAGGCTCTACAATCTGGACATCGGCCTCATCAGATGGCCTCATGTCTTGGACAATCCTCCTCTTGCGACGACCTCCTCCGGCATCAAATCATTGTGCGGCCAGCGCCGTGTAATCTTTGGTCTCTTGTCCCTCGGCGGTCCCATGCCCTTGCGACGCACTTGGTTCGGCCATTCCTGCGAGGACTAATGAGAATCAGATCGTTCCCGAAAAATGGAAGTCGGCGAAACATCAAAACGATAGAATAACACCGGACCTCGGTTATTCTCTCGGATTAAGGCAAATAGCTCGGGCGAAGGATTTATCAAGTCAGGCAAGATCGCCCCCTGCAATGCCTCGGAATCTGACAACTCGGCATCGCTCATGTCAGCAGGGGATCGAAAGGCCTCGTCGTTAGGGTTGACGGCCGCCCAGGAGGTCGGGAAATTCCATCCCTCGGAGCTATGAACGAAACAGAATGACATCTTCCACCCGTGGATTGAAGACGGAAAGCGGCCGAGGAATTGGCGACCCGAGCGAGCGGAGAAGAATAACCAATCCCCTAAAATCTTGAGGGAGAAACAATAGAAAAAGAGGCGAATACTCGGCGCGACCTTCGCCAAAGCACAAGCGGCCAAAAAGCCGACAACCGACCTCCAGGAATTGGGGGCCAATTGTGAAGGGGCAACCCCCAGGTACAAGAGGAGATGGGCGGTGAAAGAATGAAGTGGAAGTCGGAAGCCGGTTCGGACGGATTCCGAGTACAGGCAGAAACTGTTTTCCATCGAGTAGTGGGCTCGAAGGCCAGCGTCAGAATGAACAGTGAAGTCTTTGGGGAAGCGAAGGCCTGGGTGTTCGGTGATCCGTTTGAGGGTAGCGCTATCGATCTCGGTAACGACGTCTGCTACCGAATCGGCCGCCCGGCGCACGCCAGAGGGAGGAGCTAAGGAGACCCTAGGCACATATTCCCCAGGAGTCACCGCTAAGACAAGGTCACCTGAAGTTGGGAGATCGCCTGATGGCATGGAGGCCGGAGCAGGAGGAGCCGAAGGAAGATGATGAGAGGGACTCTCTGAGGGAGAGTATCCCACGGAAGGGGTAGAAGAAGAAGAAGGGGGGAAGAAGAAGAGGAAAGCGCAGAGGATGAGCCCATGGCTTACCTCTATGAAGGCGATCGAAAAGACGAACGATTCGGAGCTCGGCTCAGATAACCCAACTCCCCCTCGCTCCCTGAAAGAACAAGCTTTGCGAAGAGACTGTGTGCACGCGAAAGACCCCTCCGTCAAGCCTCCGGTGATATTTATATTCTCCCAGTAGCCGTCCTGATCCAACGGACGAGGGCCCTTGCCCGAAACGAAGCGCCAGCAAGATGCCACGTATGCCATCCGGTGCGGCGAGGGGCTTCAGGCGCGGATCGTGATCCAGGTAACGCCAGGCGGGGATCGAGGCGCCGTCATGAGCGCCTGTCGCTTCACCCGCCATCATTAAGGAGCAGGGAGTGAAGCGACGTGACGCTTCGGCTGCTGTCAGGGACGTGGGAGATCGCGCATCCTGTGGCAGTTACGACGCCCCTTCAGCTTAAGTAGCGGGCAGGAGACGCCCGCCGACCTGCGATGAGGTCTTGACAGGAGGATTAGCAATAACGCCTTCTACTCGGTGCGCCCGGGGCGCACCGAGCAGGAAGCAGGGGGCCAATGATACAGGGTGACCCCCAAGGCCTCGTGCTCGGCTCCAAGACCAGTGATACATGGTAATCCCCGAGCTCCCGCACTCGGCCCCGAGTCCCCCTTTTAATCCGAAGGAGAATCTGAAGGAACTCAATTCCTTCTCAGGGCAGCTCCGTGACGTAAGCTCACTCGAATATTCAAGTACTCGGTCCCGAGTACTGATGAGAGAACACATATTACGACGACTGTCTTCTGTCGATTCGGAGGGCTTTGTGGGAATGTTCGGATCATTAGAATATCCCATGAATCGCGGAGTATGAGCGTCAAGCAACTGCAAGTAACTAACCAAGGAAAGAGCCAGTCAAGGCCCCCTAAGAATCCGGCGTCGTGGAGGGTTCGGAAAGAGGACCGAGATTCTCGGGTACAAATCTGAATCCACGATGATCGTGGACCGATATCTAGGCGATACGTGCAGATCGTGTCTAGCCAAGTTGTCCTTGGAGGAACACTATATAAGAGGGGAGCCTCCGCCGTGGGAAAGGTATGCGATCTTCTTCCATCCTAAACTCTCTTTCTAGATTGGTCCCCCACTAACTTGATCGTCGGAGCGTTTCCCCACCGAGGCGACTCGGTGGTCTTGCAGGGAGGCGTCGGCTTCACGCGAGCAGCAATCCCGTCCCAGGAGTCTCTCGGCTAAGGCCGATCCCATTACTCTAGCAGTAACAGCCTCCATTCTCACAAAAGAGAAAGGCACTAACCCCTTGGGGGAGGAGGTCAGCCATCTCTTCATGTTTATTTTATGTGGAGTTATAATTTTGGATGGGTAATTGATTTGACATCCGTGCCATTTATGCATTCATCTTAAAAAATTATTTTTTTGAAAGAATTTAAGAGGGTAAAATAATAATTTTTATTTTATTAATTTAATTATAATTAAGTTAAATAGATGGAATTAAATAGATTATATATATATATATATATATATATATATATATATATATATATATATATATAAGCTGGCTAATTCCAACTTGGTGGAGAGTGGCTGCTTGAGATCCTTGACTCAGCTTTTCTCATTATAATTAATGTCTTGTGGTCCTGTGGATCATACTTAATATACTTGATGGCACATTTGAAGAATCCTACTTCAAAAAGGGAATGAAAGTTAAGTAGAATTGCATGAAGAGATGCTTATCAACCATTTGAGACTTTGAGATCGTCCTACCAATAGAAAACCAGTTATTCTGTCCTCGGATAATAAATGGACAGTTGAAGAAAAAATTGAAGTAAAAAAGAATAGCATATTTTTTTGTTAATTTACAATCCTATACGTCTAATGGCCTTAAAGCAGGCATATTAATTGAATGGATAGAAACTAATATTTACTAATTAAATTAATTGATAATTCGCCAAACACATTGGTGTCAATCTCATAGAGAAAAAATCGGAGAGAGAGAGAGAGCAGATGCTTAAAAAAGTGGTCGTTCTTTGAGGCATCACAATGGTGACATGACAGCTGCGACAGTCATGTAGTGACACCGGCAATAAGGAGTATAAAAGAAATATTCGAAAGGACACCGTCACTGATCAAAACCTGTGGCGCACATAATCAAACATGGAATGGTCATGATATTTCTTTTACGAGAAAGATTTTATATATTTTTAAAAATACATAAAAGTATAAGTTATATAAATTTTTTATCTATGTGACATCATGCACATGGGTAAAAAATTAATGTAGCATCAAAAAATTAGTACCACATGAATTATTCATGTGACTTACATTTTATACACTTTTAAAAGTGTACAAAAATTTTCTCTTTTTTTACATACAGAAATCGCAAGCTACTCCTACTAGGGAGCTGCTTGGGGGCTGAGGGGCTGGAAAGACCGGGAAAGGACTAGCCCCACCAAAACTCCCGATATGCCAGACGGATCGCCGGTTGCCGTAGATAAGAAGTCCCCGCACTCCAAATCGAGAAGAGAAATTGAGGGCCGAATCAAAAATATCTGGCTAACTAGTCCACGTGGGCATCCCACTGGGCGCCATCGCGGCACCCGATTTGCACTTTTGTCCGAAAAGAGAGCCCGGGAAATTGCTAGAGAAGTGAAAAAAAAAAAAATCTTGCCAAAATATCATCCAGAGCCTTCGATCACCCCCGGCTCGAAAATATCTCACCCGTATCAAAAGGATACCTCGCCTACCCCCCCGCTCCCCACCCCACTCTCAAACCCAGGCCACAGACTTCTCCTCCCACTCCCCCCCCCTCCCCCCATTCTTCTACTCTTCTTCTTCCTCTTCCCTTTCCCCGAAACCCTAATTCGCCTCCTCTTCCTCCGACGAAGATGGAAGCCCCGATCGGCTAGGCGTCCTAGCATTTCCGATTGGAATTTGCGCCTGCGGCGGCGTAGGAATGGGAGAGGAAGCCGGCGGCAGGGACTACGACGTACTCGGCGGCAACAGGGACGGCAAGTCGAGGGTCATAGAGTGGGTGGATGGCCTGCCGAGCGATGAGGATCTCATACCGCTGTCCCAGGCTCTGATCCCTCAGGAGCTCGCCTCCGCCTTCAGCATCACCCCGGAGCTGCCGCGAACGGTGCTGGACGTCCACCGCGCCTCCAAGACCACCATGGCGTCGTTGCGCCGCCAGATCTCGTCCTCGTCCTCGTCGTCTGCGCTCAAGTCGTTCCCGTCCTTCGCCGGGGCGGCGGCAGCCCCAGAGGATCCCATGGTCATTGAAGGGGATGAGTCGGGGGGCAAGGACGGGAGCGGGGAGTCGTCGCATAGGATGGGGCCCCGGACGGCACGGAGGAGGCGGACTCTGCCCTTAGGATGGAGAATTTTAATGACGAGAGCTCTGCGAAGACTCTGAAGCGGCCGCGCCTGGTGTGGACGCCGCAGCTCCACAGGAGGTTCGTGGATGTTGTCGCTCATCTCGGCATAAAGAACGCCGTGCCCAAGACGATTATGCAGCTGATGAACGTGGAGGGCCTGACGAGGGAGAACGTGGCCAGCCATCTGCAGAAATACAGATTATACCTGAAGCGGATGCAGGGGAGCTCCAGCGAGGGCCCGTCATCAACCGACCATCTTTTTGCCTCGACGCCTGTACCGCAGAACCTTCAAGAGGCGCCAGGTCCCGTGCCGATGCCGTATGCTCCTCCCCCTGCTCTGATACCGATGCCAGTCCTTGGTATGGCGCATCATGGCCCTGGAGCTCCTGTGGCCATGGTGCCTCTTAACGGCCAACATGGTGGCGGAGCATACCATGGTTACGAGGCGCATCATCCGTATGCTATGTTTGGAGAACTGCCCAAGGATTGGCCAGGCGGTAACAAGTTCGCCCCGATGGTTCCTTATCCCCATGTTACGCCGCATAACAAATAATAGAGGAGAAAACCCTCCTGATCGTTATAATTCTTTATGTGCGATGTAATAGATGATAAATACAACTTATTCTCTAATTTAATCAGTATTTCGTCTTCGTGATTATGTGGTTTTGCACTCTGACTTGTTCTGGTTCTGGCTTGAATCATGGTTTTGACTGATCCTTGAAAGGAACAACAGACAACTGTAATATATATGTGATAAGCTGTCGGCACCAGTAAGAAGAAAGCGTGATGAAATGTTCAATTGTTCTGTTTATAAGAGGAAAAAAAAACTCAAGCTAATGGAAGAGACCAGAGAGAAGTTTAAGCACATATATTTTCGAACCTGCATATGTAGACATATATGCTATGTCATAGGTGGCCGACAGAAGTTTGCATAGCTTGGACATTCATCGTCATATTTTAGCTTTCTGTGTGTCTAATTCTGGTCCATCGATGTGAAGTTGTTCTTGTATACATCATTTATGATGAAATATGAAAGTGTGATTTAGGATGAGGAAGGGTAAAGCTTAAGTAATACATCTACCTTTCGCTCAGTCTAAAAGAAACAGTCAGAAACAATCACAGAGTTAGCTGCATGCCTATGATCTGTATTGCGTACATTCTCAACTACAGATGCTATATGTGTGCTATAGTGAAACTGAAATAATTAGACCCATGGAATCATATTTTAATTTTTCTTTCTTATGTCTGATCTAATTACTCGTCCTTCCTTATAAATGATGAAGGTACTATGATGCAACATGTGAGGTACATCTTCTGTATTGGTCATGTCATGCGGTCTGGTTTGGAAGAGTTTGAATATAGTTTCTCTTGTTTCCTTGTTTCCTAGAGTGTGGGAAATAGATAATATTTGACGAGAAAGGTACACTTTGTTGTATTTGGTTGTTCCTTGATTATTTAGTTTTGAAGCATTAATCTATTCAATGGATATCATTTCTCTTGTGTACCCTTTTCATTACAGGAAAATGGATTAGATAGATGAAAGTTTATGCTTTTCTATTAACTACTTTTTCACTCCTCTAATGAAATATATATCTTGTGATCAGCAGGCTGACATATCTGCTTTTTTTTGGAATGTAGGATGACTTTTCTGCTTTTATGTGGTACATGAGCAAATTTTATTTCTTGTCAATGTGCACATTATTTTTACAGAAAGGAATGACAACCTCTAAGAATCTAATATAGTCTATGAACTAACTTGTGAAGATGTGTGGTTGTCTTTTTATTACATTTCTGTTGCTCAAGTACCAGTTCACACCCTATTTCAAGTGAGTGATTTTATCTTTTGTCATGACAAAAATTGAAGGTCTTCTCGAAAATTTCCATCCTTTTATCTTTACTTCTATAGAAAGTTGGCACTAGCTGTCAGTAAAAGCGAAGATGTCAACATTGCATATTTAGATGCTGCCCCCCCTCTCTTTCTTTCTGCGGAACACCTGTGAGATGGCTACCATATTCTTACACTTACTATCATTGTAGTGTAGACCTGCCAATTCTTATAAGAAGCTTGAACACATAAATGATTTTTACTGCTAAATTGTACATCCTACAGGCACCGCCCTGAGGGAAATTTTTATAATGCAGTAGTTCATCATGTGCCATGAACAGAACACTGCTTTTTCTTACTCCTCAGGATGGTCCCTTAAACTGCATTTATAGGTTGTGAAGCACTATTTATCTTAGTTTTCTTTGTTAGTTTCTATTCTATGGCTCACTGTGAGTTTTTTTTATTTACATGTTGGAAAAGTTCTGTAGGGTATATCTCAAACAGAATTAAGCTTTTCCACGTGTGCTACACCAGCAAGTGTTGTATGGAGTGTTTGGATTAAGTATCGAAGTTTCTTCAACTATATTATGTATTATGTTGTTCTGCGGGTTCTTATGTTGGGAGTTAGGGTCATAGAAGGTTAGTTTAAGCATGATGTATATTGTCATTTACAAATGGACTTCTATATCATGGTTTGCCGTGGCGAATCAGATCTGCCCGATTCGCCTGAATCAGGGCGAATCATGGAAAACCCGATTCTCGATTCCATCGATTCAGTCTGATTCGCCCCATATATATAATAATATTATATAATATTATTAATATATATTATACATTATAAATATGATATATATGATACATTATATATATAATATTTATTATACCCATGCGAATCGATTCGATTCGGATCAAATCTGATCGATTCAACGATTCCGATCCGGCAAACCATGATCTATATGGTGTTATTCTCCAAACAATGATGATGTGAATCCTCCTAGAGTGGGAAAGAAAACCTTTCATGATTACACTGATCATCCTTGGCCAAACTTTTCAATCACACAAGGTGTTTCTCTAGTTGCTGTTACGTTTCTTGCTGTGTAATTGGTACTGTTTATGCTCAAATGTCCAATATCACCAGTTTGCTGTGACCTCTAACTCACAGTTTTTGAAGTACTTGCCTATCTGGATTCATTTAGCTAGTTGTGCTGTGACACTCTGCTGGCATGTTAGTCATAAAGTTCCTAAACCTCATTAAACTGCCATTTGGTGCGGAATCAGAGAAAGTGAAGATACATATTATTCATCCATGAGGACCCAGATACAAATAATTATAATCTATCCTGTCATTCTTTCATGGGCTTAGAAGTCTAAGATGAATGTTCTATGATACCATTTGTCATTTGATTGGGTCCTTTGAGAAAGAGCAGTTCAGGGCTTGTAATGTGGTTCTCCTTCGTCAGGCCTCTAATTTATTTTTCATAGAATTCTCCCCACATGAGGCCAAAACTGACTTTGGAAATCCTGGCTTTATTTCCGGTTGACCTTGCCTTTTGTCTTTTCAAATAGTTGAATAAGAAAGGTCTTTTCCCCAAATATTGAGATCATTGAGTCCGAACCAAAAGTGTTCCTTATTGGAATTCAGATAATGACCGTGTCTGCATTCCCTTTTTTATGCAGTGCAAGATACCTTTTTACTATATTGTTTTCAGAATTTTATTCCTAGCTTTATCTGGGGCAAGTATTGCTTTCTCTGTTATGGCATGGATATGTGACAAACACAGATACTCCACCTACAAAGGCATCTGCTTTTCTGCAGGAGGCAATCTTGTCAGTGTCCATTCTGTACATCCAACTGGTGCATCGGCAGGGTAGAAGGGCAGTTAGTGTGGAGATCTAGCTTGCATATCTTGGGCGTTGGCATCTGTGGTGCTTGTTTGAGTCACCTAAAATACCATTGGGCTGACGGTTTCTCTTTCATGAAGTTCTCTAATAGCAAATTCAAACTTAAAATACAGGGAATTTTTTCTGCATTCATGTTTGCATGTGTAAGACAAATTTTGGACAGTAAGGCATTCCAGTTGTGCAAAAGTGTCCACCTACTCGGCATTCTAGGCAGTAGAAGACTGCGGAGGTGCCGGGTAGCTAACTGGCAGTCCATAGCTGGCCTGGTGGCTTAGACATTTCATTGAGCTTAGTGAACATGGAAGCAAATGTAAAATGTCGAATAATTCATTGTTTCTTTCTACCATCTGAAAGGCACTTCCAGGGAATATTTACGCTCTTGGACCCTTTTATGTTTTCATTTTTTGCCTATGCGGTCTGGCAAAATGGTTAATTTTTTAGGTAATTTGAATGAAGAAATGGTTTATTTGAATGACTCGTCAATCATGTTTAATTGGTTTTGCAGTACACATGAATACGTGATAGAGTTGTATATATATGTACGTTTATCCTTAGTTGATCTTTTGAATTTAACTGGTTAACTGTTGTCTAACTTCTTGGATTTTGATTTTGTAATTTGGAAAATGTAGCTTCCCTTTTTTACCCCTGCGTACTGCCTCTCCAATACTTTTCACATGTAGACATCATAATCATACATCTGTTTTCCTTGAAAATGAGAATGATAAATATTGTGCCAAATACAATTTGCATCACTTGTTTATCCTAAGTCGTACTGATCTGCACCTGAAAGCCGCCTAAACATCTTTTCAATGTTCTGTTCATCTTTATGTACATCTCTTAATTGCCTTTCTTTCAAATTTTCCCATTCTTGACTGAGTCATATTGACGAAGTAGTCATTTCCTCCACATCCTCAATGTTATCAAAATAAACTGAATGAAGTACCAGTATCTCTTACAGGCATTATCATGCTTTTCTGTAGTTGTATGCTAATCTATGACGCCCGTCTTTCTGTAGATATCTACATCCTTCCGATAGCTCTTCAGCCATCACTGCTGACAGCCTGACGGCAGGGTGATGTATTGTTTGGTTGAAGCTTCTTCACTAAGTTGTAGGTGTGATTATTCAGGCCTCTGAATAGTATAGATATTGATGTGACTCACATTCAGAGACAGACCATTCTGTTGTAAACGAAGAAAATGCTTGATGATCTGAGCTTTCATAAGTTCCCTGCAATTACCTTGTAAACCAATAAATGAAGTTCATGATGATCAAAATGCATCGGAACTTGTTCTCAGATGCTTCCTTTTGGTGATTATCTGCAATTATCCTTCTATTTTAAGGAACGAAGTGTGATTTCTCTAGATCCAATGACTGAATGGGTAGATAAAAGGAGCGTGACGTTTGATGAATTTGGCTGTTCCCACTCTTGGAATGACACTTGAGATACTTTCATTCAACATTTTAATGAGACGGCTATATAATGATTTACTGCACTACATCTTCAGCATATTGCATCTCACTTCTAGTAGGAAGTTAGATTTCAGGCTTGTTTTGGCATGATTTTTGATTGGAACTGTTTTAGGTTTTTGCGACTCTGTGCAATGCTCAGCTCATCTCTTAGCTTCCAATGGAGAACTCTGGATTACCGCTTCTTATGCCCGGGCAAAAATGAGGAGGGAAAGTTGGATTAATGTCAGTACTAGAGAAACCTCGCCATGTCTTCTAAACGAAGAAGTTCCTTAGACATATAATCCTTGTTCCGTGACATTCTCCTCTTCTGTTGGGCGGCGACCTGATTTGCCCTAGCGAACAACACCCTACTTTTATCAACTTGTCAATCCCACTTTCTGAATCTCGTTCACTTTTCACGGGGTAGACCTTCTTAACATGGGCATACAGAAAATCATTCTTTCTGGTGCGTTTTGTGTTGAATTGGCTGTTTCCTTTTGCCAGTTTTGTCTTTGTTTACAGACAAATTAACACGATATTAGGAAACATGCAGGTCCATGTTGGGCGTCTGGAAGGCCATTGGAGATATATACCAACATTTCTTGGTAAGAAAGATTTTGAACCACAGTCTTGGTGAGTAGTGAAACTGACGATATAGTGGGGAGTCATAAGCGGATCGAATTGAGAAGTCGTTTGAGAATACAAATTATGCAAGAGACCAAACTCATAGAAGAGATCAATCAATCCTCTGGAGGATGTTTGAACTAGGCGAAAGGTTTCACCGGGAATGTCCATTTGTATTTTGAATCCTCCTCATTTCAGGGAAATTGTAGGGTGGCGAGCGAAACACCGACGACCTGAGAAACGGTGGTACGTTCTTGATTACGGCTAGTCGCCAGCCCCTTCCTGTGTAGAGTTAAAAGTGCTTTGGATTTTGACGGGAGACAAACGTGGTGTTAGCTTCCACGCAAAGAACAACTGCAGCAGACAAGCCAGAGGACATTCCTGGATTCTGTTGTCACGTCGGTACAAAAGGGCATTAGATACTTCTCTTCTAATGCCATTCTGAACTGTGTTATATGATAGGAAAATTGTAAATATCCTGATACGGACTAGTCTATGAACATGCAGAAGGTCCGAAAGAATACATATCTAGAAACGGGGAGGCCGAAATGAGAGCAAGGTCTAACAAGATGAAGGCAATAGTGTAATACCAGTGGGTACTTCGCGCTTAGAATTATCTGACTGCAGCATCGAGTTATGTCGCCCATAATAATCCTGCTGGCGCTTGGGCATTGCGACATGCAATTGGCATCCGTTCTTGTTTCAACCATCCACATGCTTAGCAAGAAGAGGAGTCTTCTGCGCTCGAAGTTCCAGACGCGGCACTTCGTGCAGGAATGACGTATTTGAACAAGAGAAATATTTAGTGCAGATAAGATGGTACACCTAATAAGAGAGTGTAACTTATTCTTGGGATTTTAAACAATATCTCCTAATCTCCTAAAGACAAGTGGCACAATTTTAGTAGGTGTGTCTAATTTAGTGCACACTAAGTATTTCTCTTTGAACAACGAGAAATGGTTACTGCACTTGCTGTGGTGCAGTAAGTACAATAAGTGTCGGATGGCAGGCCGCGTGACATCTTGTTGGATGCTGCGTGGGCAGCCATATGGATTAGTAGGGACGACGATGGCGGTCGATGACGGCGGCATAATCCAAAATCACTATTTTGGAGTCCAAATTTGTATTTTGAAGTCTTAATTTGTATTTTAGATTCTAATGTCTCTATTTTAGAGTCTAAATTTTTGGAGCCTAAATTTATATTTTGGAGTCAAATATAGTCTTTTGGAGCCCAATATTTGTATTTTGGAGTCTAAATATTAAAAGTCCAGTAAATATTTTTAAACCTCAAAGGTAGTATTTTAGAGATCAAGTTTGTATTTTGGAGTCAAATTTAGTATTTTGAAGCTCAAATATTTAAAGTTCAGTAAATATTTTTAAACTCTAAGAGTAGTATTTTGGAGTCTGAAGTTTACATTTTTGAGTCCAAAATTTATATTTTAGAGTCTAAAATTTATATTTTAGAGTCTAATCGCCGTCGCCCATCGCCGCTTGCTGCCATGGTCACCCACCGCCATCGGTTGTCGCTGGTAATTGTCGGTCGCCACCGTTGCTGCCGTTGGAAGCCGTCAGCCGCCACTACCGCCTGCAGCTGGTTGCAGTTGCTTGCCACTGTCGCACACTACTTGCTGCCACCATGTGGCATCCAAGGTAGCGCCATCTTGGATGCTAGCTTGCTACACTTACAACTACAGTGAGTGCAGTTAGCTTTTCTCTTGAACAATTGTTTGGTGATGTAATTCTCGCAGGTTGTTTGGATGCACACTATATACGTGTTAAGGTTTTAGTGTTGAAGAAACTCAATCTCGTACCCAATCATACGCTGGAGAGAACTGACAATGATGATATGCCTAGTCTTGTTGGTGATGGATCTGCGAGGGATATAGAAGATCAAGGATCTTGGGGTGAGGGTCTCAAGGAAAACCCTCCAATATTTAAGTTAGTGATGGGCAAGAACAAAGAGCACGATAGGCGAAAGAGACTTAGAGGATGTGAAATCGCTCTTCACTAGTTTGAGGGTTTGAGGTGTACTTACGAGTTCCCTTTTTTGGGGGCGAGGTCCCTAGAATTTATAGTTGTGTGCTCATTTATCGACTCCGCAAAGGTCAGGCAGAGGAAGAGAGAGGTCGAGAGACATGCTTCTAGCATGACAGTCCTTATTGGTACTCAAAGGTCCATTATGGGCCTTGAGTAGATCACATGGGATTCTTTATCCTTATCTTAATCTCTTTATATCCTTGGGCTTAGTCATAGTCCTATTTGGAGTTTATTAGCTGAGATGGTGAGCAAGAGCATGGTCAGATGAGGTCTCCTTTTGGCCTTGCAGATATCCCTTGAGTGGGATTATCCTCCTTAGGATAAGGATTGTCTTGTATAGCATTGTTCTAGGGTAAGTCCCTTGGTAGCTTTCCAGTCGCTCTAGCTCTCTTGTTGTGGAGTCCTTTTTTGAGTTTGGAGATCCTTCCACGTGGGTGACGATTTGAGGCATAGTAGCACTTCTATCAGCCTCACCCTCTTGGACCCCAAAGAATGGGTCCATTGTGCGCTTATTAGGCTGTCACCTCTTAGGCCAAATTCTGGCTTTTTGGGCTTTGTGATTTTTCTCCTTTCTACTTGCTCCCTACTCCCGAACTTAACAAATAGCTCAGTGAGTAAGGTTCATTATGATTGTCTGCAAGCTTTTTTATCATGTATCTCCTAGAGGCAGGTCAGGTGGTGCCACGTGTCTCTTTCAACATTTGATGTGAAAGTTTTGATGCACCCCTTGGGTTGCATCGTGACCCTTCAGGTTCATCTAGGTGGTGAGTGCACTGATGACGCCTTTTGCATAGGAGTTGACGTTAATTTGCATTACTGCCTGGGCAATTTCAATGCTTTGAGAAGGTAAAGGGCATCTTAGTAGACTTTAATAACCACTCACAGTTATAAATACCGCACTTAGGTCATTTGAATTACACTTCTATCTTCATTTCTAAGCATTTGATTTCTGCCTTCCATCCTCTAGTTTCCTTCTTCATTGTTGGATCTTTCCTTTCTGATAAGTCTCTTCTCATATCCAAAAGGGTCATCAGAGAGAGGCAGAGGCTGCTGCTGCGTTCACTGACATTATCGCAACTACTGCTGAGGTCATTCTTCACTTCCCCCTCCCATTTCTTCCTCCGACTCGCCTTCTGCTTCCCCTTCTCGTTCATCTTCTGCTCCTTTTTCTACCCTATGGCTGACTAGGAGGTGTCTTCATAGATTGGGGTGGTTGAGCAGCTTGCCGGAGCTATAACCCTCTCTTTCTATCAATGCTTCAATGAGCTCACTGACAAGGATGTGGAGGAGCTCTAGGTCCAATACAATTTGCCTTGGGACTTCAGCTTTACCCTATGAAGTTTGATGAGCTAAGTCTCGACTTTCACAGTAAGGCCTTTTGTACCAACGCCCTGGCTTGGAAATTCGAATTCCACCTTCCCTTCCACTCCATTGTCATAGGCCTGTTGAACTACTTTCATCTAGAACTTGTCTAGTTAGTCTCCAATTATGCCTTTGTCTACTCCTTCCTTGTCCTCTATGGTTTAAGCCAAATCCATTCCGACCTTCACCTTTTTAGTGCTTTTTAGGAGCTGAAGGAACATGTGCCTGTTGAAAAGGGCTTCTACTTCTTCCAAGCTCGCTAGGGGAAGAGTTGCATTATCCTTTCCATCCAGCACTCTTCTGATAAGGGTTGGAACTCTCAGAACTTTGGGTGACCTACTTTAAGGTAGCTATCAGATGGTTCTTTCCAACTGTGTCCAACTTCTCACCCAAGAATGTTAAGAAGGCAGTCCCTGAATCTAGGGAGCTCGATAGTTCAATCAGGATTCTGCAAACCAGGAGAGAATCCATGGCGGCCCTCCTCGATGAAGCCAAGCTTCAACTATACATCAGCACTTCCACAATTTCTTAGGATAAGGGATTTATGGGATACTTCTTGACGTTAACTTTAGTTTCGGTCTTTTATAGGCTCTAACTTTCTCTTTGCCATAGATCTGGCATTTTTGATTGGTTAGTCCCCTCAGGTATCATGGGATGAAGTGTCGAGGGAAACCACTCCTGAATCCCTAGAGGTGGGTGGTTCCTCACCTTCGAGTGTTGAATGATGCGACAAGGGTAAAGGTGTCATGGGTTATGGGCAGAGTCGAAGAAGATCTCCAAGAGGAAGGGCTCTAGCACTATGCTCGTGGCAAATTCCATGAAGTCCTTGATTGAGGAGCACCACTTAAAGAAGAAGAAGACGAAGGTAGATGCATCATCAGGCTCTATTATGTAGGCGGTAGTTATGTCATTGGTGTCCTCAGACCTTTCTCCCATAGTTCAACAATCTGAACTTTCTACTTTTTTCTCCTATGGATGCTTTGAATGTTGGTCCTGGGATGGTGCTTCCATCAATGGTGGTGAGCTCAGATGCTACCACTCCTCCCCCCCCCTCTTTATTCCTTCTAGCGCTTGGCCTCCTATGTCACCGTCTTGAAGGATCACTCTTTTATCCTGAGAAAATATGTTCAGTACTAGGAGTAGGCCTTCGATCATTGTAGAGTGCTCGGTACCTCGTCAAGTCAATATAGTTTGCAATTGTTGAACCGCTCTTATATGTTATCCTTTATTTGGTGATAACAAAACTTATGATTAACTTAAATATCTTGAATATATTTAATATCATATTTTCCTCATAAATATAACATATTATGGCACTATCGTTTCATGATTTGTATTAGAAAGCTAAATCGATTGCTATTCAATGCATATTAATTACTAACTAAGTGCCACATCGATTATAAGACAAAGGTTCCATCGATTACTATTTTTTCATGTCATATCGATTGCACTTCATAAGTTGATGTTTTAGTCAAACATCAATTGCCTTATAACATCGATTATCTTGGAACATTGATTGTATTAAAATATTGATTACACTTAAACATCGATTATGTTAGACATTGATTGCATTAGACATCGATTGTCTTAAACATCGATTGCCTTAGAGATCGATTCCCTTTAGACATCGATTGTCTTGCATAACCATCGATTGCCTCTTTACAGATCGATTACCTTATAACATTGACTCCTTCATTTAAACATCGATTGTCTTTTAAACATCGATTGCTTCTTAAACATCGATTGCTCTTCATTTAAACATCGACTACCTTTATGAAACATCGATTGCCTCAACATTTCCAACCTTTCAAAATATCTTTGGCACCCAAATAAAATTTCAAATGTATTTTATTATTTCTCTGACTGAAGATCTTTTTGCCTGTCTCATAAGATCTCTTCCTTCCTGTAAGAAAGAAAAAGATATTTCTACTATTTCTAGCTATTAGCAGTAAATATGGACATAAGGCAAAAGAGGTAAGGGCCATCTGACAAAAGACTTATAGAGTCTAAATGTCTGGCTTGCATTTAATGTCTGTAGGTTCACTTCTACTCATAGTCAACATCTTGGACCTGCTACTAGCATTCTTGGAAGTGCACACCAGCTGGAACATCTTCCTCCATTCCAAGTAGCCAGTAGGCACAATAAGGAAGTCGTTAGACTCAATAGAAGGAGAGCAGAAGAAGAAAAGAGCCAAGAAACTCAACGGATCCAAATAGCTCCAATGGCTAGTCTTCATCAGATCTGTTCAAGCTGCTCCATAAAATGATGAAGACCTGAAATTGAAGAGGTCAGAAAAAGAAAAAAGAAATAGAGTGCGGACATGAAGATCATTGAAGGAGTGTACATTCAGTGAGCATCCAACTCTATACACACTCAAAACAATAAAGAAAGAGAGCTCGAGCCCATTCAAGCCATCTTCCTTCTTCCTCATTCTCTCTCTGTGTGTCTTTGTGTATTTGAGAGAGAGAGAGTTGGGGGGTTTAACTTAAGGAGAGTCTGGTCTTGTAAACTCTTTCCTTCTTAGGCTCAGTCTCAGATCAAGCATTTCATTATGTATCTTGAGTTTGATCTAGGGGCTTCAGGTCCTAGCTTCTGTGTTCAGAAGTGTTCCTCTTCGGTTAGAAGAGAAGGCTTATTATGCAAGCGTTCCCCTTGATTAGAAGGGAAGACCAGCTTGCGCCTAGTGGTGACCATCTGGGGTCTATACCAGTGTTCCCCTTGTTTGAATGGAAAACCTACTGGGGTGTGTACTAGTGAGTTGCTTCTGAGCTCGTAAAAGAAGCACCTGTCTGAGGTGAAATAGTGGGTTGCCATCTTACCTGAAAAGAGAAGAAGACCAGCTGGGGTGCTGGATGTTGTATGCCCCTTTGTTTAAGGGAAGACCAAGTTTACTTGGTGGTTAGTGAAATCCCAAGAGTTTTCTTGGAGACTAGACGTAGGACTTCCATTTGGAAGGGCCGAACTAGAATAAATCTCACTTACATTATGTGATTGTTTTCACCTTATTCCGCTGCCCACTAACTCTAACACCTGTGTTTAGTGTTTCTGTTTAAAGTTATTTGTTACAGATATTTTTAAAGGAGAATTTAAGCAACCCATTCACCCCCCTTTAGGCTTGCAACTTGACAACCTGGTGAACAAGTGGCATCAGAGCCTTGGTCTCTGAAAAATCAAGAAGATCTAACGATCTTAAAGCAAAGATCAAATGGCAGCCCAAGGATTTTCAGAAAACCAATCCATCTTCCGGCCTCCACTATTTGATGGAGAAGATTATCAATACTGGAAGACTAGGATGTAGTTCTTCCTACAAGGCTACGACTTTCAAATTTGGAGCATCATAGAAGATAGTGATCTCTAAATCTCAAAGCCAAAGGAAGAATGGACAGCTGAAGAGAAAAATAAGATATCTCTGAACAGCAAGACAAAGAGCTTCATGTGTTGCGCACTGACCAAGCAAGAATTCATTAGAAGTTCTACGAGCAAAACAACAAAGGATATGTGGGAAACACTAAGGCTCACATATGAAGAGACTGCCAATGTAAAAGAAACCAGGATTGATATCTTGGTGACAAAATATGAGAAGTTCCAATTGAAACTGTAGACACCCGATTCTGGCCCATAAGTTGAACCATATTTCTTGTTCTTTTAATGAGCCCCAAGTTGGTCACTCACCTTGAGCCCATCTCTTAGCCATGTTGTGAGCCCATTAAAAGGCCAATTATCACATTATCCCGTCCAATTATCATTTTAAGAGTCCTTATGCCTCATTGTTGATTATTCTTCTAAATAGTTGATCAATAATCCAAGAATGATCATTTTTTTCTGAACCCGACGGGTCATGGCGTCGCGTTATCCATGTCGCCCCCTCTTTGGCCGTCACGATAGCCCATGCATATCCATGCACGTGCTCTTATGGTCGCGACGATCTTTATCGTCGCGACTATCCTTGACGCGTCCCTACGACCCTCGCGACATGATCTGCATGTGCTGGCCTCCGCAACCACCTCCTATTTATCCTCCATGGGCCTTATCTTCATCTTTAAGCAACTCCCACAACCCCCATGCGCGGTTTGAGGGTCCATGGCACCTTGGGACCCTCCTAGGACTCTTCCCTCTGGATTTACATCATTTTATCACATCATTTTGGGTAATTATCACTTAATGATGAGGATAATCTCTCTCATTTCTATTTAAGGGACACTTCTTCTTCAGAGGGAGGGGAGCCCCGTTTTTGCCACGAAGTTCTACCAAATTTCCCCTAGACTTGTCCCTTAGCTCGTGGCTCATCCCTTTCCTCCATTTCTCTCCATCCTCTTCACTAAGCCATGGCTTCTTCTTCACATATGGAGCTTGGTGGTTGAGGAGGCGTCTTCCAGGACTCTTGCAGGACCCAAGAACATTGCATCACCGCCAAGGAGTCACCCCATTGGGGCTCTTTCTTCCCTTCTTCCTCTCATTTCTTCTTTCATGCATTTTACTATTTCTTTTAGATAGGAACACATTCCTTTTCCTTCCCACATTTTTATATCACCCAAGGGGTTTAAAAGCCACCCCAGGTTCATTCCCTCCATGTTCTCCCTTTTCATTTCATTTTTGGATAGATACTACTCTTAAATATGGTCTAACAGGGTTTCTTTTGTTGTTTTCTTCGTTTTGGCAGGCACCTAAGCAAGAGTTCACGAGGGGCTCTTGTCCTCTAACTGGCTGGAGGGTAGGAAGAAGGTCCACCAACATCCTCCCGCACTGTAGAGAACGCGTCGGCCGCCTGCGTCGCGACAACCAGAACGTGCCCTATGAGGGCGTCATGACAGCGACACTATCGTAATGGG
Organism: Colocasia esculenta; assembly: GCA_014218235.1. Taxonomy (NCBI): domain Eukaryota; kingdom Viridiplantae; phylum Streptophyta; class Magnoliopsida; order Alismatales; family Araceae; genus Colocasia; species Colocasia esculenta. The sequence continues at coordinate 45,295,115 of CM024753.1, forward strand.
GAGACCCGTCGCGACACTAGTAAGTGCCCCGTTCTCACCCCCTTTTCCTAGCACGTTAGCCTATTTCGATTCTTATTCAAGGCAACTTGTTAGGTGGCGATCACACGTTCCTAATCCATGCTAATAACGCATCCAAAACATGTTGTGTGTCTCGAGGGGTGCGCAACCCCGTGAATACACCTTTTGGCGATCATGGTGGGACCTTTAATGCTAGCCTCGTTGAGTCTTTCTTGTTTGCTTGCCATGATGATGTGTTTATATGCTTAGATAGATCCCTGTTAGGACCATTCCTACTTTTTTGTGTTGTTCTACTCTCGGTTAGTAATGCGGCGCATCGTGCGGCCGCAACTTGTTCGCGTCCAAACGGGTAGATACGACTTCAGGTACGCATCACCTCTCTTGTCTTTCATCCTGTTCCTTCTCTGAGAGTGCCATCATGTCTCCTCCATGCTGTTTTGTCACATTCACACACGTTCCTTTGTGTTAGAATCTTGCTAGGGTTTGCGTTTTCCATTTATTTTACTGTTTGTTTTTCGGGTCTTATCGCGACGGCTCGGGCTACCGCGACACTGTCGCGCCGGCAGTGGGGACACGATTTCAGGTATGCGTTGTATGTTATTGCTTTCGGTCCATGCGTCAGTTTCTGTTTGCCTAGGGAGTATTCTTGTGTTATCTACCTTTTTCCATGCTTGTATTGCACTTTAGGTTAGTCTATTTACCCATTGTTTGTGTGTGGCTGTAAGTCTCTGCACTCTGTTATTATTGCAGCTGACCTTTTGGTCGCGATAAGTTCGAGACGGAACTGGTCTTCGTGACTTCAGCAGAGGCCTATTAGTTACTCTGTGTTAGTTTAGGATAGACATTGTATGCACCCATGTGTGCATAGGCTCATGCATACACTACTGTTTTGTGTAGATTAGGTTTCCTCCTTGGTAGTGGAGACGCTCTCATCTGTGAGCACTCGTGGGCGGACCAAGGCCTGCTACCGAGGGCCTCTGTAAGTCCCCATGGCTGTACGCACGTTGCACTTGCCAGGCTGTTGTACCCGTTGCACCCTTAGTTCAAGTCGTCTTATGCATGAGTTGTGTGTCCCCTTTAGTTGCACCAAAGTACTTGAGTTCCCACCCATTAGGGTTCCATTTGACCAAGTGTAATTTCATTAATCAATCCATTAAAGGTTAAGTGTGAACCCTAAAATTTAATGGTAATCATGTCACTTGTGTGCTTGTTTGGTACACTCTCTCTCATCTTATCGTCTGTTCTTGTGTGTTAGAGTCTAGGTGTTGTTTGGTAGTTGTGTCGTCTCCCTTAATTGCTTAGGGGTTGTGTATGCGTCATTGTCTAAGTTTCTTGAATCAGTCCCCTCAATCTGTTGTATTATATCATAACCCTCTATTTGGTATGGATCACTTCCGTGTCCTTACCGGTGATGCTTTGCCCATTGAGCTTCTCGAGGATGTGGACCAACCTTCCGTGGCCACCCTCTTGGGGCATATCCAGCCCCCTACTATTTTCGATGATCAGTCTCGCCCCCCTTCTCCTCCTGAGGCATATGACCCCATGCCCAATTTAGTCAACTCCTTCCACACTTAAGCCCAGACCAAGTTCGGAATTTTTGGCCACTACCAAGGCAAGCACCCCCTATCTCCACCCTCTCATGATTTTGCCCAGCAACGGCTAATAGCCCACGAATGCGTCGTTAAACATGTGACTAACAATATCAAATAATCGACCTACACTAAATATTTTAACAGTAGTTAAGTGGTGAGACCGAGTCGAATCCACGGGGACTAGATTTTAGAGTCGAAAACCTTATGTTTTTGTGTAGAAAATAACGTGATGGTATTTAAACTAAGTTACATTAAATAAATCTAAACTAAGTAATAAATAGAGAGAGAGAGAGAGAGAGAGATAAAGAGTGAATGAGAGAACACTAGGCATATTTAGAACTACAATCTATTGAATAATAAAAATACTTAACACAAATATTCTATTCTAACCAAAATGATTAACAATTACACTGAAATAAAGAGACAAAAATAGAGAGAACAAGAGAGAGAGAGAGAAGAGGAAAAAGAGAGAGAGAGAGGAGAGAGAGAGCGCAGGGAGAGAAGAGAGAGAAGAGAGAAACGTGAGAGAGAGGAGAGAGAGATATGAGAGAGGTAGGAGAAAAGAGAAAGAAGAGAGAGAGGAGAGAGAGCGTAGGGAGAAGAGAGAGAGAGGAGAAAAACGTGAGAGAGAGAGAGGAAACGTGAGAGAGGAGAGAGCGAGCGCGCCTCTCTACGTGCATGCATGCACGTAGAGAGGAAGAGAGTGGCGGCAGGGCGCGCTGGGCGGCCGCGTTGGGCGCGGGCGCAGGGCGGCTGGCAGGCGGGGCCCGCGCCAGCGTGCAGGCAGCCGTGGTGTGCGCGCGGGGGCGTGGCGCTGGCGCAGCAGGCGGCTGGGGCAGGTGTGCTCGGGTCCGGGGCGGCCTAGGCGAGGCCGCTGGGGGTGTGCGAGGCGGCCTGGGCGCTGCTGCTGCTATTTCTGCTTTTCCGAAGAGAGAGAAACCGAGGGAGAGGAAGAAAGAGAAGGGGAAGAAGAGGAGAGAGAGGATAGAGAAGAGAAGAGGGAGGGTGTGTGCGGAGGAAAGAGGAAGAGAGAAAGAGGGTAAGAATAATAATAAGAGAGAGAGGGAGATGTTTATAAAGTGGTAGAGAAAGAGGAAGGGGAGAGAGAATAGGAAAGAGAGATTTTTAGAAATAAGGGAGAAGATTTTTAAAAGTGAGAAAGTGTTTAAAAAATAGAGGAGAAATATTTTAATAGAATCTCTCTTTTATTTTCTCTTGCTTCACTCCAATCATTAGCCCATTGACATTTATTTCTTGGCCCATTAATCCTGCAAATACAACACAATAGAGATTTAATCAATATCATTTTTTGTAATAAAGTGACAATGAATTTGTGTGAAATTAAGGACCATAAGATAATAAATAACATGATTATCACATAACAACACATTATCACACCCCCAACTTACTCATTGCTATCCCCTTAGCAATGCACACAAGTGAATAATTGAGACTAACAAGAGTTCAAACATCATACTTCATGACAAGAAAGTAAGAATGAGAATGCTTGATCATAAGTATTTCAAGTTCCAGTCGAGAGTGTCAAAGGCAAATATGTCATTCATGTCATTAGACAGTTCTTCAAGATACACACAAAATTTCATGACTTTTTGTATAATGTTTGAGCATTAATAAGAGAGTGCATGAGCTTTTTACTTATCACTCAGGATGGTATCAACTCTACACTCCTTAAATTCGATCCTCGAATTACATGTAGCTTTCACTCTGCCTAATTCTTTTTTTTTCATGCTCTTTTTTTTTCTTTTCATTTACATGGTGCTGCACTTCCCTTCACCGTTTGACGCGAGCCTCAACTCTTACCTTAGGAGCCACAGGTCCGGTTACTAAGATCAGGGGCATTTTTCATGTTTCTTTTTTTTCTTTTTTCACTACTACACACATTTTCACATTTATTTGTAGGCAGATAGCTTTTTCCCCACGATTGGTCGTCAATAAGAGTGTAGAATATCAATCAATCAACCTGAATGTTAGGTAAAACTCTCATCATTCATTTGAATAGCTCCTAATAATACTTTTCTATGTTGATGAATTTCAAATGTATTTTGAGGAAGATGCTAAAAACATAACTAGTTAACTCACCCCTTCAACTCACCACCTTCACAAGTACACACTATGAGTCAAGCTAGAAAAAAAAATTCTTGCATGAAATATGAAGCATGAAGCACAATGTTAGGGACAAAAATTTGAAATACAATTTGTCTCTCCCCCCAACTTAAATGACATTGTCCTCAATGGCATAAAAGTAATGACAATAGAATAAAGCCAATGTAAGTTAAGAAAGGAGAGATGCAACCTGATGATCACATGCGGGTGGTTGCACACTAACTTCATCAAACGATAGTGGCCAGCAAACACCTAAGACACAAAATAAAAACGAAATCAATAGAAATCAAATTTCCTAAAAATATTGGGTTGCCTCCCAACAAGCGCTAAGTTTAATGTCTTCAGCCAGACACATGGGGGTAACAGGGTCACGTAACACCCCCAATCAATTGACGCCAAATTTTTCTTTGTAAGGCATCACCAGCCATGGTGGGTCAAGTGGTCCACACATACCTTGCAGATCAGTAAGTGATAGAGAAATTAAGGCACTCAAGATCATATCTTCAATTAAGAAATTTCATTTGCACACCTAAGATCTTTATATGTGTTGAACACATCAATGCGGACTTGATTATTTTCACCATTTTCACCCACAACTTCCATTTTTAGATCCTCTTTCATGATATTGAGGTCAGATTGAGTTGAATGCTCAGAGGATTGCTTGAACTCCACAGGCTGACTTGTGTCAAAAATAGTAGCATGATCTGGAATGAAATGGATATGACTTTCAACACAAGGATGCTTAAAAGATTCAAGTGTAGTTGACCCATTAGCTAGTGGTAGCATGTCCACGAATATATTAGATTTACCAAAGTCAGGGAGAGGTAAAAGATCCACATCCTCCCCTAAATCAAGAGATGCCGAATCCGAGTTAATTTCAGACACAATCTCCAACTCCTCTCTTAACCATGAAGAATGGTTGACAACTTCACTCAATCCCATCTCTACACCCACCTTTTCTTCATCCCTCACTTGGGTTACGGTCACCTCAAACTCAGGAAGGAAATAGTGGAATTTGATCATCATCTGACTTATCCACTTCCTTTTCTTCTCCCCCCAACTTAAGATTAACACACTCAACACATCCCATCTGAAAAGTAGAATTGGCTTGAGTTGCTCTGGTTGCTCCTGGCTGATGTTGGTTCTAACATCCCATTGATATGAATCCTCAATACCCCCTAAACTATTTGGACGAACAATGATATGAGTGTCTTCGGGTTGGAGAATCTCAAGTTGACCACATGGGCTTGCATGGTGGTCAAATCCAAGTGAATGATTTTCAGAGATTGCATTAGAGTAACTAGACAATTGGCCCAATTTTATTTCCACTTGCAGGGTGGCTTTAGCAAGCTGGCTTAGTTGGGTTGTCATCTTGGAAATGGATTGATTTTGAGTCAGGATTATCTGTTCCATTTGATCAAGTATTTCCTTTTGGAGATTGGTTGGGCATGAGATGTGTAGGTGGGCTGGGAATCAAGCTGGGATGAATAGAAATTTGGGGAATCCTCAGACTGATGGTAAGGTGACTGGGAGTGTAAAGATTGTCCTCCACATTGGATTTGATGAGAAGAATTGTTGGAATGTGAAGTCCAATTCTGAAAATTTTAAATAGGAGGGCTTTGGACTTGGGCTAGAATAGGTTGATCTTGAAGTGTCAAATGTGGCATTACTTCCCCAAGTTGTTGGAAAGTTGTGCCGTCTGGAGCATCTGATAAATGCACAGGCAAATTAGTACAATAGAACCCTTGATCAAACCACGATATGATTTCACTACCTAGAAAGGGTCCTTGAACCTCTCCTTGTGGATCTTGGTACAACAAACTCAAATTTCCAGGAGAGACACCTAGTTCAACTTTTGGATAGGGAGTAGGTGTGGAAAACTCTTGTGCAGTTGGGGCTTGATCATGGTTGACAGATGGCCATTGGCTAGGAATGCAATACTCATTATCATAATGAGCATGGTCAACCCACTTGGTACTATGGGCCTGAGAGGATGGAGATGAGGTGTGAAGTGGGTTAACATTTTCCTCAGTCCTGAATCAAGTATGTGATTTGTAATTGGGTGACCATGAAGATGATGGACTTGAGTCCACTTGGAACCATTGGCCTCGTAAGTAGGGTTGGATAATAAGGTAGGTTAGGTTGAGAGTGAATGCCATAATGGGCTGACCCAATTTGCCCTATTGATGTGCCAATTTCATAACCATTATTATCAACCCACATAAATCTTTTTTTATTTTTATTATTATTATTTTTTTGTTTTAATATTTTATTTTTTTTTTCAAATAAGTTAGCAAACAATTAATCCTATGACATCTATGGTTCCCTAAAATATAAACATTTGATTTCTCACTAATCAACTGAGGCCTAACTCAAATCCACTCTCAAGCCCGTTAACTGGCCAGGTAAGAGGTGGGAGAGTGAGAGGTTCCCCCTGCTCTCGCAGGGACCTAATTAAATAACCACTTGTCCACTTAGGCGTTTGCCTATGAACCTCTAGCCTTAGACACCAGTTTCCAAACTTGATAGTGGGCCTAAGTCTCAAAGCGAACCCTAGGTCAAGTTTCTACTTTCTTTTATTGGGCTTGAGAATGCAAAAGATGCAGGAAGTTGTGGTTTGTGGGCTAAGGAAGGGTGATCAAATCCCCACCTTATCTTGTTAAGGAAACTGCCCTTAAAATATTTTTAGAAATGATATGCACACCACAAAATCACGCAAGGGGTTCTATGCAAGCATGGCAATGCATGATCATGCTTTTAAGAAAGTTGAGATTCTCACCTTGCCTCCTGCAATCTTCGACAAGAAAGAAAATGTTCAAAAGGAAAATTACCTAAAGATGGAAATCTAAATGATGCATATCCTAAAGATGGAAAGTTTCTAATCTTGACATGACATCTTTTATTGGATTCAAGTGATTGATTTTTTTTGATTTTTTTTAATTATCTAAACATGGTAACTAAGAAAAGGAAACTAAATTAAGAGGGTTTTAATGGTACTTACCTCCAACGCAATCCCTCGTTCTTTTGGAAATTAAAACAAATGGAAAGAAAGAGTGAGAGAATGAAACTCACATCACTTACCTCTTTTTTTCTGATTTTTCCTGCAATTTTCGGATTTTTCTTCCCAAAGCAGAACTTTTACCTACAGATTTGGCTTTCAGCGACAGTTTTCTGACAGATTTTTCAATTTTGCAATTTTCAGGATTTTCACTTTTTATTTGATACCTATAAAAAGAAAGAAAATGTTAGCATGAATATATACAAATAACACAAAGATTATCAAAACTAAAATTCTAATTCCCCGGCAACGGCGCCAAAATTGATAGCCCACGAATCGTCGTTAAACACGTGACTAACAATCTCAAATAACACGGCCTCGTTAAACACGTGACTAACAATCTCAAATAACGGCCTACACTAAATTTTAACAGTAGTTAAGTGGTGAGACCGAGTCGAATCCACGGGGAACTAGATTTTAGAGTCGAAAACCTTATGTTTTTGTGTAGGAAAATAACGTGATGGTATTTAAATTAAGTTGCATTAAATAAATCTAAACTAAGTAGATAAATAGAGAGAGAGAGATAAAGAGTGAATGAGAGAACACTAGGCAATATTTAGAACTACAATCTATTGAATAATAAAAATACTTAACACAAATATTCTATTCTAACCAAAAGTGATTAACAATTACACTGAAATAAAGAGACAAAAATAGAGAGAACAAGAGAGAGAGAGAGAAGAGGAAAAGAGAGAGAGAGAGCGCGCAGGGAGAGAAGAGAGAGAAGAGAGAAACGTGAGAGAGATAGGAGAGAGAGATAGAGAGGTAGGAGAGAAGAGAAAGAAGAGAGAGAGGAGAGAGAGCGCAGGGAGAAGAGAGAGAGAGGAGGAGAAAAACGTGAGAGAGAGAGAGAGGAAACGTGAGAGAGGAGAGAGGCGAGCGCGCCTCTCTACGTGCATGCATGCACGTAGAGAGGAAGAGAGGTGGGCGGCAGGGTGCGCTGGGCGGCCGCGTGGGGCGCGGGCGCAGGCGGCCTGGCAGGTGGGCGACGCTGGCAGGCGGGGCCGCGTGGCGCAGGCGGGGCCCGGCGCGGGGGCGGCGGCGCTGGTGTGAGCGCGGGGGCGTGGCGCTGGCGCAGCAGGCGGCTGGGGCAGGCGCGCTCGGGTGCGGGGCCGCCTGGGCGAGGCCGGATGGGGGCGTGCGGGGCGGCCTGGGCGCTGCTGCTGCTGTTTCTGCTTTTCGAAGAGAGAGAAACCGAGGGAGAGGAAGAAAGAGAAGGGGAAGAAGAGGAGAGAGAGGATAGAGAAGAGAAGAGGGAGGGTGTGTGGGGGAAAGAGGAAGAGAGAAAGAGGGTAAGAATAATAATAAGAGAGAGAGGGGAGAGGTTTATAAAGTGGTAGAGAAAGAGAGGAAGGGGAGAGAGAATAGGAAAGAGAGATTTTTAGAAAATAGGGAGAAGATTTTTAAAAGTGAGAAAGTGTTTAAAAAATAGAGGAGGAATATTTTAATAGAATCTCTCTTTTATTTTCTCTTGCTTCACTCCAATCCATTAGCCCATTTGACACTTTATTTCTTGGCCCATTAATCCTGCAAATACACACAATAGAGATTAATCAATTATCTTTTTGTAATAAAGTGACAATGAATTTGTGTGAAATTAAGGACCATAAGATAATAAAATACATGATTATCATCAATAACAACACAATTATCAGCGGCCACGGGCCATTCATTTTTCTGTGCCTAGTTACCTTCCGGCACGAGAGGTTCGGCCCAAATCCCCTCCTATCTCTTCATTCTATCAGGTCGAACATGCTTCTTTCCCCGTGAGAGGTCCTACTCTTTGGTGCAATCCCACTCCCTTGTTCCCACTCACCACGCCTCGTCCCCTTCCGACTTCCTCGCGGAGTGGACATCCATGAAGAGGGAACTTCATGACCTCCGAAGACAGTTGGATCCCCGGAAGGTCGCCGATATTCCCCTTCCCTCTTTTCAACACCTCCGGGTTCCACCCCAGTTGGAACTCCTTGTCTACTGGAGATATTCTGGGGTAGGTGATCCCTATGTGTATCTCAAAGATTTCATGTATGAATCAGCTCCACACAAGTATGACCGCCACCTCATGGCGTACTTGTTCCAGAAGTCATTGGATGGATCGGCCCTCAAATGGTTCTACTCTCTACCCCCTGAGGAAGCCGAGGATTTCCAAATTGTTCAAGAGAGGTTTTTGCAGCAGTTCCAAGATCGGGTTGGACCCGAATATTCTTTTGTGGATTTAGTAGCTAAAAAAATGAAGGCCAATGAATATTTACTGTCTATGCTGACAGGTGGCGTGCCCTAACTGCGAAGGTCCGCTGCCCTATGCCTGAGGAGGAGAAGGTTAGTTGCTAATTGCCAATGCCACACCAACCTACTGAGCCATCTTAGCAATGAATGACATCACCACTATGCACCAACTTTACAGTCGAGCCCGCTTCATTCAAGTCCAACTTAAGGACTCTCCCATTCATTCTATATTCGAAACCCCTAAGTCCCGTTAACCCAAGAAACCTCCGGGTCCTATCACTGAGGGGGTCCAAACCAACGAGCAAGTAGGTGCAGTCAACAATCCCCAGGGCCTGATAGGTAGGTCACCTTTCAATCAACAACCTCAGCAGCCATGGAACAACAGACAACCACCTCCTCAAGCCTAGAACCCCCAACAAGACCAACGCCAATATAATCAGGTCCCTCCACCTCAAAATGCTATGCTCCTAGGAAGCCCAAAGGACCCAAAAGAGCTCAATACCCTCCCCTTCCAGAGAGTCTATCCGACAATTTCGTAGCCCTTATATCTCTTAATACCCTTAGACTCCCTCCAGAGAAGGCAAACTAGAACATGGCAGCGGATCAGACGAAGTACTGTGTATACCACCGTCATCTGGGGCACATGTGTCGGACTGCTTCTAGTTCAGGGACATCATATATGACCTCCACGAGCAATAACAAATTGATTGGGCAGAAATGAAGAGGCCAATTCAGACATTGAGGCACCAGCAGGGGAAAAGGCAGCAACAGCAGCAGCAGAGGCAACAGCAGCCACAATAGCAGCAGTTCCAGTAGCCATTCCAGCAGCAGTACCAGCAACACCATCAGCCACAATAGCCACAACAACCAGCAAACGATCTCGGCATAATCTGCAATCCTATGCCGCAGCACCAGCCCGCTCCGAACCCCCAACCTGCTCCACCACCTCCTCCACCCACTCAAGTCACCCCATCATCCACCATCCACCACCAGCCGCCGCTTGGGCCTACAATGATGAGCATGAGGTAGCCAACATTTGGCTATTTCCCACACCATCGCTACTTCCATTACACCCACCATTGCCACCATCACCTCGCCACTCTACAACACCCCCATCATGCCACCCATCACTCCATCAACCCTTAACATCCCATTTTCCCCTACACCAACACCCATAGTAGCCAATCCGTCCATCGACACCACCCCACCCCCTCCACTTCACCACAACCTCTCCCTACGGAGCGGGCGGATGTTCCACTAGATGTATCCCAATGCATCCGCGTCCATGCCGGGTCAGCTGACCCAAAACTCCAACAACAACAACAAGATGTCGAGGAGATACATCCGGTCCCGGGACCCATATGATATACTGAAGCATCTGGACCAAACTCCAGCAAAGATATCTATCCTCGAATTGATCAAGAGGTCGCAGACCCACCAAGATGCCTTAAAGGCTTTTCTGTAAATGGTTATGGTGAATGAAGAGATGAACCCTGACAATCTGCCTTCGGTCCTATCTATTGTTAACAGGGGGCCGACAATTACCTTTGCGGACAGTGAGCTAGCTCCTCCAGAGGCCAGAAGGATGCCTCTATGTGTGACACTGACTATAAATAAGGTGTTCGTCGATGCCGCCCTAGTTGATACATGGGCATCTATAAATGTGTACCCCCTCAGCACTCTGCGGTCGTGTAATATTTCTGAGCGCCGCTTACAACCAACTCCCACTACTATAGCAGCTTATGATAATTCCTGGCGGGCCTGCCACGGTGTCGTCTCCTTAAAAGTAGAGCTAGGCCCACTCGTAATGACCGTTGATTTCTATGTGCTTGACATCGACCCAACTTTCAAAGCTATTCTAGGTTGGCCTTGGATCAAGGCACTAGGGGCAGTCCCCTCAACAACACACCAATGCTTGAAATTTCCCTTCCAAGGAAATATAGTTAAGGTCAAGAGTGCAGCGACCACCCACACCATGGAAGCAATTGAGAAGATCATGCCGGTAGTCTGGCCATCTAATAAGCGCATTATTTCTATACTTGATGTGAATTACCCATGGGCTTACACCTTCTCTTCTGGCTGCCAAACGGTGTCCCCATCATTGGCTGCTATTAGAAAGGGCATACCACCAGATACTAAGGGCTGGAATATCATGTTCAAAATTGGCTACCAGCCAGGAAAGGGTCTTGGAGCCCACCTCCAGGGAAGAACGTAGGTCATCGCCAATTCCAAGCAGATCACAAGGCGGGGCCTAGGATATAAGGAAGAACTCAAGCCATGGACAACCTACCTATCTACTGCAAAGTCAGAGCAAGAGCCTCTCACCTGGTCATTATACGATCATTTTGTCAGAGGACCCATATAGCCAGGGTGCAACACCATCATGGTAGGGGTAGACTGTACGACACCGGCGTCTACATATCAAACTCTGGAGGCCCGGTGGCTCAGTAAGAAGAAGAAGACCAAAGAAGCAGAGGCAGAAGAGTCAGACATGGAAGACATAGTGACAGCCCTTAGTCTCCTGTTCTGGGATGGCGATCTCACAAAGCCCCCGACAGTGATAGAATCAGCAAGACCATCATCAGCAACCACCTCCAAGCAACAGTTGCTTGGGAATGGTGAGGATATTGAAGAATTGAATCCAATCAACAAAAACCTGGTAGACGAGTTCTGGCCAGGGCATCCCCGGCCCCCTAATTATTGTGTTTTCAATCCTTGTTTCTAAGTTTTCTTTCATCCCTCTTTCTCCTCCTCTTATTCTTCAATTCTCCCCCGATGCTCTCGAAGCGTTAATCACTTCTTCATCCCATTTCACCCTTACATTCAATGGCACAGTTCTCTCCTTCTCCCGATGCCTTCGGATGTAGGGTAGTTTGTTCTCTTTCTTAGTTTAGTATGTCATGTTTATTTAAAAAAAAAAAAAAAACTTTCCACTCCTCTTCATTCCCCCCGACAATCGGACGGTGATCCCCGTCTTTCCTACCCTTTCTTCGGACGGCGATCCCCGTCTTTCCTTTCCTTTTCGTCGGACGGCGATCCCCATCCTTTTCTTCCAAGCACCAATCCTCGCTTCCATTTCCACTACAATCCCCTCTCTCGACGGCGATCCCCGTCACTCTCCGCTTTCAACTCTCGGATGGCGATCCCTGTCTCCATGTTTCCCTACTCTTGACGGCGATCCCCATCACCCGTGCACTCCTCTTTCTTCGGCGGCGATCCCCGCCGTTCTTCCCTCCTTTGCTTGAGCGGCAATCCCCGTTCACCAATCAGCATGGTCACTCTGAACTCCTTGGGTGAGGGGCCTTCTATTCCCCTGCACCCTGACTCTGCTACAGGCACCCTGAGCTCAGGTGGCCTGCCTCTGTCTCCAGACCCATCGGAGGCTCCCTGCGGTTGTGCCGCACCCTTTCCTTTCCCTTCCAATAAACCTCTGGATGTTTCTCTGGAGTCCTTTGTAAATATCAATTCTAGTTTAGGTTCAAGGGTAGGATCTAGCAAGTCCCCGTCACCGTCTAGGAAGAGTAAGGGTAGTGGCATATCTCGTAGATACTTGGTAGACTTGGTGCAGAGTTGTGGCACTCTTCTGGCTGTCGAAGAGTTCGTCGAAGAAGCAGTCATTTTGAACATAGAAGCTCAACATGAAGAGGAGGGGCTAGAGGATGGATTTGGGGGTTATGAAATATTAGCTGAGGAGGACCCAGTGGATGAAGAGGATGAGGAGATAGAGGATGCTACCGAAATGTATGCCAGTGGCATGAGGAGATTCGATGAACCCACATGGGCAGTGGATGAACCCACCAATGAGGTAAATATTGGGATAGAAGAAGAACCTAGGCTCTTAACCATAGCTTCCAATCTCCCTCCCGAAGAAGAAGAGGGGCTTATAGAGATGATAAGGGAGTACAAGGATTCTTTTGCCTGGTCGTACGATGACATGCCCGACATTGACCCCGAGTTAGTGGAACATAGGTTGATCTTGAAGCCAGGGGCAATAGCCATTAAACAAAAATTGAGACGTTTCCACCCCCACATTGCTTTGAAGATGAAGGAGGATATTGATAAACTACACAAGGCTAAGTTCATCCGTGTAGTCCTCTATCCTTTGTGGGTGGCTAACATAGTTTCGGTGATGAAAAAGGACGGAAGAGTACGAATCTGTATTGACTTTCGGGACTTAAATAGGGCATGTTCAAAAGATGATTTCCCATACCTCATTTGGACGTTCTAATTGATAATACTGTTGGGTTTGAAACTCTCTCATTCATGGATGGTTACTCAGGCTACAATCAAATTTGTCTAGCCCCGGAGGACCAAGAGAAAACCTCTTTCATCACACCCTAGGGAACTTATTGCTATGTGGTCATGCCATTTGGATTGAAGAATGTTGGCACCACTTATCAAAGGGCAATGTTGGCAATCTTCCACGATATGATTCATATTCATGTTGAGGTTTACATGGATGATATAGTGGTGAAGTCTCGGACTCGAAGTGAACACTCCTCCATGCTTGCCAAAGTGTTTCGACGTGCACGAGAGTATCGATTGAAGATGAATCCGAAGAAGTGCGTATTTGGGGTTTCCTTAGGAAAGCTACTAGGCTTCATAGTCAGCAAGCGGGGGATTCAAATAGATCCAAACAAGGCCAAGGCAATAAATGAGATGCCTCCTATTAAGAACATATCCGAACTTTGAGGACTAATAGGTCGACTACACTTCATAAGGAGATTCATATCTCAGCATTCTCAAAGATGTCGTCCTTTCTATGAACTGTTAAAAGGAGTAGTCAAATTCGAATGGAATGATAAGTGCCAAGAAGCCTTCGAAGAGCTCAAGAGCTATCTCATGAATCCGCTCGTGCTACAGGCGCCTGTCCCAGGAAAACCCCTTATCCTATATCTGTCGACTATTGAGGACTCCCTAGGAGCTGTCCTTGCACAACATGATGATACGGGCAAAGAAAGGGCAGTCTATTACCTATCTAGGCTATTCAATCCCTATGAGCTCAAGCTCACCACAATGGAGAAAACATGTTCAGCGCTAGTGTGGGTAGTGCAGAAATTGAAGCACTATTTCCTAGCCCATCAGGTGAGCTTGATTTCTAGAATGGATCCTATTAGGTATCTCCTAGAGAAGCCAGTCCTCGCCGATAGATTAGCTCGTTGGCAGAGTTTCTTGTCTCAGTTTGATATTACCTTTGTAGTGTAAAAGGCTATAAAAGGGTATGCCATTGCTGAGCACCTTGCTCACCTTCTTCTTCCTTATAGTGACACGGTTCAAGAAGAATTCCCTGATGAAAACCTGTCACTCATCTCTCGCGATTCCTTCTGGTCACTCCATTTCGATGGAGCTCTCAATTCTAGGGGACGAGGCATAGGTGTTGTCTTGCTCACCCTAGTTGGGATCACCATTCCACTGGCTTATCAACTCCAATTACCTGCCACCAACAACATTTCCGAGTATGAGGCTCTCCTAGCCAGTCTCAAACGTGCCTATCTCTTAGGCGCGCGTCATCTCAAGATCATAGAGACTTTCAACTCGTCCTTCGGCAGGTCCTTTCTACTTACCGCACTCGTGACCCTAAACTCAAGCCTTATCAAGATCTGGTCACGCTTCTAGCCAACCAATTCCGCAAGCTCATCTACATTCACACTCCTCGCTCTCAAAACATCTTGGTCGATGCTCTGGCATCTCTGGCCTCATCTCTCTCCTTCCCTCTCAGCCGCAACGCTGAGACTATCATCGTCCAGAGGTTAGAAGCACCTTCCATTCAGGATCCTTGGTTTGATAACCTCAGGAATTCTTTAATCATGAAGGCAGAGAGAAGATAAGCGAAGGAAGTGATGCTTATGGAGCTAGGAGAAATGATGGAAGAAGAAAGGCCATGGTACCACGAGATCGAGCAATATTGCAAGGACGGTACCTTCCCAGAAGAAGCTGAGGCCGAAGATAGGAGAGCCATCCGTAGAGCGGCGCTAAGATATACCATTGTTGGGGAAGTGTTGTATAGACGTGCTCTAAATGGGATGTTCTTCAGATGCTTGCCAGACGAAGAAGCCTAGAAGGTAGTGGAAGGAGCCCACTCCAGTGAGTGTGGAGGGCATGTGAATAGCCAGATGCTAGCTAAGAAAATCCTTAGGTAGGGTGTAACACCCTCCTCCGACCGCATACACACATATACATATCACATATCACACAGCTCTTGATCGAAAGAGGGGTTACACTAACAAACTTCATTATGGACTGGCAAATCTGTGTAGTGTCAAAGACTAGCAAACCATTCCACAAAGGCATCTTTGGAAATATTATACCTCAACAAAGTAACTTAGTATCAACACCCATAATTTACATAAAGCCAAACTTTCTCTTCTAGACCTTTAATAGTACAATAAAATCTCTAAAGAGTCACTAAAACTATGCTCTTCTACTTCTTCTTCTTCATCACCAGTAGAGTTGTGAATAGTCTGTAGCTGAGTTTGCACTCGCCTTCAATCTGAAAGGGGGTGGAGGAAACAAAGGCATGAGTCGGAGGGACTCAGTAGGTGATAGTAAGCGTAAAGATAAGAATTTCAATTGCAGAACTAAGTGAGTATTCAGAAGGTGCATATATGAATCAAACATATTTTCTCATGAACTTCATACTTAACATAAACATATAGCCCAAGTTGGTTTCATAACGGGCTCAAACGAATCTCAGAACAAAAGTCATATTTGTCTTTCAAAATTCAGATCATAACTTGATTTCAGAACAAATTCGACAGGCATCATACAGCTCTCAAGAGGTTACTATATAGACATAAATACATCCTTAGTGCCTAGGTGATTCCAGCACCTTGGATCTTGTTCATTGCGCAAGAACAAGGTTAGTACCCACCATCTGATGAACAGTCTATTCCCATGTAATTTAATTTGATCTCATTTCTATTTTGGTGATTAATAAAACCATGTTATGTTGATAATTATCAAACCCTTGATTAAGGTCACTAACCTATTTTCTATAACTTTTGAGCACATGAAATATAACAAGGAAATTCAAGCCAAATTGGTAAGTATTATTTTTACTGAAGCAACATTAAGATCAAGTATGATAATTCTCTAAGTACACATCGGTTTCCTTTATAAATCATAACGATTGCAGTAGAACTGTAACAATTTCCTCATAACGGTTTCATAAGTGCCTTATCGATTTCTTCATAGAATGAAACATCGGTTGAATTCAAAAGAAATTGTTATCGTAACGATTTGCTTTCGTAACGATTCCTTTAGTCATCGTAACGACTTGCTTTCGTAACGATTCCTTTAGTCATCATAACGACTTGCTCTCGTAACGATTCCTTTAGTCATCGTAACGACTTGCTCTCGTAACGATTCCTTTAGTCATCGTAACGACTTGCTTTCATAATGTTTCCTTTAGTCATCGTAACGACTTGCTTTCGTAACGATTCCTTTAGTCATCGTAACGACTTGCTCTCGTAACGATTCCTTTAGTCATCATAACGACTTGCTCTCATAATGATTCCTTTAGTCATCGTAATGACTTGCTATCGTAACGATTCCTTTAGTCATCGCAACGACTTGCTTTCGTAACGATTCCTTTAGTCATCGTAACGACTTGCTCTCGTAACGATTCCTTTGGTCATCGTAACGACTTGCTATCGTAATGATTTCTTTAGTCATCGTAATGACTTGCTTTCGTAACGATTCCTTTAGTCATCGTAACGACTTACTTTCGTAACGATTCTTTTAGTCATCATAACGACTTGCTCTCGTAACGATTCCTTTAGTCATCGTAACGACTTGCTATCATAATGATTCCTTTAGTCATCGTAACGACTTGCTTCGTAACGATTCCTTTAGTCATCGTAACGACTTGCTTTCGTAACGATTCCTTTAGTCATCGTAACGACTTGCTCTCGTAACGATTTCTTTAGTCATCATAACGATTTGCTTATCGCAACGATTTCTTCAGACGTCGCAACGATTTGCTATCGTAACGATTCCTTTAGTTATCACAACGATTTGCTATCGTAACGATTCCTTTAGTTATCGTAACGATTTGCTTATCGCAACGATTTCTTCAGACGTCGTAACGATTTGCTTTGAGCATCGACTGCTTAAGTAATCACATCGATTTCTTTGGTTCTCATAATGATTTTCTTTGCGCATCGACTTCTTAAGTAATCATAATGATTTCCTTAATGATCACAACGATTCTTTCATATCTCACAATGATTTTCTGTTTGGTTGCATAACGATTTCATAAGTCATAAATGCATCGATTTCATATCAGTCAACTTGACATATGACTTATCCTTTCAACGGGTTGAATAGTCAAAGTCTTCGCACAAATTCTTCTGTCAGCTGTGCATTTAATGAAGACTGAACATATCTCTGCATGCATGCAGACGATATCGTCCATTGTTGTGTCTATTTTTTATGTATGGCCCTCGAATTTTGTTGCATTATTTGTATTGCATGTGAATACTTCATGTTTGTGTATGTATGTATACAAATATCTACGTAAGTACTAGTTAGTATACTTATGCATGCATGTGTATAAGTTAGTTGTAAATAATGTATGAATGGTATGATGGTAGTGTGTACATGATAGTATACATATGGCACGTATATAGGTATAAGTGGTGCATGGTTTTTGCATGTTTTTGAGTTCTGGCCGAAGGCCAACTTGGCGTCAAGATCAATGCACGTTTGTGTTGTGTCGGCGTCAACCATATGGACGCCAACACTAAGTCCAGCGTCCAGCGATGTGGACGCTAATTTCTCTGATCTGCATGCGTTGCAGAGCCGGATTTCCGGAGCAAGCTAGCTCACCCATTGGGGAGCTGTCCCCAACGGTCTTAAAGGGTTCACATCAACCCTGCGGGACAGGAGAGGCCTCTCTCCTATATCTGAACCCGAGTGTAACCCTAAACTCCCTCTCTTGACCTCTTTTGAGAGATAGAGAAAAGCCCTAGCTGCTGTGAGCAAAACCCCACCTTTGCAACCTTCAATCCGGCGATCTGAAGCTTGTTCCGGCCATCTACCACGACAAGGAGGTAGCTGGAACATCGAGGAAGGTATCCCCGACCTCGACCTGCTGCGGAGCTTGCTCAAGAACCCGGAGGAAGGCTTTCTTGGGAGCTTCTTGGGACTGCCCAAGGAGAGCTTCACCGCCACCTTTGATCCTTCTGGAGATTTTTGAAAGGCAAGTAACCTACCCCTATCGTCCATGTAGATGTCAAGTAGGGTTTTATCATTTTATGCATTTTCCCTCGTGTCCTAGATCCCCCATTCTTCTTGTTATTTGGAGCTCGGTCTGTGTTCCTGCACAGACAGGAACTTGGCGTCAATGCCTTGACGCCAAGATCTCCAGTGTTCGTCCAACGATCTTGCCGTCCAACTCCTTGAACGGCCAGACATTGCCGCCAAGTTCTTCAGTGCAGAACAGTGAACTGTTCTGCTTTAAGTAATTATTTTCCGGACTTTGACGCATGAGGATATAGTGTAATTTTTTATGTTATGTAAAATAGCTAATGTGTTGTGTGTGAAAATTTCTGTGATTTTCTGTGGATGACATAAATTGTGGATTTATTGAAATACATGTTGGGGAAAAAGGGTTACGCATGATTACCTCATGTCTATATGATTTCTGAGGAATTAATTGCCCTGGATTTTTCTACCCCATGTGTATATGTGTCAGTTTATACCCTGTAAATTTGAGAAGTTATTCATGTTCATATGATTTACTGTATTTACTGTAATGGAAATAGGAAGTATGTGTAGGATTTCCAAAAGAATCCACAGTAATTGTATGTTGTGAACTAAATTCGGGGAAAATTTCTATGACAACATATATGATAGATTCAGATATGTGAATTGTCAAATCTGAGATTCGGGTTATGTTCCATGACAAGTTGAATTATGAATGGCATGCAACTGAATGTTTTAATTTATGTAAATGCAATATGAGTCAGAAAAATGTGAAAATTTTCATGTGAAATCATAAACCTGTAATCAGCATGTGGCTAAATTTCCAGGTCATTTGGACAACTATACAATGCAATATAAATTTTCCATGCAAAATGTGAAATTAACGCATGCCATTGTGAAATGATTTAATTTCTGTGTAACCCAACCTGATTGTGAAACTTCCTGAATGTTAATTTCTGTCATCTGTAGTGGCATGATTAGGAAAATAGAGTCATGTTGTGAATGAGAGAATGAATGAGATATGAGCGTCATGTGTAAAAGTATGTGTTAAAATCGGTAAATGTGAAATGTGTAAGACTGTGCCAAGTGTGACACTGCTTCCATAGAGGGCAGTGGAACCGTATCATGGAAAAGTCCCCATGAGAAGGTTCAATGTGTTGTGATCCTAAGGGCATTAGGATGAAATCCTGGAGGTGGACAAGTACCATGGTTAGGGTGGAGACTTGTTCTCCCGGTCTGCGCAGTCCAAGAGTCGTCACTGTATTGCCTAGGTGACGTCTATGTGTATGTGATGTGATGTGTCCTTCTTATGGTGGTTTGGACTATGTGTCACGGCACTAAAGTGTAAGATGTGAAAATGTGAAATGTGAATGTGTTCATGTGAAAAGTGAGAATGTGAACATGTGAAATTGTGAATGTGTGAAGTGTGAACTATGTGAATAAGAAATTGTGTAAAAATGTGAGACCAAAATGTGAAGATGTGAGATTGAAGTCCATGATATGATGATCTGAAATCATGTTAGAACAGCAACATAAATGTGGTTATGATCATGTCCTATATGTGTACAATGCGTAAATCCATGCTAGGGACAATCCTTACTTATGTGTAAACCATTCCATGTGTGTTTACTCTCACGTTGTGGTTTGAATGAGAACATAACTTTCATGTGTTAGATTGTAAAGTGTTAAACCACGTCAAAACAACAAGCTTAAAGCATGTAAAATGGTTATGTGCATGTGTAAGAATGAGAAGTAACCATGTTAACAATGTTTCTTTCATGTATGTAAGCTAGTCATGCTAAATTGCTTTCATGTTTTAACTTAATTGAAAGTAAAACTTTCATGTGTTGGAATGATTAGAGAGCATGTGATAGGAGATTTTAATTTAGGAAATCTGAAAGCATGAATCATGTGTTTCATTAATAGAATTACCATGATAGGTTGTTAATTTCAATGTCACGCATGCTACATGTTGTGTCTTGTAAATGGTATGTAAAAACCTGCTATGATATGTGCATGTGTGATAAATGTAGTGTTATTTGCTGAGTCTTTTAGACTCATTACTTGCTTCGGCGTACAGGTGTAGTAGGTGACACACCTTTGGAGGAGACCGTGGAAAGCGACTCCGAGCGCGGGGAGTAGCTAGCTTGGTGGAGCTTAGTTGTGACATTTTGATGTATGTAATTGAGGCATTGTATTAGAACTCATGTAAACTTGGACAAACTATGTATTTTATCTTAGCACTTCTTTTATATGGATTATGTGGACTTCAGTTCTTTAAATGTTAATGCAATCATGTATGTTAAATGTGGATGATGAATGAAATGAAGACAGTAGTTCTTTTACTTCCGCTACTCTGTTCTTATATTCACGTGTATCTCAGCTGAATGTTATTGTTTGGGTAAATGTCCCACTGTGGCAACGTTCACTATATCGACGTGGGTTGGTATAACCGTACCGGTATATGAGGGTCGCTACAGAGATTGGTATCAGAGCAACCGGTTGAGATTGCACATGAATATATATACATGTCTTCATCCCCATTGCATGCTAAGTATGTCCACATGTGTAGAAAACACTAATAAGAAGTGGAAATGAGATAAGAAAATGGTTAGGAAACTTAGTAACCTAGCTCTAATGGTGGCTGAAATTTATTACAGCCATGGCTTCGAGAGGTAGGCGTGGCGGAGCGCCGGCCCGTGAGGACGAGCCGAGACGTGAGGAGCGGGTGGAGCAGCAGGCCCCGGCACCGCAGGGTCCTGTACTTCCCCCACCGCCGCCTGTGGATTATGGAGTATTCATGCAAGGTCTGGTGCAAGCCATGCAGACGCAGGCCATACTCAGGCAGCACTCCAGGCACAGTTGGAGGCTCAGGTTAGACTAATAAAATGATTAATAGTCTGTTTTATTTAATTATGCGATATTGTGTATTGCTTGCTGTGTACTGTAGCAGGCTCAAGTACCAGCTCAGGACCATGGTGGACCTTCTACCATGGAAAGATTCAAGAGGATGCTGCCACCCTCTTTTAAGGGGGAGAGCGATCCATTGTTGGCTGAAAGCTGGATGAGGGAGATAGAAAAGATCTTCCGAGCCATCAGGTGTGCAGATGAGGATAAGGTCACATTAGCCACCTACATGCTACAGGTATGCTTTAGTTTATATGCTTGTATGTTTGTTAAGTTAGATTTGTTTAGATGGTGCTTATGAACGGTGTACTGCAGGAAAGAGTGATGTATGGTGGGCTTCATTGCTGCGTACCCGGTTTGAGGATGGAGCTATTGATGTTGCTTGGGACGAGTTCGTGAGGCTCTTTGGGCCAAGTTCGTCCCCGAGCATATTCAAGATCGAATGGAGCAGGAGTTCCTCTCTTGGCTCAAGGCTCCATGACCGTGCTAGAATATGAGGCAAGATTTTCTGAACTCTCTAAATATGCACCTCATATCGTGACAGACGAGCGCAGGAAGACAAAGAAGTTCGTGATGGGCCTGAAGCCATCACTGAGGACGAGGCTCGTGGCGTTTGACCACCGCACTTTGGACGAGGCCCTCAGCGCTGCTTGTAGGCAGGAGGGTGAGATGGAGCAATACCTTGAAGAGAAGAAGGCTTCGCAGAAGAGACCTGCAACTACGTTCCAGCGACAGGACAAGAAGAAAGTGGTGTACCCGACACAACAGCGATCAGTGGCAGTCGGCAGTTCTCAGGTACCTTCTGTACGTTCCCCTGGTGTGAAGAAAGAGTGTCCCCACTGTGGGAAGACACATGGTGGTACCGAATGTTGGATGATTACGGGAAAGTGCTTGAAGTGCGGAAGCAGCGACCACAAGATCAAGGATTGCCCAAGACTTCAGCAGGGAGTCAGCGTGGAGCATCAGCCCCAGCGGTAGCGGCAGCAGCGCCAGCTACAGGAAGACCAGGAAGGCCTCGAGCCCCAGCTCGAGTGTTTGCTTTAGCGCGCAAGGACGCCGAGCAGGCGGAGCATGTCACCGAAGGTACGGTTTTACTTCTAGGTGTGCACGCTCGGGTTTTGTTTGATACGGGTGCTACTCACTCGTTCATTTCCGAGCGGTTCGCTAGGCAGTTAGCCCTAGAGTCAGGTGTAGAGTCTGAGGATTTAGAGGTCCCTTTGTCTGTGCACACCCCTGCGGTACGGTATCGACTAGGAAGTGCATTCCGTCGTTACCTGTGTGCATTGAGGATAGAGTCCTAGAAGGGTGTTTCTTCTTGCTAAAGATGAAGGACTATGATGCTATTCTTGGTCTGGATTGGCTAGAGGAGCACTATGCGTTAGTGGATTGTCGTCGGAAAGGATTGTTTTCCGCATTCCTGGTGAGGACGAGTTCTCTCATCCCTTGCCAAGGAACTTGGCGGGAAAGTTAGTCATCTCTGCCATGAAGGCGATGCGCATGGTAAACAAGGGTTGTGACGCTTTTCTTGCCAGCGTGGTGTTAGTGCCAGAGGCTGATGAGTCACCTACTCTTGCGGAGATTGAGGTAGTGCAGGATTTTCCAGATGTCTTTCCTGATGACTTGTCTGGATTGCCACCGGATAGAGAGATAGAGTTTACCATAGAGTTGCTTCCGGGCACCTCTCCTATCTCAAGGCTCCATATCGGATGGCACCTGCAGAGTTAGCCGAGTTGAGGAGGCAGTTGCAAGAGTTGCTAGATAAGGGATTTATTCGCCCAGTGTTTCCCCTTGGGGCGCACCTGTGTTATTCGTCAAGAAGAAGACGGGTCACTTAGGTTATGCATTGACTACAGAAAGCTGAACCAAGTGACTGTGAAGAACAGGTATCCCTTACCTCGTATTGATGATTTGTTTGACCAGTTGCGAGATGCATCAGTCTTTTCTAAGATTGATTTGCGATCTGGTTATCATCAGTTGAGGATTCGGAGTGAGGATGTGTCCAAGACGGCGTTTAGAACCCGTTATGGACATTATGAGTTTTTGGTCCTTCCTTTCGGATTGACCAATGCCCCTGCAGCGTTCATGGATCTCATGAACAGGGTGTTTAGGCCTTATCTAGATAGCTTTGTCGTAGTGTTTATTGATGATGTGCTGGTCTACTCTCCGGACGAGGCCACACACCGTCAGCATTTGAGGTAGTGTTAGAGGTTCTTCGTGAGCACAAGCTGTATGCTAAGTTCAGCAAGTGCGATTTTTGGTTGCGCGAGGTTCATTTCCTCGGGCATGTTATCTCCGGTGCTGGTGTAGCAGTGGATCCAGCAAAGGTCCAGGCAGTTATGGATTGGGAGGTCCCAAGACCCCTTCGGAGATTCGTAGTTTTATTGGTTTAGCTGGTTACTATCGGCGATTTATTGAGGGATTTTCATCCATCGCCGTCCCATTGACTCAGCTCACCATAAAGGGAGTGAAGTTTGTTTGGTCCGAGAAGTGTGAGAGTAGTTTTCAATTGTTGAAGACTAAGCTCACGTCAGCTCCGGTGTTAGTCTTACCGAGCGGTGTAGAGGGTTTTGCTATCTACACGGATGCGTCTCGGATCGGTTTAGGCTGTGTGCTAATGCAGCAGGAAAGGGTAGTGGCTTATGCTTCTCGTCAGTTGAAGGAGCATGAGAAGAACTATCCGACTCATGACTTGGAGCTCGCAGCAGTGGTTCATGCACTAAAAATCTGGAGGCACTATCTTTATGGTGTCAGATTTGAGGTGTTTACCGACCACAAGAGCTTGAAGTATCTTTTCTCCCAAAAGGAATTAAACTTGAGGCAGAGAAGATGGATTGAGTTCTTAAGGACTATGACTTCGACCTTCAGTATCACCCTGGAAAGGCGAATGTCGTAGCGGATGCTCTGAGTAGAAAGAGGCCATCTCTCCAGCAGGATTGGAAGATGTTGGAAGATGCGGCTTGCGCGTTGACTGAGTTAGAGCCATCGCTATGCCAGGCTTTTGTAGCTCAGTTATCCCTTAGGTCCTCGGTTTTGGATGAGGTGATCGAGCAACAGGAAGCCGACCCTAGACTCTTAGAGTTAGTGGGCAAGGCAGGCATTGCTCGGGATGAGGACGGTGTGATTAGATTCCATCACCGTGTTTGTGTCCCTGATTTGGTAGATGTCCGTGAGCATGTGTTAGCGGAGGCTCATAGATCGCGATTCTCTATTCATCCGGGTAACACTAAGATGTACCAGGATTTGAAGAGATCCTTTTGGTGGTCTGGCATGAAGAGGGATGTAGCGGATTATGTGTCTAGGTGTTTGGTGTGTCAGCAAGTAAAGGCCGAGCGACAGCGACCATCCGGCCTTATGCAAAGGATGGAGATCCCAGTGTGGAAGTGGGAAGCTGTCACTATGGACTTTGTTTCGGGTTTGCCTCGATCTAGAAGGGGCAATGACTCGATTTGGGTAGTTGTAGATAGATTCTCGAAGACTGCTCATTTCTTGCCTATGAAGAAGAAGCAGTCAGTAGAGAGTTTAGCTAGATTGTATGTTAGTAGTATCATTAGATTGCATGGTGTGCCGAAGTCGATCATTTCGGATCGAGATCCGAGATTCACTTCGAGGTTGTGGAAGGGTCTTCAGGATGCTTTAGGTTCGGAGCTGAAGCTCAGTTCGGCGTTTCATCCCCAGACTGATGGACAGTCCGAGAGGACTATCCAGACGCTCGAGGATATGTTGAGGGCGTGTGTATTGGATTGGAAGGATGATTGGGAGCGTCATTTACCTCTAGTGGAGTTCGCATACAACAACAGCTTTCATGCGAGTATTGGTATGGCTCCATTTGAGGCGTTGTATGGTCGGCCCTGCAGATCTCCTTTATGTTGGGAGGAGACCGGTGATAGGCAGCTGATCGGTCCGGAGTTAGTTCAGGAGACTTCGGATAAGATCCAGCTTATCAGGAAGAGGCTTGTTGCGGCTCAGGATAGGCAGAAGAGCTATGCCGACAACAGGAGGAAGGATCTTGAGTTCGAGGTGGGTGATCATGTCTTCTTAAAGATATCACCTACTCGAGGTGTCGTCAGGTTTGGCAGGCATGGTAAGCTGAGCCCTAGATTCATTGGCCCGTATGAGATTCTCAGACGATTGGGCAGCGTGGCATATGAGCTAGCATTACCCCCAGCTTTGGCTAGTGTTCATCCCGTCTTCCACGTTTCGATGCTCAGGAAGTATGTCCGAGATCCGTCTCATGTGATTAGTCATGAGCCAGTGGAGATTCAGCCAGATCTGTCGTATGTCGAGCAACCAGTAGCTATTCTTGACCGGAAGGTTCAGCATCTCCGGAACAAGAGTATTGCGTCGGTGAAAGTTCTCTGGCGGAACTCTCACGAGAGGAGGCTACTTGGGAGCTTGAGGATGCGATGAAGAAGAAGTATCCCCTTTTGTTTGAGTAGCGTCGTTCTAACTTCGAGGACGAAGTTTTTTAAGGGGGAGAGGGTGTAAGGCCCTCAATTTTGTTGCATTATTTGTATTACATGTGAATACTTCATGTTTGTGTATGTATGTATCCAAATATCTACGTAAGTACTAGTTAGTATACTTATGCATGCATGTGTATAAGTTAGTTGTAAATAATGTATGAATGGTATGATGGTAGTGTGTACATGATAGTATACATATGGCACGTATATAGGTATAAGTGGTGCATGGTTTCTACATGTTTTTGAGTTCTGGCTGAAGGCCAACTTGGCGTCAAGATCAATGGACGTTTGTGTTGTGTCGGCGTCAACCATATGGACGCCAACACTAAGTCCAGCGTCCAGTGATGTGGACGCTAGTTTCTCTGATCTGCATGCGTTGCAGAGCCGGATTTCCGGGAGCAAGCTAGCTCACCCATTGGGGAGCTGTCCCCAACGGTCTTAAAGGGTTCACATCAACCCTGCGGGACAGGAGAGGCCTCTCTCCTATATCTGAACCCGAGTGTAACCCTAAACCCCCTCTCTTGACCTCTTTTGAGAGATAGAGAAAAGCCCTAGCTGCTGTGAGCAAAACCCCACCTTTGCAACCTTTAATCCAGCGATCTGAAGCTTGTTCCGGCCTTCTACCTCGACAAGGAGGTAGCTGGAACATCGAGGAAGGTATCCCCGACCTCGACCTGCTGCGGAGCTTGCTCAAGAACCCGGAGGAAGGCTTTCTTGGGAGCTTCTTGGGACTACCCAAGGAGAGCTTCACCGCCACCTTTGATCCTTCTGGAGATTTTTGAAAGGCAAGTAACCTACCCCTATCGTCCATGTAGATGTCAAGTAGGGTTTTATCATTTTATGCATTTTTCCTCGTGTCCTAGATCCCCCATTCTTCTTGTTATTTGGAGCTCGGTCTGTGTTCCTGCACAGACAGGAACTTGGCGCCAAGATCTCCAGTGTGCGTCCAGCGATCTTGCCGTCCAACTCCTTGAAGGGCCAGACACTGCCGCCAAGTTCTTCAGTGCGTATGTTATGTAAAATAGCTAATGTGATGTGTGTGGAAATTTCTGTGATTTTCTGTGGATGGCATAAATTGTAGATTTATTGAAATACATGTTGTGGAAAAAGGGTTACGCATGATTACCTCCTGTCTATATGATTTATGAGGAATTAATTGCCCTATATTTTTCTACCCCATGTGTATATGTGTCAGTTTATACCCTGTAAATTTGAGAAATTATTCATGTTCATATGATTTACTGTATTTACTGCAATGGAAATAGGAAGTATGTGTAGGATTTCCAAAAGAATCCACAGTAATTGCATGTTGTGAAATAAATTCGGGGAAAATTTCTATGACAACATATATGATAGATTCAGATATGTGAATTGTCAAATCTGAGATTTGGGTTATGTTCCATGACAAGTTGAATTATGAATGGCATGCAACTGAATGTTTTAATTTTTGTAAATGCAATATGAGTCAAAAAAATGTGAAATTTTGCATGTGAAATCATAAACCTGTAATCAGCATGTGGTTAAATTTCCAAGTCATTTGGACAACTATACAATGCAATATAAATTTTCCATGCAAAAATGTGAAATTAACGCATGCCATTGTGAAATGATTTAATTTCTGTGTAACCCAACCTGATTGTGAAACTTCTTGAATGTTAATTTCTGTCATCTGTAGTGGCATGATTAGGAAAATAGAGTCATGTTGTGAATGAGAGATGAGCGTCATGTGTAAAAGTATGTGTTAAAATCGGTAAATGTGAAATGTGTAAGACTGTGCCAAGTGTGACACTGCTTCCATAGAGGGCAGTGGAACCGTATCATGGAAAAGTCCCCATGAGAAGGTTCAATGTGTTGTGATCCTAAGGGCATTAGGATGAAATCCTGGAGGTGGACAAGTACCATTGGTTAGGGTGGAGACTTGTTCTCCCGGTCTGCGCAGTCTAAGAGTCGTCACTGTATTGCCTAGGTGACGTCTATGTGTATGTGATGTGATGTGTCCTTCTTATGGTGGTTTGGACTATGTGTCACGGCACTAAAGTGTAAGATGTGAAAATGTGAAATGCGATCGTGTCATGTGAAAGTGAGAATGTGAACATGTGAAATTGTGAATGTGTGAAGTGTGAACTATGTGAATAAGAAATTGTGTAAAAATGTGAGACCAAAATGTGAGGATGTGAGATTGAAGTCCATGATATGATGATCTGAAATCATGTTAGAACAGCAACATAAATGTGGTTATGATCATGTCCTATATGTGTATAATGCGTAAAATCCATGCTAGGGACAATCCTTACTTATGTGTAAACCATTCCATGTGTGTTTACTCTCACGTTGTGGTTTGAATGAGAACATAGCTTTCATGTGTTAGATTGTAAAGTGTTAAACCACATCAAAACAACAAGCTTAAAGCATGTAAAATGGTTATGTGCATGTGTAAGAATGAGAAGTAACCATGTTAACAATGGTTTCTTTCATGTATGTAAGCTAGTCATGCTAAATTGCTTTCATGTTTTAGCTTAATTGAAAGTAGAACTTTCATGTGTTGGAATGATTAGAGAGCATGTGATAGGAGATTTTAATTTAGGAAATCTGAAAGCATGAATCATGTGTTTCATTAATAGAATTACCATGATAGGTTGTTAATTTCAATGTCACGCATGCTACATGTTGTGTCTTGTAAATGGTATGTAAAAACCTGCTATGATATGTGCATGTGTGATAGATGTAGTGTTATTTGCTGAGTCTTTTAGACTCATTACTTGCTTCGGCGTACATGTGTAGTAGGTGACACACCTTTGGAGGAGACCGTGGAAAGCGACTCCGAGCGTGGGGAGTAGCTAGCTTGGTGGAGCTTAGTTGTGACATTTTGATGTATGTAATTGAGGCATTGTATTAGAACTATCATGTAAACTTGGACAAACTATGTATTTTATCTTAGCACTTCTTTTATATGGATTATGTGGACTTCAGTTCTTTAAATGTTAATGCAATCATGTATGTTAAATGTGGATGATGAATGAAATGAAGACAGTAGTTCTTTTACTTCCGCTACTCTGTTCATATATTCACGTGTATCTCAGCTGAATGTTATTGTTTGGGTAAATGTCCCACTGTGGCAACGTTCACTATATCGACGTGGGTTGGTATAACCGTACCGGTATATTGAGGGTCGCTACACTTTATGCATCTTTTAGAACAGCAGAATAGCATTACTATTTTGATGAATATTCACACCAACATTGACTGACAACAAGAGACAGCCTAGCTGTCTACTGTTTTAGCATTTAATGTATGCAGGTCTCTGACAACATTCGTCATACAACGTTGGACCTTGTAGAAGCCAAAGGACACTTCAGAAGATCCTATCTCTTTGCATGCACAAATGGATAAAGGACTGTTGACTGGAAGCTTCCAAGTGCCACTCAGTCTAACGTCCACCAAAAGCTAGAGGCAACGGATACTTCAACATTTAGATGTCAAATTGAAGCTATATATTGAAGAAAGGAACTCCAGAAGCATATACACAGACAGAGAACAACAGTCATATAAACTCTCTGATCATCAAGTCTTCTGCGAGTTCTCAAGAAAGAGCCAAGCCTCATTCCATTAGATTAGCTCTTTTCTCTCTGCATTGTTGTAGATTTTCGAGAGAGCTTGTTTGGTTCTGAGAGTGAGCTTTTGTTTATAGATCTCATTGCTCTCAGTCCCTTGCTTCAGATCTTGGCTTATCAAAGCTTGATCTAGGGGCTTAATCTCCTGCTTACTTGTTTCTGTGTGTGTTCCCTTCTGTTGAGAAGGAAGACCTGGTGGGGTATCCAGGGTGTTGTTCCTCTTCGGGCTGTGAAGAGAAGACTAGCTGGGCTGGGTGTTGTAGTGTCCATAGGGGGACTGTACCCTAGTTAGTGAAATCCTGAGTTGTTGCTCAGGGACTGGACGTAGGACTCCTGTGGAGAGGAGATCCGAACCAGGATACATCTTGTATTGTGTGGTTGTCTTCGTGTGATTGTTGTTTCTCTTTACTAACACTAACAATCTTCAAAGTGTATTTCTCTATGAACATTTTTAGTGAACATGTATTAGCTGATAAATTTTAAAGACCCATTCACCCCCCCTTTGGGCTACCTAACTGGGCAACAAGTGGTATCAGAGCGAGTCTCTTCGACAAAGAAGAAGATCCAACGATCTGAAGAGTAAAGATCCATGGCAGCCCAATGAAACATTGAAGGTCAGTCTGTCAACCGACCCCCTCTGTTCGATGGTGAAGACTACACTTACTGGAAGACCAGAATGGAGTATTTTCTACAAGGATTCGACTATCAGATCTGGTCAATTATAGAAGAAGGAGATCTCGTTATCCTGAACTCAAGGTAGAACTGGACAGACGATGATAGGAAGAAGATCTCCCTCAACTGTAAAGCTAAGAGCATTATGTGTTGTGCTCTCAGTACGAAGGAATTCAACATAGTTTCAGCCTGCAAATCCACAATGGAGATGTGGGAAAAGCTCAGAATCACGTATGAAGGGACAGACAAAGTGAAAGAGACAAGGATTGACATTCTTGTAACACAGTATGAAAGATTTCAGATGCAACCAGGTGAATCCATAACTCAAATGTTCAGTAGATTTACAGACATTACAAACGGCTTAGCTGGACTTGGGAAGACATATGAAATTGGAGATGTGGTTAGGAAGATTCTCAGATCCCTACCACCTTCATGGACCCCAAAGGTAACAGCCATTGAGGAAGCCAACGACTTGAAAATATGTCGTTGGAGAAGCTCATTGGGTCCCTTATGGCCCATGAGATCAACATGGAAAGGTTGGGAGAGTCCTCAAGCAGAAAGAAGCACTCAAATGCCCTTAAAGCTGAAGAAGACTCATCAGATGAACTCTCAGATAACAATGAAAGCAGCAAGGATAGTGAAGATGAAGAAGCAATACTGTCCAGGAGATTACAACGCATCCTAGCAAAGAAGAAGAAGTTCCAATCTGGTAGAAGACACTTCAAGAAACACAAGGAGTTCAAGAAATCAGAAGGAAAAGATCAGAAGAAGACCGAGCCGATATGTTATGAGTGTAAGAAGCCCGGACATATCAAGACAGAATGTCCAAAGCTCAAGAAAGGTGAATACAAGAAGAAGGACAACTTCAGAAAATTCAGAAAGTACAAAAAGAAAGCAATGGCAGTTGCGTGGGAGAACAACAGTGACTTTGACAATGAGTCAACCCAGAGCAGCGAGGGAGAAGAAGAAGCCAACTTGGCTTTCATGGCCAATACAGACGAAAAGGTAACCTCTGACTCCTCTTTTGATTCTTGCAATGATTCTGATTCAGACAATTTAGAAGAAGCATTTAATGAACTGTATGATAAATATAGAAATGTATCTAAGTTACTAAAATCTAGTAAGAAGAGTATTGCCTATCTAGAAAACACAAACTCAGATTTAAAATCAGAAAATGAACAATTAGAAAAATAAGTATCTGAACTGAAAAGAAGAAATGATCTATTGTGTGAGAATCTAAAGGATAAGAATGAACAAATAATCAGATTAGAAAAACAGGAGAAATCAGATGAACTAAGAATAGAAATCAAAGCCTTAAGCAAAGAAAATGACAAACTGTCAAAGACGTGGAGAAATTTACTCATGGTAAAAATTCCTTAGTATTAAAAGGTGCTAGATGATCAGGGAAGAATAAACAAGGAATAGGATACACCCCTCCAGACAATGAAGAAACCATTATTTATCCAAAAATATATCCAACCCCTAAATTTATAACTGAACAAGAGACATCATATAAATCTAACTTTAAATACGCCTCATATGAAAAAGTAACTAGAATAACATGCTGCAACCACTGCAATAAATTAGGACACACAAAAATAACATGTCCAACTAAGAACAAGAAATGGGTAATAAAAGGAAAAATGGATGACACTAACCAACAAGGACCCAAAAAGAATTTGGGTACCTAAAACTTAATGTTTTCATTTCAGGGTAACCTTTGAGCATCCAAATGGTATTTGGATAGTGGGTGCTCAAGGCACATGTCAGGAAATAAAAGATTATTCTCTCATCTAGAAGCTGAAGAAGGAACAGTCACCTATGGAGACAATGGGAAAGAGACTGTTATTGGGAGTGGATCTATTGGCAGCAACAACAAAACTATTATTGAAGATGTTCTTTGTGTCAAAGGTCTAAAGCATAACCTTATAAGTATCAGCCAACTATGTGACAAGGGACACCAAATCAAATTTCAAGAATCCCAAGTGCAGCATTATGAAGGATGGAGCAGTTATCTTTGAAGCTAACAGAGAAAAGAATCTATATGTACTGTACCTTGAAGAACTCAAAGATCAAGACGTTTGTTTAGCAGCCAGTAAAGAGCAGTCAACTGAGCTATGGCACAGAAGATTGGGCCACTGCATTTGGATGGCATGAACAAGCTCAGAAAGAGAAGTCTTGTGGAAGGTCTGCCAAAGGTCAGCACTAAAATGGATGGTATCTACAGACCGTGCGCAAAAGGGAAGTACACTAAGAGTTCCTTCAAGTCAAAGACTGTGGTAACCACCTCTAAACCTTAGAACTCCTTCACATGGATTTGTTTGGGCCAATGAGGACCATAAGTCTTGGAGAAAAGAGTTTTTTCGTAATAGTGGATGATTACTCCAGATTCACATGGATGTCATTCTTGGAACACAAAGATGACACATTTGACAGTTTTGTAAGTTTCGGCAGAAAGGTGCAAAGAGACAAGAAGTACTGCATTGTTGGAATCCAGTCAGATCATGGAGGAGAATTCCAGAATGACAAATTTGCAAAATTCTATGATGACCAAGGGATTGAGCACAACTTCTTAGCACCAAGGACACCACAGCAGAATGGAGTTGCTGAAAGAAAGAACAGAACTTTATTGGACATGGCAAGAACAATGCTGTCAAAATATGATTTGCCAAGATATTTTTGGGCCGAAGCAGTGAATACAGCAAGCTATATCATCAACAGGGTGATGATCATGCCAATCCTAAAGAAGACTGCCTATGAGCTGTACAAGGGAAAGAAGCCAAAGATCAATCACTTCAGAACTTTTGAATGTCCATGCTTCATCCACAACAACGGCAAAAGAGACATTGGTAAGTTGGATGTCAAATCAGATGAGAGCATCTTCATGGGGTATGCTTCTAAACCTAAAGGTTATAGAGTATTTAATAAGCGTACACTATTGATAGAGCAATCTGTGCACATTATCTTTGATGAAACTAACCCTTCTTGAGAAAGGAAGAAGATAATGAAGTTGATGATGCTGATGATCTGTCCAAGAAGTTAAAGAACACATCAATTGAGGACAAGGTAGATCCACCTCTGGAAGACCTGCAACAAACATACATTGAACATGAAAATCTTCCAAAGGAATGGAGATACAAGAAAGATCACCCACCTGAAAACATCATTGGTGATCCAACTGTAGGGGTAAGAACAAGAGATAATGTAATTCCTTGTGATTACCTAGCTTTTGTTTCTCAAATAGAGCCTAGGACAGTCAATGAAGCTCTTACTGATGAATCTTGGATTTTAGCCATGCAAGATGAACTGAATCAGTTCAAGAGAAACCATGTATGGTAACTTGTTCCTAGACCATCAGATCATCCAGTTATTGGCACCAAATGGGTGTTCAGAAATAAATTGGATGAAGCTGGTGTGATCTTAAGAAATAAGGCCAGGTTGGTAGCTCAAGGCTATTCCCAAGAGGAAGGCATAGATTTCGATGAAACCTATGCACCTGTAGCTAGACTTGAGGCTATTAGAATTTTACTTGCATATGCATCTGCTCTAGATTTAAAATTATTTCAAATGGATGTCAAATCCGCATTTTTAAATGGATTTATTAAAGAGGATGTTTATGTGGAACAACCTCCGGGTTTTGATGACACAGAATTTCCTAATCATGTCTTTAGATTACATAAAGCTTTATATGGTTTGAAACAAGCACCTAGGGCCTGATATGAAAGGCTTAGCTCATTTTTACTGAACCATGGTTTCACTAGAGGTCAAGTAGATAGTACATTGTTCATCAAATCCAAAGTTAAACACATATTACTTGTGTAAATTATGTAGATGATATAATTTTTGGATCTACTGATGAATCTCTTTGCAAGTATTTTGAAAAGTTAATGTAGGGAGAATTCGAAATGAGCATGATGGAGGAGCTCAACTATTTCCTTGGACTACAAATTAAGCAAGGAAAAGATAGCACCCACATCTGTCAAGCCAAATACACCAAGGAGATCTTAAAGAAGTTTGGATTCGAAAATGCCAAGCCACTGTCAACACCTATGAGTACATCAACAAGGATGGACAGTGACAAGGATGGTAAGAAAGTAGATCAAAAGATCTACAGAGGTATGATAGGTTCCTTACTATACTTAACTACCAGTAGACCTGATATATTGTTTAGTGTCTATATGTGTGCTAGGTATCAGGCACATCCTAGAGAATCCCACCTAATCTATATCAAAAGAATATTTAGATATCTATCTAGAACTCATGACTTAGGATTATGGTATCCAAAATCATGCGAAATAAACTTGGTAGGATATACTGATGCTGACTATGCTGGATGCAAAGTACATAGAAAAAGTACCAGTGGCTGTTGTCCATTCCTTGCAGGATATCTGATATCCTGGTCCTCCAAGAAGCAGAACTCTGTAGCACTCTCAACAGCTGAAGCTGAGTACGTGGCTACTGGAAGTTGTTGTACACAACTCCTATGGATAAAGCAACAACTTGAGGACTATAGGCTACACATCAAGTCAATCCCACTGTTATGTGACAACACAAGTGCTATAAACCTTACCAAAAATCTAGTGCAGCATTCAAGGACCAAACATATTGAGGTTAGATATCATTTTATTCGTGATCATGTAGCTAATGGCAATATTGAAATTTCTTTTATTGATACAAATAATCAGTTATCAGATATCTTCACAAAAGCCTTACCCGAAGAGAGGTTTATATCTCTTAGAAGGGAATTAGGCATGTGTAAATTGTGAAAGATTTATCTGTTAATACTGAAATATTAAATTTCAGAGCGTAATTAATTATTCTCCTTGAAGTGAGCAAAATATCTCAATTATTTCACATTTATCCTTCTTGCTTAAATACTCCTGTCGGTTCGTTTTGTGTAATTCTTTATCTCTTTCAAACTGGAGTTTGTAGTTTTCCGCCATAAAGGCGCACCTCTTCAAAAAGGGGCATTTATCCTCTATTTCATAAATCCCGTAATCTGTATGAGAATGATTCGTCTCCCTTCTTTATCTCCTTCGTTCTCTTGCCTGAGGCGATAACCCTTCGCCCCCGGCATCGACTTCCACCAGATTTGAAGCCTTCAACCTCTCCCGCTAGAAATTTCTTGAGGGTTTCTCCTTCAACCACCCTTCCAGACCTCCAGAACCTCTCCCTGCTCGATTCCATGGCCTCTACAGTTGTTTCCGGTAGTGTTGGGGGCTACGGAGCTGCATTCCTCACCGCAGATGAGCAAGCAAGGTTCGCTTCTGTGAAGACCAAGCTTTACAGGCACAAGGCAGTGGATTTAGCAGACCTGGAGAAGAATGGGATCGGTAGTTTGATTGAAGCTTTACAGAGGCTGAAATGGATGAAGATTGCTACTCTGTCTGATGTAAGTCATCCTGATCTCGTCAAGGCTTTCTATGTCTGTCTGAAGACAGAGGAGGATGGGACTCTGACTTCTATGGTCAAGGGAACCCAAATCAGGATCACTAGGGAATTGTTAGCATCTCTGTTTGAAGTTTCTACTTTCGGTCGCAGTGGAGTCCACACTGTGGACACTCATGTCAAGGGCTTGGGATTAATAGGCCTGGAGTATAGGCTGAAGGATGGAAAGCTGGATATTAACCAGCTCAGTGCCTTAACAGGCTTTTGCATTTCATAATCTGTCAAATCATTGTGCCAAGGAGTGCAACTTTTTCTTCATGCACCAAGGCTGATTCTAACCTGATGTTCTGGGCCATCCAGAATCAGGAGATTAACACTGCAGAGTTGATAATTGAGAGAATGAGGTTTGCAAGATCCCAAGTGTGGGACATTAAGAGCAAATTGAACATCTCCCTACCTTATGCCCATCTCCTAACTAGAATCTTTCATCATTTTGGGATAAGTGTAGTGGGTGATGTATCTGAGAAGATGGGCCAAGCTATTAGGTCCAGAAATTTGAGAAAAAGTGGATTTTCTGCAGTCAATGGTGTATGGTCTAAAACCGGGGCTGTTGAGGGTGAAGCCATCCTTGGTGAAGCCCAAGAAGACCATGAACCTGTAGCAGCACCAGAAGTTGAAGAACCAGCAGCAACAGTGGCAAAATCAGCAGCAACATAGGTAGTTCAAGCAGTACAGCAGTACCAGCAGCACCAGAAGTTGAAGAACCAACAACAGCAGCACCAGCACCAGAAGTAGCAGTTGTTGATGAATCCAGTAGAAGGATTGAGGACATTCCTCCTGAAGACATTGAGCCCATTGGGCAATCTCCAGAGGATCCTCTTGTTGGTAACTGCCATCGACTCCCTTAGGGAATCGCTGCCACTATGCTGTTATGGGCAGCATAGTGACATCGGGGCTGGCAACCCAACCCGCCGCAGGGGTAAAAACCCTGTGCGAAGCCCCTCATGCCGACCACAGCGTTGACGTGGTGCTTTGCGCTTCCGCCTTAAAGATTTGGCTACCGCCTTCACTACCAGCTCGAGCTTTTGGTGCAACGGTAAGGGGCTCGGTCCAACAAGTGGTATCAAAGCGAGGTTGCGGGTTCGATTCCCCCGGGTGCCGCTGGGGGGGAGTTTGTTGGTTACTGCCATCGACTCCCTTAGGGAATCGCTGCCACTATGCTGTTATGGGGCAGCATAGTGACATCGGGGCTGGCAACCCAACCCGCCGCAGGGGTAAAAACCCTGTGCGAAGCCCCTCATGCCGACCACAGCGTTGACGTGGTGCTTTGCGCTTCCGCCTTAAAGATTTGGCTACCGCCTTCACTACCAGCTCGAGCTTTTGGTGCAACGGTAAGGGGCTCGGTCCAACACCTCTTCCATCTTCCCAAGTAGCCACTCTACTTAGAACTACATTGGACTCCTTTTCTCAGGGGGAGCAAATGGTAAGTGAGTCTCTTGTAGCAGAATCTGTGGCAGAAGGCCACACTGAAGAAGTGGTCATGGAAGAAGCTCCAAGCCAGCAGGAGCACGTATCAGTTCAAGTGGATGCAGTAATGGAAGATGCTCCCATTGAGGGGGAGCATTCAGTAGCAGAGGATATTCAGGGAGAAAGTGTTGTGGCATCAGGCCACACTGAAGTTCCTTCAGAAGACCTCCCAGTCCAATCCGAAGCAGCAGCAACAGCTCAACCCAATGTTCCTATGGAGATTGTGATTGAAGAAGAAGAAGTTAGTGTTGAAAAGGGCAGTGAGACTCAGGGGGAGGGAAATGAAAACCCCCCAGAAAATCAGTTCAGAGAAGGAGAAACTACAAGCTCCTCAGACTCTGAAGATGATAATGGTGATCTTCAGGCACCTGTGGACCAAGCAAGGGAGAAAGGAAAGGAAGTTCCTCTCCTTGCGGATACTCCACATCAGAGGTCCCGGAGTCAGAAAATTGTAATACATTTGAAGCCTGTGATAGAAAGGTTGGATGCTCAAGGAGAAATTTTATGCTCATTGCAATCTGATGTAAACTCCATATTCATGAGCCAGACATCAGCCACCAAAGAGCTATCCCAAGTAAGAAATGCTATGAAATGGTTCAACAAGGAAATGGGAAGCATGAAGTCCATGCTCTCTGAGATTTTGAAGGTAGTTGGAGCTCAAGCTCCTCCTCCCCCTCCAACACAGCCTTCTAAAGGAAATGAAGAAGAGGTTGCCAGGCCATCAGGGCCATTAGATCAAGAGTCTGGGCCTTCAGGGCCAAAAACTGTTTCTCAGGCAGCAGCTGTAGAGTCTGGGCCATCAGGGCCGGAAATTGTTTCTCCGGAAGTAGCCGTGGAGTCTGGGCCTTCAGGGCCATCAGATCAAGGATCAGGGCCATCAGGGCCAGTTGGGTCTGAGCAATTTTGGCAGAAGAAGCAACAGTCGCTCTTGAGCCCCCAGCTCCTTCACCTACTCAGACACCTGCTCCTTCCTCTCCACCTTCGGCCTCCACTGTTCCACCTGCTCCTCAACCCTTCAAGCAACCTCAACCCAGAACCATCTCTCTTCTGCCCCATTTCCCACACATTCCTCTTCACCTCCTGTCTCTCACATTTCTCCACCTCCTCCTCTTAGTGAGGTTCCTCCAGCATCTTCAGTTGGAGCCTCCTCCTCCTCTGGTCCCTTATTCTTTGGACCCTCTGAACCTACCTCTTCCAACCCACATTCTCTCCTTCATCCTAATCCTCCTCCCTCCTTCATTACAATCATTCCAGAGGGAGCTCAGATTGATGGTCCCTACCTTAGGGCCATCAAGGATGAGTTTGAGGAAGCCATTCTCCGATCTGTCCTCAAGGTTGGAGAACATATTCATGGGACAGACTCTTCTAGTCCTGTCCATAAGAAAAGAAAAACCTCCTCTTTTTCTAACTCCTCTTCAGTTTTGTATCCTCCTCTATGGTTTTCACTGACAGAGGTCACCAAGAATCGACCTCTTTACAGGGAATTTCTCTCTAAGGTAGTTTTTGCTTCTATCTTCAATCTTCCTCATCAGAATCTCACACACTATCTAAACACCATCTTGCCATACACTTCTCTTTCAAAATTCCTCAAAAATAAAATCTTTTCTTCAGCTGAATCCCAAACTGAAGAAAAATGGGGTCGCTCAAATAAAGCTCTCTTCAATAAGTTTTTACTTGCCAAATCTGCCAGATTCCCTCCTATGGGCCATACCGTAACCTTGTCTTAATGGTTCCTGATCCACCACAAGGACTCCTGGGCCCCGTTCATTCAGAAGGAGATAAAGCTGATCAGACACTTCAAGATGTTTAATGATTATAGGTATCTTCATCGTTTGCCTAAAGTCCAGTTGGGTCAGTTCCGGTAGACAATTCAAAGTCTTGGCTCCACTCGTGACACTGAAGCTATCCAAGTAGACTTTGCCACTCTTCAATTGCCTGAGGCTACCTTCCTTCCCCCATTTCACTCTCTAATAATGGATTCCTCTGTAGGCTCAATCATCTTTGAGCGTTTTGCCAAAGTCATGGGCAAAATTAAGGTCCAGAAGGGGTATCTGGTGGCTTTCCACAGATTCCTGTTTCGAGAGTATCACCAGGGCCATGTCAGTGCTGAAGTTCTTGCTCCTACCCTGTCAGAATGTGAAAGATTGAACCCTAAAGATTGGATCAGATTCTATCCTCTCTCCGCACAACAACTTTCTGATCTGAATGAATCTCGTGCCAGGGTTGGTGAACCTCTCATCTCAGAAGCTACTTTCCTAGATATGAACTTCATATACCTTATCAATGATCCCTATCTCACTTGGGTTGAAAGGTACAAGGTTTATGTATCCATGCGCCAGGATATGAAGCATAAGCAGATATTCTACCCTGTCACTCTAGATCCGTTTCTTGCTTGTGCCAGTTTTGCAAAAGTCAGCTTCTTTAAAATGGATTTGGATCGTGATTCCTATGCAGATTTCCTTGAGAAGCAGTTGGCCCTTCATCTCCGTAGGATGGCTCCCTCTATGGGACCAACCTATTCCGTATCTCTTGGGGTCTTCAAGCCATTTTTTGAGAAGCAGGAAGAGCAGGCCTGGGAAATAATTTCTCATTATGCCTCTCTCTTGTCCGCTGCTCATTATCTACCTGTACCTTCTCAGAATTAATGAAATACCCTCTTTGTGTGCTCTTTACTTTTTCTTGTTCCTCTTCTTTGTCTCAGTCCTATTTCTTTTTGCTTAATGACAAAAAGTGGGAGAACTATTGCAAGCTCTGAAATACATATGGTGAGCTATTGCAAAACAATTTCAGAATTTAAACATAAACTTATCTGTGCTATTTACTGAAGTTTATTGAAGTTTTGTCATCACCAAAAAGGGGAGATTGATGAACAGTCTATCCCCATGTAATTTAATTTAATCTCATTTCTATTTTGGTGATTAACAAAACCATGTTATGTTGATAATTATCAGACCCTTGATTAAGGTCCCTAACCTATTTTCTATAAGTTTTGAGCACAAGAAATATAACAAGGAAATTCAAGCCAAATTGGTAAGTATTATTCTTACTGAAGCAACATTAAGATCAAGTATGATATTTCTCTAAGTACACATTGGTTTCCTTTATAAATCATAACGATTGCAGTAGAACTGTAACAATTTCCTCAAAACGGTTTCATAAGTGCCTTATCGATTTCTTCATAGAATGAAACATCAGTTTAATTCAAAAGAAATTGTTATCGTAACGATTTGCTTTTGTAACGATTCCTTTAGTCATCATAACGACTTGCTTTCGTAACGATTCCTTTAGTCATCGTAACGACTTGCTCTCGTAACGATTCCTTTAGTCATCATAATGACTGATGATCAGATCATCCCCATGTAATTATAATTAATTACATATTTATTTTGGTGATTAACAAAACAATATCAAAGTTTTCTAACATGCATTCTATAAGTCTTAAGCACAGGAAATAAACAAGGAAAATCAAGCACATATGGTAAGTACTAAATACTTCTGTCAATAAGCCATGTAAGTGCATTTCTCTAAGTTCACATCGACTTCTGTTGAAAGTCACAACGATTTCATAAGTGTTTTAACGATTTCCTTGTAAGACTAGAAAGTCATGTTGTTTCAAACAAGTCGATCCTGTAACGATTCTATAAGTCATCGTAACGATTTCTTTAAAGCTCGTAACGACTTGCCTGTCGCAACGATTCTATAAGTAATCATAACGATTTCTTTAGAACTCGCAACGACTTGCTCGCCATAACGATTTCTTAAGTAATCATAACGATTTCTTTAGAACTCGCAACGACTTGCTCGCTGTAACGATTTCTTAAGTAATCATAACGATTTCATGAGAACTCGCAATGACTTGCTCGCTGTAACGATTTCTTAAGTAATTATAACGATTTCTTTAGAACTCGCAATGACTTGCTCGCTGTAACGATTTCTTAAGTAATCATAACGATTTCTTTAGAACCTGCAACGACTTGCTCGCTGTAACAATTTCTTAAGTAATCATAACGATTTCTTTAGAACTCGCAACGACTTGCTCGCCGCAACGATTCTATAAGTAATCATAACGATTTCTTCAGAACTCGTAACGATTTGCTTTTCATAACGATTTCATAAGTCATCGTAATGATTTCTTCAGAACTCGTAATGATTTACTTTTCATAACGATTTCATAAGTCATCGTAACGATTTCTTCAGAACTCGCAACGATTTGCTTTTCATAACGATTTCTTCAGAACTCGTAACGATTTGCTTTTCATAACGATTTCATAAGTCATCGTAACGATTTCTTCAGAACTCGTAATGATTTGCTTTTCATAATGATTTATTCAGAACTCATAACGATTTTTCAGTGAACACAACGACTTGCGTTCTGTAACGATTTGTTAAGGGTTTTACAATGATTTATTTAGAGCTCACAACGACTTGATAAGTGTTCATAACGATTTCCCTGTTGAACACATAAACTTGCTTTAACGATTTGCTCTCTAATGATTTCATAAGTCTTATAGACAATGACTTTATAGTTTATATCGACTTGACATTTATCTTATCTCTTGAAGCGTTGACTAGTCAAAGTCCACGTATATATCTCTCTGACACTCCTGCATTTATGAGATCTGAACGTACCTCTGCATGCATGCAGACGATATCGTCCATTATCGTGCTTACTCTGTATACGTCTTTTAGATTCAGCTATTTGACTTTACTATTTTCATGACTATTTCTTTTAACGATGACTAACATCAGAGACAACTTAGTTGTCCGCTGTTCAAAATTGAAATTTGTGTAGATCTCTAATCCAGTTCCACTTTACAACGTTGGACAAATTAGAAGCCAAAGGATATCTCAGAAGATCTCATCTCTTTACGTGCACAAGTGATCAAAAGGCTGTTGACTGGAAGCTTCCAAGCATCATTCAGTCTAACGTCTACTTAAGAGAGAGACAACTGACACTTCAACGGATATATTTCAAAATGGATATATAAATACAAGACAGAAGATTAGAAGAAGATATACAACGATAGATTGAAAAACTTGGTTTAAAAGCCTTCTTCGAAAAGATTTCCAGAGCCAAGAACCTCATTCCACTTTGCTTTCACTCTTTGCTCTCCTCGCTGTAGTGAAAATCTTGAGAGAGCTTGTGCAGTCCTGAGAGAGCCTCTTGTTTATTTCTTCTGCTTTCAGTACTGCTTGCTTCAGATCTTAGCTTGGTGAAGCTTGATCTAGGGGCTGAAATTCTTTTTATTCTGTTTGTATTGTATTCCCTTCGGTGTGAAAGAAGACCTGGTGGGAGCCAGGGTGTAGTATTCCCTTCGGTGTGAAGGAAGACCTGGTGGGAGCCAGGGTGTAGTATTCCCTTCGGTGTGAAGGAAGACCTGGTGGGGTATCCAGGGTGGTGTACTTCCCTTCGTGTGAAGGAAGACCAGCTGAGCTGGGTGTTTGTTGTGTCCATAGGGGAACTGTACCCTAGTTAGTGGAATCCTGAGTTGTTGCTCAGGGACTGGATGTAGGACTCCTAAGGAAAGGAAGTCCGAACCAGGATAATTCTTGTGTTGTGTGTTTGTTTTTCTTGTGTGATTGCCTTTCGAACTAACAGCTACTAACCTCTATCGAAGAACGTTGTTGTGTGAATGTTTTTGATTTACAGGTACTAATCAATTATTTTTAAAAGACCCATTCACCCCCCCTCTGGGCTCATCAACTGGGCAACAAGTGGTATCAGAGCGAGTCTCTTCGACAAAGAAGTAGATCCAGCGATCTGAAGAGTAAAGCTCCATGGCAGCCCAAAGTCACAACAAAGGTCAGTCTGTCAACCGAGCACCATTGTTCGATGGAGAGGATTACACATATTGGAAAACCAGAATGGAGTATTT
Source organism: Colocasia esculenta (assembly GCA_014218235.1). Classification (NCBI taxonomy): domain Eukaryota; kingdom Viridiplantae; phylum Streptophyta; class Magnoliopsida; order Alismatales; family Araceae; genus Colocasia; species Colocasia esculenta. Next base: position 45,337,784 of record CM024753.1, read on the forward strand.
TCTGCAAGGCCACGATTATCAGATTTGGTCCATAGTAGAAGAAGGTGATCTGCTGGTCACAAACGAGAAAGGTCAATGGACAGATGACGACAGGAAAAAGATTTCCTTGAATTGTAAAGCGAAGAGTATACTGTGTTGTGCACTGAGTAAAAAGGAATTCAACAGAGTGTCAGCCTGCAAATCCGCAATGGAGATGTGGGAAAAGCTCAGAATCACCTACGAAGGCACAGACAAGGTGAAGGAAACAAGAATAGATATTCTTGTAACACAATACGAGAGATTTCAAATGCAGTCAGGTGAGTCCATAACCCAAATGTTCAGTAGATTCACAGATATCACAAATGGGTTAGCTGGACTAGGAGGGACCTATGAAATGGGAGACATGGTCAGGAAAATTCTTAGATCTTTACCATCCTCATGGACTCCAAAAGTAACAGCCATTGAGGAGGCTAATGATCTAAAGAGAATGTCATTGGAGAAGCTCGTTGGGTCACTTATGGCCCATGAGATCAATATGGAAAGGCTAGGAGAGTCCTCAAGTAGAAAGAAGCACTCCAACGCTTTAAAAGCTGAAGAAGACTCACCAGAAGCAAGCTCAGATGAGAGTGAGAGTGTTGAGGACAGTGAAAATGAGGAAGCAATGCTCTCTAGAAGATTGCAATGGATTCTAGCTAAGAAGAAGAAGTTCCAATCTGGTAGAAGGCACTTTAAAAGAACAAAGATTTCAAGAGACCAGATGCAAAATATCTGAAGAAAGGAGAACCCATCTGCTATGAATGCAAAAAACTAGGACACATCAAAGCTGAGTGTCCAAGAATCAAGAAGCCGGAGTTCAGGAAGAAAGAAAGCTCCAAGAAGTTCAGAAAATACAAGAAGAAGGCGATGGCAGCAGCATGGGAAAACAGTAGCGACTTAGACAGTGAGTCAAGCTCCTGCAGCGATGAAGAAGAAGCCAACTTAGCCTTCATGGCTAATACTGAAGAAAAGGTAACCTCTGATTCTTCTTTTGATTCCTGCAACGATTCTGATTCAGACAATTTAGAGGAAGCATTCAACGAATTGTATAATAAATATAAAGAAGTAACTAAACTGTTAAAAGCAAGTAAAAAAAATAGTGCTTGTCTAGAAAACACTAACTCAGATCTGAAAACAGAGAATCCGGAATTAGAAAAACAAATAACTGAACTTAAAATAAGAAATGAATTACAATGTGAGGATCTAAAAGCTAAGAATGAACAAATAATTAAACTTGAAAAACAAGCAAGCTTAGATGAACTGAAAACTGAAATTAAGATACTAACAGAAGAAAATATTAAGTTATCTAGCATATTGGAAAAATTTACAAATGGCAAAAACTCCCTCATATTAAAAGGTGCTAGAAGATCAGATAAAAAGAAAAATAGATTAGGATATATACCTCCAGATAATGAAGAAACTATAATTCATCCTAAAATATACCCAACACCAAAATTTGTACCCGAACAAGATATAACATATAAGGCTAACTTTAAATATATTGAAAGAGTTACTAAAACATCATGTTGTAGCCACTGCAACAAGTTAGGTCACATAAAAGAAATATGTCCAACAAGACATAAGAAATGGATAATAAAAGGAAAAGTTGATGATACTAACCCTTCAGGACCCAAAAGAATTTGGGTACCTAAAACTTGATGGTTTTATTTCAGGGCAACACTCGAGCATCCAAATGGTATTTGGACAGTGGATGCTCAAGGCACATGTCAGGGAATCGGAAGCTGTTCACCCATCTTCAAGCTGAAGAAGGAACAGTCACCTATGGAGACAATGGGAAAGGCACACTCATTGGCAGTGGTTCCGTGAGCAACAAAGGAAAGATAGTAATTGAAGATGTACTGCTAGTCAAAGGGCTGAAGCACAATCTAATTAGCATCAGCCAGCTTTGTGACAGAGGCCATCAGATTCAGTTTCAAGAATCAAAGTGCAGCATATTAAAGGATGGAGCAGTAATTTTCGAAGACAATAGAGAGAAGAATCTATACACACTCCATCTTGAAGAACTCAAGGATCAAAGAGCAAGTCGTTACGATGACTAAAGGAAACATTACGAGAGCAAGTCGTTACGATGACTAAAGGAAACATTACGAGAGCAAGTCGTTACGATGACTAAAGGAATCGTTACGATAGCAAGTCGTTACGATGACTAAAGGAATCGTTACGAGAGCAAGTCGTTACGATAACTAAATGAATCGTTACGAAAGCAAGTCGTTACGATGACTAAAGGAATCGTTACGAAAGCAAGTCGTTACGATGACTAAAGGAATTGTTACGAGAGCAAGTCATTGTTGCCCAGTTGATGAGCCTAGAGGGGGGGTGAATGGGTCTTTTAAAAATAATTGATTAGTACTTGTAAATCAAAAACATTCACACAACAACGTTCTTCGATAGAGGTTAGTAGCTGTTAGTTCGGAAGGCAATCACACAAGGAAAACAAACACACAACACAAGAATTATCCTGGTTCGGACTTCCTTTCCTTAGGAGTCCTACGTTCAGTCCGTGAGCAACAACTCAGGATTCCACTAACTAGGGTACAGTCCCCCTATGGACACAACAAACACCCAGCTCAGCTGGTCTTCCTTCACACGAAGGGAAGTACACCACCCTAGATACCCCACCAGGTCTTCCTTCACACCGAAGGGAATACTACACCCTGGCTCCCACCAGGTCTTCCTTCACACCGAAGGGAATACTACACCCTGGCTCCCACCAGGTCTTCTTTCACACCGAAGGGAATACAATACAAACGGAATAAAAAGAATTTCAGCCCCTAGATCAAGCTTCACCAAGCTAAGATCTGAAGCAAGCAGTACTGAGAGCAGAAGAAATAAACAAGAGGCTCTCTCAGGACTGCACAAGCTCTCTCAAGATTTTTACTACAATGATGAGAGCAAAGAGCGAAAGCAAAGTGGAATGAGGTTCTTGGCTCTGGAAATCTTTTTGAAGAAGGCTTTTAAACCAAGTTTTTCAATCTATCGTTGTATATCTTCTTCTAATCTTCTGTCTTGTATTTATATATCCATTTTGAAATATATCCGTTGAAGTGTCAGTTGTCTCTCTCTTAAGTAGACGTTAGACTGAATGATGCTTGGAAGCTTCCAGTCAACAGCCTTTTGATCACTTGTGCACGCAAAGAGATGAGATCTTCTGAGATATCCTTTGACTTCTAATTTGTCCAACGTTGTAAAGTGGAACTGGATCAGAGATCTACACAAATTTCAATTTTGAACAGTGGACAACTAAGCTGTCTCTGATGTCAGTCATCGTTAAAAGAAATAGTCATGAAAATAGTAAAGTCAAATAGCTGAATCTAAAAGACGTATACAGAGTAAGCACGATAATGGACGATATCGTCTGCATGCATGCAGAGGTACGTTCAGATCTCATAAATGCAGGAGTGTCAGAGAGATATATACGTGGACTTTGACTAGTCAACGCTTCAAGAGATAAGATAAATGTCAAGTCGATATAAACTATAAAGTCGTTGTCTATATGACTTATGAAATCGTTAGAGAGCAAATCGTTAAAGCAAGTTTATGTGTTCAACAGGGAAATCGTTATGAACACTTATCAAGTCGTTATGAGCTCTAAAGAAATCGTTATAAAACCCTTAACAAATCGTTACAGAACGCAAGTCGTTGTGTTCACTGAAGAAATCGTTATGAGTTCTGAAGAAATCGTTATGAAAAGCAAATCTTTACGAGTTCTGAAGAAATCATTACGATGACTTATGAAATCGTTATGAAAAGTAAATCATTACGAGTTCTGAAGAAATCGTTACGAGTTCTGAAGAAATCGTTATGAAAAGTAAATCATTGCGAGTTCTGAAGAAATCGTTACGATGACTTATGAAATCGTTATGAAAAGCTAATCGTTACGAGTTCTGAAGAAATCGTTATGATGACTTATGAAATCGTTATGAAAAGCAAATCGTTACGAGTTCTGAAGAAATCGTTATGATTACTTATAGAAACGTTGCGGCGAGCAAGTCGTTGCGAGTTCTAAAGAAATCGTTATGATTACTTAAGAAATCATTACAGCGAGCAAGTCGTTGCAGGTTCTAAAGAAATCGTTATGATTACTTAAGAAATCGTTACGGTGAGCAAGTCGTTGCGAGTTCTAAAGAAATCATTATGATTACTTAAGAAATCGTTACAGTGAGCAAGTCGTTGCGAGTTCTCATGAAATCGTTATGATTACTTAAGAAATCGTTACAACGAGCAAGTCGTTGCGAGTTCTAAAGAAATCGTTATGATTACTTAAGAAATCGTTACGGCGAGCAAGTCGTTGCGAGTTCTAAAGAAATCGTTATGATTACTTATAGAATCGTTGCAATAGGAAAGTCGTTACGAGCTTTAAACAAATCGTTACGATGACTTATAGAATCGTTACAGGATCGACTTGTTTGAAATAACATGACTTTCCAGTCTTACAAGGAAATCGTTAAAACACTTATGAAATCGTTGTGACTTTCAACAGAAGTCGATGTGGACTTAGAGAAATGCACTTACCTGGCTTATTGACAAAATTATTTAGTACTTACCATATGTGCTTGATTTTCCTTGTTTATTTCCTGTGCTTAAGACTTATAGAATGCATGTTAGAAAACTTTGATATTGTTTTGTTAATCACCAAAATAAATATGTAATTAATTATAATTACATGGGGATGATCTGATCATCAATCTCCCCCTTTTTGGTGATGACAAAACTCAACAATAAGTATGTAAAAAAAATGCATATAGTATGTTTCAGACATAAGTATTTCTCCCCCTTTTTGTCATTAAGCAAAAGGGTAATCTGAGACAAAGAAAAGATAAGAAATATATGAAGACAAGAGAAGTGAATTTTTTTATTGATCTTGAGGTCGAAGAGAAGGATCAAGATAGAAGGCAGGAGACAACAAGGAGGCAAACTGTCGGATGATAGGAAATGCCAATCTTTCCTGCTCTTCAAAATGAGCTTGAAAAGCTCCAATCTCAATTTTATAGGAGGGTCCCATAGTGGGAGCCATCCTCTTGAGATGAAGTTTCCACTGCTCAGAAATAAAGTCCCCATATTTATCCAATCCTAAGGCTATTTTGAAAGGGGAGAAGGACCCAAAGCTGGCAAAAAGAAGAAACTTGTCCATCTTGATAGGATAGAAGATCTGATGAGACCGGAGCTCCTTCTGCAAATCATGAAATATCTTGAATCTCTCAGTCCTGATTGCGAATGTATTCCTGATGAGGTGACGAGAATTGAAGTCCAGAAAGTTGTTGGGTTGAGTGTAATTTCATATCATTTCTCCTCTTATTTTGATGATGACAAATGTGATTTTAATGCAAACTAATTGAAACATGATAAACACATTTCACCTGAAATTTATATTCAAAAAGCATGTTTCAAAGCACACTTATCATTTGTACTCATAATAAAATATTTAACTAATGATATATGTGTTTAATTTTCAGGTACAAATACTTTTTGCAAAGGTGATGTCGACACACCCCACAATGGTGTCGACACAACACCTCAGACCCCAAGGTAAAAAGCTGATGAAATGCTGAGACTGTGTCGACACGAGTCAAAGAGCAGGTCGACACTAGATCATTTCCCAGAACAGTCTGTTTACAGAATGGGACAGGAGGTCGACGCAGGATGAGAGCAGGTCGACACTGGATCATTTCCCAGAACAGCCTGTTTTTCAGAATTGGGACAGGAGGTCGACACCACCACCAGGGCAGGTCGACACACTACGGAAAGATTGCAACTTAAGATGGATGATTGCCACGTGTCATCCTAGGGCGATGGTGTATCAACCTAGGATCGTGTGCCCTTGTACCCAAAGGGTAACTTTGGGATCTTTTGGGTATAAAGAGCCTCCAATTGGCCATCCATCACACACAGAGACCCAATGAACTCTTGGAGCCTTCCAAAAGTTTCCTTTGGCGGCGAGAAGAGCTCATCTCCCTCCTCTGCTCTCCTGGTGTCTTCTTAATTGGAGTGTGATCCTTGAAGAAGCAATTGAAGCGCCTCAAGGAAGCAGATCAAGTAGAAGCATCCGTTGGAGAAGATTTCAAGGAAGATCCCAAGTTCAAAAGTGCAGAGCATCGTTTGGGACTTCAAGAATCCAAGCTTCTTCCCAATCTGAGCTTCTACAAGGGAGTACAACTAAAGAACAAAGTCTTTTCATACAATTCTCACTGTACTTCTATTCTTCTGAGACATTTTGAGATTGTGCAAGTGCTTCTGCATAATTCACATGAATGTTCTCATGTTCGATATGATCTACTGCTAGAAGATCTATGTCTTGTGTTGGTGTCTAGCAAAGTCGTTTGTGAGCCATTATGCTCAGTTTGAGTCGTCGAACTCAAGTGTTTGTTGAGCAGTCTTGCTCAGGGATCTAGAGTAGTCTTACTCTAGAGTTGTTGAGTTGTAAACTCAGGTGTTGGAGTTGTCTGGCTCCAGTGAGTGTGTTTCCCAAGTTGTTTAGTGAATCCTCACTGGGTGTGAGGGGTGGATGTAGGAATCACATGAGTGATTTCCGAACCACTTAAAAATCTCTGTGCACTTGTCTATTTGTGGTTTGATTCTATCATCCGTTAGATGCTTGCATAGGATCGCCTAAGATTCACTTAATCAACTAGTTTTTCACATCTATTTTATCAACTCACTTAACATCTCATCAGATCTGTAATCTTCACTGTTAAAATTGCCTATGATTCTAAAAGTATTTTTAAATTGCTTAAGCTTCCGCAAAAAGTGGCATAGATCTATTCATCCCCCCCTTCTAGATCTTATCCACACCTTTTCCATGATCCTTCAAAAGTCACCAGGGGTCAGAGGAGGTAGATTTTCTCGGGCCTGGGAGTCATTCAGATATGAAAGTTGCTGAGCAGACAACGGATAGTGCTTGAGCCACTCATCAGAGGTCAGCCTTTCACATTCTGAGAGAATGGGAGCAAGGATATCAGCTGAAATCTGCCCCTCAAGATAGTGTTTGAACACAAATCTTTGGAAAGAAAGATCACGACCTTCATATACATGCAACCTGGCCATGACTCTAGCAGCTCTCTCAAAGACAAGTGTACCAACCGATGAATCCATGATCAAGGAATGGAGAGGTGGAAGGAACACAATGTCTGGGAACTTTAAGGTAGCAAAGTCCACCTGAAGAGGTTCACAATGAGTCGACCGCAGAGCTGTGATAGCTGCACAAAACTGCCCCAACTGAGGTTCATCCAAGCTGTTTACATAGCAGTAATTGCAGAACATCTGATAATGCCTGATGAACTTAATTTCTTTCTGAATGAAGGGTGGTCCAAACAGGTTCTTGAGATGGATCTGGAACCATTCATACAGAGGGAGAGGGGCTTCCCTGGGAGGATATCTGGCAGCTTGTACTCTTCGAAATTGGGAGTACAAAGCACTGTTGGTTCGAGCCCACTGCTCTTCAGTTTTGGCTTCAGTCACAGAAAAAATTTTGGACTGTTGAGCCTTTGAAAGAGAAGTGTAAGGGAAAATGGTAGTAAGATGGTTGGAAAGATTTTGGAAAGGTAAGCCAAAAATATGAGCAAAAACCACCTTTTGAAGATATTCCTCATAAAGGGGTTTGTGCTTATTTGCTATGGCTAGGGAAAACCACAGTGGTGGATAGCAAGGATCGGAGGAGACATGAAGGGTGGAAGTAAGTCTCCTTCTTTTAGAGACAGGGCTGGAAATACCAGTCCTGTGAGAGTGAGTTCCAGTGGCTAGGACAGATTTGAGAATTGCTTCTTCAAATTCATCCTTGATGCCATGGATCTCACTTTGGGTGAGTTGGGCACCTTCAGGAATGAGAGTGATGAAAGATGGAGGTGCTGGTGGATGAATTAAAGAGTCAGGAGTGATGGTGGGAAGATCACTTGGTCTTGAGGAGGAGGGACCAGATGAGGAAGCTCCAGCTAAAGAAGATCCAGGAAGAACTTCAACAGAGGAGGAAGGTAAAGGAGTGGTGGAAGAAGTGAAAGGAGTGGGAGAGGAGATTTGTCGTGAACATGGCCTTTTGGGAACAGGGGGTGCTGGAGGAGCTGTGGATGAGATGGGTGGAGAAGGAGGGCCTGGAGTAGGAAGAGTGGAAGGCTCGGGAACTACAGCCTGTGCCTCTTCAACTGCTGCCGAAATCTCCAGGGATGACAGACCCTCAGCCTATTCTGCTAGCCCTTGATCCTCAGAGGGTACTTCATCTGCCACTGAAACAGCCACATGAGGCTCCTCTTCAAGATTCTGCCCTGATGGCCTTTCAACCACAGTAGGCTGTACTGAAGCTTCTGCACTGAGAGATGGCCCTGCATTCTCATCAGATGGTCCGGGTACTTCGGCTTGCTGCTGAGTCTGAACTTGGACTAGCACACTGCCTTCTTTTGCGATTTTTGGCCCTGATGGCCTGAGAACAGCTTCTGAAACACTCTGAGTGCCAGAAGGTGGAGAACTCACTGCCTTCAGAATCTCAGAAAGTGTTGCCTTCATGCTGCGCATTTCCTTATTAAGCCATTTCAGAGAATTTTTTACTTGTGACATATCATTGGAAATAGATTCCTGGCGAACAATGATAGAACTTACATTTGATTGGACTGAGGATAAGAGTTCATTTTGTGCTTCCAATCTTTTCAGAATAGGCTTCGATTTCAGCTTCTCTGATGTCCTTCGCCTTCTGTGAGCAATCCTCTTGCCTCTCCTATCAACAAAATCCTGATGAGCTGAGGTCTGTTCTTTATGAACAGGGGCATCTGTTGTATGCACCCCTTGAGATGCAGTGAGGTCCTCAGTCTCTTGCTCCCCATGAATGGGAGCATCTTCAAAAACAGTATCTCCTGGAGCAGCTGATTGCTCCTCTTCTTCAATGTGGCCTGATGCCACAACTTCTTCAATTGACACTCCATGAGCCTCTGGAATGACTGGAGTGGTATGGATAGAATCCAGCACCTCTCTAAAGATAGAGGCTACACTGGAGGTGGGCAAAGGAGTTGCTGCACCTTCCACTGGTTCTTCTGTTTGAGCTACTAAAGGTTGTGATTCTGCTGGCACTGTTGCTGCCAATTCAGATGTTGCTGCAAGTTCTGATGGTTCAACATTTGCTATCGATGCCGCTCCTGCTGGCTCTGTTGAGGCTTCTGGCACATCTTCTTGTATTTCTGGGACATCTTCTATAATGGTCTCTCCTTCTGCCACAGAGGTCTTAGACCAAATTCCATTGACCAATGAAAAACCACTCTTTCTCAGGTTCCTGGACCTAATAGCTTGGCCCATCTTCTCAACTACCGCCCCAGACAAATCAACACCAAAGTGTTGGAATATCTTTGTAAGCAAGTGGGCATAGGGAAACGACACATTAAGCTTACTCTTGGTATCTCAGATTTGGTCACGAGCAAACTTCATTCGTTCAATTTTCACTTCGACCATGTTAATCTCCTTGTTTTGAATGGCCCAATACATCATGTCTGAGTCACCCTTGGTGCAGGTTGAGAACGTTGCACTTCTAGGAACCAAGATTTGGCAAACTATGAAATGAAGGAGGCGGTTGAAAGCATTTAACTGATTAATGTCTAATTTGCCATCCCTTAGTCTGAACCCCGATCCTACAATACCAAGACCTTTAATTTGGGCGTCCACGGTGTGAACCCCACTGTGCCCTGAGGTCTTCACCCCAAATAACAGGTGCAATAGGTCATGATCTATCTTAATCAGGGTTCCCTTGACAGATGAAACTAGGGACCCGTCTGCCTCTGCTCTCAAACAGACAAAAAAGGCCTTCACGAGGTCTGGATAACTTACCTCTGAGACGGCGGCGATTCCCATCCACTGCATCCTGCTCAATGCTGCTACTACGTTGTGCATACCGTTCTTTTCAAGATCTGCTATGTCCACTGCCTTGTTTCCACAGACCTTAGTCTTCACAAAGGTGAACCTCTCCTGCTGCTCAGGAGTGAGGAAATCAACGCCGTAGCCCCCAAGACTTCCAGAGATGACGGATGCGGCCATGGAATCAAGTGAAGAAGGTTTCTGGAGGGTTGAGATGAGGGAAGGGGTGAAAGCCCTCAAGAGATTTTTCGTGGGAAGGGGAGCGAAACTTCAAATGAGCGGAGAGAGATGTCGGAGACGTTAGGGCATCGGCTCAGGCTACCAGACGAAAGAGGGAAAAAGGTAGAAGATGGGAGGTGAATCGTTCCCACATCAATTTTGTAAATAAATAAATACTTTGCGGAAAGTGAGACGCCAAAAAGGCGGTAGAAAATGACAAATAAGTTTGACTATTCAAACCGAATTTAATAAGAGAGTGACCAACGGAGATAATTTGAATTTCTTTTGCTTAAATCCATGGAGGGAAATTTTACTTAAACCTGAAAATTTTTGTACCAGTTTCAAACAGAAATCTTTTCACAAATTACACATGCCCAATTCCCTTCTAAGAGATGTGAATCTCTCTTCAGGTAAGGCTTTTGTGAAGATATCTGCTAACTGATTATTTGTATCAATAAACGATATTTCAATATTACCATTTGCAACATGATCACGAATGAAATGATATCTAACCTCAATGTGCTTGGTCCTTGAATGTTGGACTGGATTTTTGGTGAGATTGATAGCACTGGTGTTGTCACACAATAGTGGAATTGATTTGATATTTAATCCAAAATCTTTAAGTTGTTGCTTTATCCATAGGAGTTGTGTACAGCAACTTCCAGCAGCCACGTACTCAGCTTCAGCTGTAGATAGTGCTATTGAATTTTGTTTCTTTGAGGACCAGGATATCAAACACCCTGCAAGAAATTGACAACAACCACTGGTGCTTTTTCTATCTACTTTGTATCCAGCATAGTCAGCATCAGAGTATCCTACTAAAGTGATGTCACACGATTTTGGATACCATAGACCTAAGTCATGGGTTCTAGCTAAATATCTAAATATTCTTTTTACTGAGGTCAAATGCGATTCTCTAGGATCTGCTTGATACCTAGCACACATGCAGACACTAAATAGAATATCAGGTCTACTAGCTGTTAAATAAAGTAATGAGCCGATCATACCTCTGTAGACCTTTTGATCTACTTTCTTACCATCTTTGTCACTGTCCAACCTTGTTGATGTACTCATTGGTGTTGACAGTGGCTTGGTATTTTCAAATCCAAATATCTTCAAGAGTTCTTTTGTGTACTTTGCTTGGCAGATGTGAGTTCCTTCTTTTCCTTGTTTGATTTGTAGTCCAAGGAAGTAATTTAGCTCTCCCATCATGCTCATTTCAAATTCTCCCTGCATAAGCTTCTCAAAATACTTGCAGAGAGATTCATCAGTAGAACCAAAGATTATGTCATCTACACAAATTTGCACTAATAATATGTGTTTGACCCTAGATTTTATGAAGAGAGTGCTATCTACTTGACCTCTACTGAAGCCATGGTTTAAAAGAAAAGAGCTAAGTCTTTCATACCAGGCTCTAGGCACTTGTTTTAAACCATACAAAGCCTTATGGAGTTTGAAAACATGATTAGGAAATTCTGTGTCATCAAAACCCGGGGGTTGTTCCACATAAACTTCCTCTTTTATAAAACCATTTAAGAATGTAGATTTGACATCCATTTGAAATAGTTTTAAGTCTAATGCTGATGCATATGCTAGTAGTATTCTAATGGCCTCAAGTCTAGCTACAGGTGCATAGGTTTCATCGAAATCTATACCTTCCTCTTGAGAATAGCCTTGAGCTACCAGTCTGGCCTTGTTTCTTAAGATTACACCAGCCTCATCCAACTTGTTTCTGAACACCCATTTGGTGCCAATAACTGGATGGTCTGATGGTCTAGGAACAAGTGACCATACTTGGTTTCTCTTGAACTGATTTAGTTCATCTTGCATGGCTAATATCCAAGATTCATCACAAAGAGCTTCATTGACTGTCCTCGGCTCTATTTGAGAAACAAATGCTAGGTAATCACAAGGAATTACATTACCTCTTGTTCTTACCCCTACAGATGGATCACCAATAATATTTTCGAGTGGGTGATCTTTCTTGTATCTTCATTCCTTTGGAAGATTTTCATGTGTAATTTCCTTTTGTTGCATGTCTTCCAGAGGTGGATCATCCTTGTCCTCAATTGATGTATTCTTTAGTTTCTTGGACAGCTCATCTGCATCATCATTATCACTATCTTCTTCCTTTCTCAAGGAAGGGTTAGTTTCATCAAAATAATATGTACAGACTGTTCAATTAATAAAGTACGTTTATTAAATACTCTATAGCCTTTGGGTTTAGAGGTGTACCCCATGAAGATGCCTTCATCTGATTTGGCATCCAACTTACCAATGTCCCTTTTTCCATTGTTGTGGATGAAGCAAGGACAACCAAAGGTTCTGAAATGACTGATTTTTGGCTTCTTTCCTTTGAACAGTTCATATGCAATCTTCTTCAGGATTGGTCTGATCATAACTCTATTGATAATGTAGCTTGCTGTGTTGATTGCTTCGGCCCAAAAATACCTTGGCAGATCATATTCAGATAGCATTGTTCTTGCTATATCCAATAGAGTTCTATTCTTTCTCTCAACAATTCCATTTTGCTGTGGTGTCCTTGGTGCTGAGAAATTGTGCTCAATTCCCTGATCATCACAGAACTTAGCAAATTTTTCATTCTGAAATTCATCACCATGATCTGATCGGATAGACACAATGCTGAACTTTTGATCATTCTGGACTTTCTTACTGAAACTGACAAAGTTTTCAAATGTGTCATCCTTATGCTCTAGGAATGACACTCATGTGAATATTGAGTAATCATCAACTATGACAAATCCAAAGTTCTTTCCTCCAAGACTGGTAGTCCTCATTGGCCCAAATAGATCCATGTGAAGGAGTTCTAAGGGTTTTGAGGTGGTTACTACTGTCTTTGACTTGAAGGAGCTCTTGGTGTGCTTTCCCTTAGCACAAGGTCTACAGACACCTTCCATTTTTGCACTGACCTTTGGAAGTCCTTCCACAAGATTTTTCTTTAGTAATTTTCTCATCCCATCTATGCTGCAATGACCTAGTCTTCTGTGCCACAATTCAGTAGATTGATCCTTGTTTGCTTCCAGACAGACAAAGGACACTCAGTGACTAGGCCACCCTTCTTTGATGGTACTGATTATCCCTATTGGAAAAATCGGAGAAACCTCGCTCTGATGCCAATTGAAAGGTTGCAGAATTCCCTATATGGTAATCTAGAAGGGGGGGTTGAATAGATTACTGCTGATTAAAAAAAAATTCTTATCACCTTCTTTTTGCGAAGACACGGACTGTAGAAACTGTAACAAACTTTGAACTAAACTTTGACGTGTGTGAACTGACAATAGATGAAGTAACAATCTATCAAACGTGCGTAAAGACAACGTGCCTACCAAACATCTATCGTAGAAACGTGCAAACCATAGGACACAGAGTTTTAACGTGGTTCGGAGTACACAACTTGTGTATCCTACGTCCACGGTCCACACACACATATAGAAACGACTGCTTTCAACTAGTTCGCGACTACAACACACACACACGAGATGTCTGATGTGCAACCACGATCAGAACAACTCAAAACTACGTGATTCAAGCACAAGGCTGCTTGAAACACAATCACCCACACATAGATAATAGAAAAGTGAAAACTGGAAGAGTTCTGAGTGGAAAGAATGAATCCTGATTGAGAACTCTTCTGGAGAACGTCTGGATGGAGTTCAAACTTCGTCTTGATAGCCTTGGGTTGATGGAGAAGCTTGAATCCACGACGTATTGTCTTCAACTTTGCTGGAACAATGGTTCTTTCTCTCTCTGAACAACAGGGTGAAGCAGAGCAGCAGCAACACCTCTTCTCCTTAGGTTTTCTTTAGGGTTGATGATGGTGGATGCTTCTGTACGAGATTACCTTCAAATGGTTGCTTATATAGTGGTGTTTACATATGGAGAGACGTGGTAGTTGGAAACACCAAGTTTGGTAACTTATAGACTTTCCGTATCTAAAGGTTCTCTGCGTCTGTCGACCGCAATGAGTGCTCCTGTCGACAGGTGCTAACAGGCAGAAGACAGGGAGTTCGGAAAACCTTTTCCTGTCAGTGGCTGTCGACAGGCGACACTTTTGCTGTCGACAGGCACTCCTGTCCTGAAGTATGTCTTGCTGGCCTATTTGTATCTGTCGACAAAGACCTTTCTGGCTGTCGATAGGTACATGCTTTTCTTGATTTTCTTGATCTTTTGAACCTTGTTTTTGGTACATGTCTTGAATAGAATCTCACCTACATTAAAGAACTTAGTTAGGGAGATATAATGATGATCAATTAAAATGTATGTTTCATTTACATCCAAGAGTCATTGTCATCATGTTTCATCATTTAACATTCATCAATTTTGTCCATGAAATGATCATCATCAAAAATAAAGATGTGACTTGTTAGCTTAGCATTCTCATTAAGCATTCATCATATGAGAACTCAACACCCAGGTCCGTCACGATGAGATCGCGACGGAGTGGTCTATCGCGTTCGTAACCGCAAGCGGTGCTTAAACCCTACTGGCCATAACAGAGCACGGTTTGCTCTGTTCGGCCAGGGGGGAGGTGCTGCGCGGGTTTCCTGGGGATTTTCGGCATGAGAGTTTGCAGAGTGGTGTGTTCTCACCGCGGGAAGCTCACGTGAAGCGGGAGAAACGCCGAGGGATCTCCGTACTGCGTGTTCTTCTCGGAGGTAGGGTGACTCTTCCTGTTTTTGGACTGTAGATCGCAGATGACGATCGTTCAACTTGTTATTTATGTTTCTAACAATAGATACCATTATTAGGAACTCACAAAAGCATGAAAAACACAAATTAAGGGTGGTTTGCATAGCATAGAATGGTAATCTGTGGAGAGGATCCCAGATTAGGGTTCCTGCCTGTGAAGGCGATGGAACCCCCTGTCACGATCTGAACGCGACAGGTCGACCCGTCACATTTAGGTGGGGAACGCGACATGTAGGTGCGTCGCGTTCATGTGGTAAATGCACCATATCGGGCTATCGCGTTCTGAAGACGACACAGGCCCATGTTGCGACCACAGCCGAGTGGTCTGAATATGTATGATTTACGTGATATGATTATCCGATTATTATTATTTGATTTATTTGGTAACACCATGCGGTGCAATGGCACCAGTGGCACTCTGAGAGAGCATGTTTACGAGGATACCGTGTTGGTTACGTAGCTAACTAGTGGTTTACGTGCTGGCGTGGTATGCACGCGAGTCGCATTGTGTTTACGTGTTGTGGACAGTCGGTACTCGTGATTGTCATGACGGTTCACATGGTTTATGCGGTGCGCATGTGGTTTTGTGTGTGTGGCAGGTAGTACGACGCCTACCGCGGTTACCTCTCTAGTTGGGTGCCTCAGGTTCTCTGTGAGCCAGGATATTAGTTTGGGGCTGGGAAGGATCTACAGTTACAAACTGCCACCCAACAAGAAAAGACTTCTAAAGAACTAGAGAGCTTGGAAGTCAAAGAGTAGAAACAACAACTCTCTTTCTTCTTTTCAATAAAAGGCTTGTGGTGACTCTTGTGATTTCTGAATGGAGTTCAGTGTCACTGGTTGGTTTTTTCGTCGGTTGGGGTGTGTCTTCTTATTCAAACTTTAGCTTCTATATATGAGCTTCAAATATCTTCCGTTTGAAATTGACCGTTGGAAGGTAGCCGTTGAAAGATATCCGTTTGAAATGAGATTATGAGCTTTCTAGGTTGTCCATCAAATCTTCAGCTCTTTAGAGTCCCAATGTCTTCAGGCTATGTAGGTAGCTTTATGGCTTGATAGATAGCTTCATTAATGTTCTGTAAATTCCATGCTCAAGACTGAAAGTTAAGCATGCTTCATAAATGTTATGTAAGCCTGTAAGGACAAGACAGGCAAAGATACCTCCATACTTTCAGAGGCAGGTGAGATAAAAATATATAAAGCATGAAGGAGTTCAGACAAACAATTGTTCAGAACAGTTAAAGATAGACAAACAATTGTATGGTGAATACAAGGACTTTTCCTTCCAGGCTTGCAGTTGTAGGTGAGCTCTGATAGTGGTAGGTGAGCTTTGACAGATAGCCCATGTTGCTTATACTTACCATCGCATTTACTTCATAGCAACTGTCAAATGAAAAGAACTGAACTTCTGACAGCAAGTAAGAGATCATATTGTATAATTATTTTAGATCTTAACAAAGATATTTTATATGGTCATTTTGAATATAATTTTTCCTACCTAAAAAAATATTTAAATGGTGACAGCAAGAAGAACATTATTATGTAAGACTTATAAGTGTTATTCATTTTGTAAAGATCCCATAGGAATAATGAAAGCCAATGAAATAAACAAGATTAAGATTTCATGGATTCTGTGGAATGACAGATTAACACAAGTATTATTTAAGTACAAGTACATAGGAGTTGATATAGGATACTTTGTCTTTCTTGAAGTCGCAGTCAAAGAAAAGATACATACAGAACTTCGACTATACAGAAGTCACAGTGAGACATGATTGATAACAAACTTCGACTTTTTGAGAGTCGAAGTGATAAGAGTGTTCAGCAATCGATGTCATACTTCTACTTTTAAGAAGTCGGAGTGCAAACCAAAAAAGCAATAGACTTCGACTTACAAATAGTCGGAGTGAGGTACGTCAACTATATGGAAGTCACAGTGAGATATCAGACTTCGACTTCTTGGAACTCGGAGTAGAAAAATTCGTCAATCGATATCACACTTCGGCTTTCAAGGAGTCAGAGTAACGTCCGACTTCGACTGCTAAAGAGTCTGAGTAGGGTTCAATGATGGGCAATTGGTATAAGGACTTCGACTTTCCCAGAGTCGGAGTCAATTCAGACTTAGACTTCTCCAAAGTCGGAGTACTACCTATTTGTTCATCAAATGATACAATACTTCAACTTTTCTAGAGTCGGAGTCCAAAGTCGGAGTTAGTATGGAATATAGCATACGATGTGGACTTAGAGAAAATTTTGTAAGACAGTGTTGATACTGTATTGTACATGTTTCTTTTGATACAAAATAACTTGTGGTATAATTCACTAGATTTGATTGTAAAAGTCTTAAAAGATTTTGTCATAACAAAAAACACAATGCTTAAAAATGTTTTAGCAATATTTTAAAGAATAGTTGCTCAACAGAGTAGTTGCTCAATGAAATAAAAAAAGGGGATTCAAAATGGCAATGGCGGCACAGGAAAAAAAAAAGGTAAGATTTTTTTTTGAAATTGCGACCACTCAAGTGGTCACAATTTTAAAATCCTTTAAAATTGATTTTTAGCAAGTTCCGGTTGGGTACGAATTCTTATAATCTGGGACGGGTTGATATGTCGCAATTTTCGAATGATTTTTGGCAACAATATCTTTCCTAAAAATAACTGTCTAATATACGTCCGGTCATTCAATCGCTATTTTTAAATCGCGACTACTAAACCTGTTGCAATTTAGCAGCCATATTGATTCTCAAGATTTGAGTCAGATCTTTCAATTTTGATGTGTTTAGAATCTCGAGATGAGATACGTGCCAACCCCTATAAAATATTATCTCGATTCATATTTGTCTCCCCTAAGATCTCGAATACTCAAGAGTTCTCTTACTCAAGAGTTCTCTCTCTCTCTCTCTCTCACACACACACACACAATGCTTCATTTTTATTACTCCTGAGAATCTCCGCCGCCATGCTCCACACGTCCTTGCCACGATGGAAGCCCTTGCAGCAAACCCACCATGCACCGATGCCAATGCAGCTAAAACCTGGCTACGCAAGAGGAAGTGTCCGTGAAGGCCATGCACGTTTAGGCACATAGCCACGTATAGGAAACATATCTCTCTCTTTTTTATTTTATTTCTGTTTGTATCTATTTTTTATTTTATTCTTCCTCTCACCGTTATTTTCTTCATCTCTCTCTTCTATCGTCTCTCTCCTCTATTCTTCTCTGTTTAAATTATTTTCTTCCTCTCTCCCTCCTATCGTCTCTCTCTCCTCGATTATTCTATTTATTTAAATTATTTTCTTCCTCTCTCCTATCTGTTCTTTTAATTATTTTTACCCCTCTCTCTCTCCTCCTATTCTTCTTCTTCTTCTTCATCTATTTTTTTTAATCTTTTCAACCTTTCTCTCTCTCTCCACCGATCTCTCTGTCTATCATTTTCTACTTTTTTTTAATCTTTTCAACCCCTCTCTCTTTCGTATTCTTCCGATCTACTTCATCATCTATTTTTTTTAAATCTTTTTCAACCTCTCTCCATCCATCTATCTATTTTTTTTTTTTAAATTAACCTCTTTCTCTCCCCACCAATTTCACTTTTTTTAAAAATTCTTTTTCTTTCATCGTCTCTCTCTCTCCTCATCTTTTTACAAAATCTTATTTTATTCTTTTTAATTGATCTCTCTCATATTTTAATAAGTTATCTTATTATTCTTTTCATTGATCTCTCTCTTCTCACATTCTCCGTTTGCCATTATGAGAGGCGCCATATGCAATTGAATTTAATGCCATGCAAGTCATGCAAATAAATCATGTCGTAAAAAAAGTCTATACGCCAATCAATCTCTCTCTTTTATTTTCTTTATTTTAGTTCACATACATCTCACCACGTTGAAATCTCCACTATAGTGCACACTTGCACATCACACATAATCTTTTTAATCACACACAACATGCATGTTTCCCACCTATGTCTTTAGGGGTTTTAAAAGCCATAAGCAAGGTGAGCTATTCTCTTTTTGTATTTCATGTCCATCTATTTGAGAATTGATACTACACATCACTTGTTTCTAATTTAGGTTTCTTTATCTTTTTACAAGGGTAGTCAAACTTCAAGGAGCCTTCTACCATGGCCGGCCGTGTTCGTAGAAGAAGAGAAGAACCCATCGTCTCAATCTCCTCGCTAAAGGTACTTTTCGCAATCACTCCTTATTTGCACTTGCTGTATTTCTTTATTTATACTCCTTCGACATCAGTGCATGTCTGGCGATCACATACACATTCAGGAGTTGTGTTTCATTTTTCTCTTTATTTTTTTCATATTTTCTTTGTGGAGACTTGAGTCTTTTTAAGACAAGAGTCAGCATCCACACTCCTTTCTCGAACTGACCCAACATGCAGTGAGGACTTCTTCACACTTTTCATGTCGTAGTTCCAATTTCTTGAGGTCGACGAGGGTGATGGGAGGGTGGAGAACCAAGTCGCACCATAACCCTTCACCCCAAGTTCCTCGATTAGGGTGGTAATGGCTAACACAACATTGAGGCGGGGAATTCAGAGGGCTTCTGCCTTGAAGTAGTTGATATATGTTGTGCAATTGTTTTTGCAAACTTTTTACTCAATATTTTTTAATATGACAAAATCATATCTTATTCAAGAAATAAACAAATTCATCTAATTATAACCTAATAATCAAATTGCTAAAGACATGTGTGTCTTATACTGTACAATTAATTCTAGACAGTAAGTGTCGATGCAAATGCTTACCGATCGACACAAGCTTAACTATTACTAGTAAAATTTTTCTTAATCCACAACTAGCATATCTCTATGACTCTGACTCAGGAAAGTCGAAGTGAGACTCCAACTTGTGAACAAATCACAATAGTCGAAGTCTAACTCCGACTCTAGGAAAGTCGAAGTGAGACTCCGACTTACGAACAAATTACAATAGTCGAAGTCCAACTCCGACTCTAGAAAAGTCAAAGTGAGACTTCGACTTGTTAACAAATCACAATAGTCGAAGTTCAACTCCGACTCTTGGAAAGTCGAAGTGAGACTCCAACTTGTGATCAATTCACAATAGTCGAACTCCTACTCTGACTCCTAGACAGTCGAAGTCTGACATCAACTTATGGACATACCTCAACATTCAAAGTGCCTCTATGACTCTAGTAAAGTCAAAGTTTCTACACTCAACAAAAAATTATCTGGTTGCGTACATGTTAATGCTATTTCATTTCGATTGACTTTGTAATATCTTTTTGTAAAGTTCTTTATTAATCAATGAACCAATTATATTATTTTGTTCATCTATATAACAATCAAATCATAGTATCCTTCAAACATTTAACTCTTGATTAATGTCACACCATTAATTTCTTAATTCTTTACTGGCATAACTTTACTCCAACTCTCATAAAGCTTTTAATGTCGAAGGACATTCTTCATTGTACTTATGATTTCTATCTAGCAAGTAATATTCAACATCTTGTTCGTTATGTTCTCTACATTCAAATTTATTATTTATTAATAAGAGCATCCCTGGAGTATTGTTTTCTAGAATGTTCCTTGATAGCTATCAGCCTTGCAAGTCTTTCGTCAGTATCCTTTAAACTGACAAGTTTTCAAGCCATAACACTTTTTGCAGACACACTACGCACCAAGCAGGTGTCCAGTTCTCCTTTAATGCTCACCTACCCTCATATACTTTAAGGAGAATACTTTTCTCTGAAATAGAAAGATATCTTTTTAGATGATCTATTTTTTATTTTCATTGTCTAATAATTCATTCAATACAAGACTAACTGTGGAAAAGAGAAAAGACTTGCATGGGTATTGTGCTTGTAGACGTTTATTGCGGCTATCAACAGGACTATGAAGCTATCCAAAATAGCCAAGAAACTGTTGAGAAGAAGAAGGACCTGAAGATGGACTTCTCAAGATCTCTTCTTCAATCACAACGAATATATTTCAAACGGCTACATTCCAATGTTAGGATCGGATGTTCGGTGATGGCAAAGCTAGAAGGGGGGGGGGGGTTGAATATATTTGCAGCGGAAACTTAAGCAATTTAAAAATTACTTCGAATTAAAATATCTACTCAATTAAAACCCCTCTGATCTGATGCAATGTGTGTGAGCAAACTAACAGTTAGTGTGTAGATGAAATCCCTATGCATGCATCTAGCGCAACACAATGCAAACCACAAGTCAAACCACAGTGCACAAGGGATTTTTAAGGTGGTTCGGAGATCACATCTAGTGACTCCTACATCCACCCCTCACACAGTAGGACACACTACTCAAGAATTGATTACAACACACACACGAGCACAACGGCTCAACCACACACACACACGCTAGATCAAGTCCACAATAGATCAGATCCTCTAGCCTTGATCTGATCAACACACCACACACGCACGTTGTCTGATGCAAACACGCAATCAGAACAACATTCTACACATGGATCAAGCACAAGGAATGCTCGAACCACAACCACACACACAGAGATATGAAAAGTATTGAAAGAGAAGAGTTCTGATATGTAGAAGCAAATCCTGATGTAGAACTCTTCTTTCTGGTCGTCCAAAAGATCTCCAAGCTTCAACTTGATGAATATCAGATGACGTAGAAGTTTGAACCACGAATGAACTGACTTCAACTCCGTTCGGAAGATGGATCTTCTTTTCTCTGGACGGAGGGTTGAAGCAGAGCAACAGGAAGAAGCTCTTCTCTTGGGTTTTGCTTAGGGTTTTGATATGGTGGCTTCTTGCTGCGAAAATACCTCTATATGATGTATATATAAGGGTGTCCAAGTATGGAGAGTCGTGCTAAAAGGAAACACCCTAATATGGAACATATCCAAATCTCCAAATTGAAGTTTCTCTTCGTCTGTCGACATGCGATCTATAGCTGTCGACAGCCACTGCTGAACTCTGGTTTCCAGAACACTTGAAGTTGCTGAAAGACTAGATCTGTCGACAACCGACTTGCTGCTGTCGACAGCTACTATTGAAAACTAGTTTTCCAGAACCATGAGTGTTTCTGCAACACTGGGGCTGTCGACAGGCGATCCCTGGTTATCGACAGGCAGCCTTCATATGTCGATAGGTGCACTTCATCTGTTGACAACTACTGCTCCAATTATGCTTCCAATAGCTTGTCTATTTCTGGATTGTCTATCTATCGACAGGTGACATCTTAGCTGTCGACACATGACCACTAGAAGTATTTTTCTTGATCTTTTACACTTATATCTTGATGCTTCTCTTATATGCATTCACACCTACATGAAATAACATTTCAAGTAAGATATAACGAATACATGGATAGTCATAGAAGCATTATTTTTACTTGATCATTTATTTCATGTCTATCATGTTACAAACATCAATTCATCATCAACACCACACATAAGTCTCATCAAAAACAGTTGTGTCATTATTAAGAGCATCTTAACATGAATGTTAGTATGAATGACCATGATTGTGTCATCATCAAAAACAAATCAAAGCAATGATCAAATAAGCACAACTTAACATTCTCCCCCTTTTTTATGATGATAAAATATACATTCATATTTCTCCCCCTTATTGACAACATCAAAAAGACGCTCTCTCCCCCTTAATCAACAACAACTAGTCACCCCCTTGTTATAACACTCTCCCCCTATGAGGGTGCCAATGAAGTAAGTAGGAAAAATGTGATACCAAAGAACATCAACGGATGGAGATAAAAAATATGACTGACATGTAAGCAAAGGGTGGAATTGGGAGATGAATGATCAGAATCAATAAGATCTTTGATATTAAAATATGAGAGAAGAAAATATTATATCTTTAGATTGTGCAACAAAGTTTAATAACAAAGACACATTCAATCACAACATATGTCAAAGTTTTAATGACCTGAATGCATTTAAAAGGATGAAGCAAATGTGATGAAAGTGACCGATGAGTTGACAAAAGTGTTTATCACATGAGTTTAGTAGCTAAACATTTAACACAATGTAGAATAATAACTCCAAACCCAATTAACATGAACTTCATCTAGATCAATGTACATACTGTTCTTTTTATGCTCTGTATATTTCTCTTTCATTTTGTGAGAGAGAATACAAGAGTAAATTGGTCAAATCACAGCTTTCAGTGCAAGATGTCACATTTACCCAATGCAAGACCTCCTGATTACTCAGTGGTTTAACCTTCATTACCTTATACAGAGTTGAAACAATTTGTTTGTCACCTTTTGACCCGAGCCAAAGCACTTGATTAGGTGAAATGAACCCGGTTACTCAGTGATAAAATAAAGTTTTCATTGCTCTGCTTGTATCTCTCTATTCTTCTGAACACTTTCTATTTGAATTTTTTTTTTAAGACTAGAACTACATTAATTAGAATACACATGATCATGAGTGTAGAGAGATTATTCTTAACATGTGTTAAGGAAAAAGCTTCAAAATATACACATGTTAAACACTAAAGCTACTCATGTGCCTACAAGTGTTTTGCAACTCAGTTTAAATGAGTTCAACATTAAAAGTTGGCATAGTCTTGTTCTTAGATTGTATCTTTGAAACTAAACTAAGTGCACAATTAGTATAGTCTTTATGTATGAAATCTCTCATATAGAAATATCATAAAAACTCATTTATCCTGATGTAAGACTTGAGTAAAAGATATGAAATGTCAAGAAGAGAGAATCAGGAAATCATAAGAAACTGATTTTCAAGCATGAATTTGAGTGGATGTTATCATGATGATTTAAGAAAGAATAAGCTCCCCCTGAATTTGTGAAGATTTTTAAAAAAATAGAGGATGATGTGAAAGAGTGTCCCTCAAACAACTCACTCAAAATTGTTTTTTAACGTACTCCCCCATAATGTTTGCATGGTATTGAAGTGAGCATTCAAGCAATTCAAACATGTTCTTGTCAAACAATTTGCACAAAGAAGGTATGAACATGATCAATTGAAAATTTTGAGATTTACAATTTTCTTGATGATCTTTATGCAGTATAAGACTATTGATACTTGGCGGAGAATATTTCTCACGCATAATGATAGTTTCCAGACAAGCCAGACTTGTCCTTCCATATTTCATCATTTGATATACCAAATAGTCACTACATAAAAGATCTATTTTTCCTCAAATTTAGCATGACTCCAATTACTAAGAAGCATTGTCATTTGGGGATAGCATCAAAACACATTTTTCCTTGCTCAGATAGAATTAAAAATCCATTTCAATTCCAGTAGTTCAAATCTGAAGTCATAAAGAGATTTTACTTGAACAATCTTCAATTTCTTTTCAAAGATTTTACCTGTGTTCTCCAATCATTTCTTACCTTGCACAGCCAATGTCATGAATCCATTTACACTGTATGGCTGCAAGACATCTCAATTTGTTGATCAAGCTGGTTTTGGAACCCACACTTGCTTGGGTCCTGCAATGACATTAATGTTAGAATTTAACAATGATTTCAAAATCCAAAGTGATTTTATTTTTGGAATAGATGTATTTCTTTCATTAATGGAACTATGAGCAGCATTAGTTCCACTTTTTTCTTTGGACTGGTTCAATACATCTATGTTTTCATGAGATTTTCTTGTTTTAGGATTTTTTGCATGAAGAACAAAACACTTCTTTTGTCCAGTAATCATGTTCTTGTGTACATGGGATTGTGTATGAGCATGGGACTTGGGAACATGCACAAAATCATGATTCTTATGCCAACAGTTCTTAGACAAATGTCCATGTTGATGACATGAAAAGTACTGAACTATTTTAGCATATTTATGAGAGTGTGGATTTTTCTTCCAACAGTATTTAACAAGATGACCAGATCTATTGCATTTAAAATAAATGGGTTGAGCATTTACCTCAAACTTACCATAGTATGAATGCATTTGCTAAAATTTCTGAGATCCTCTAGAATACCTTTGATCACCCTTGGGTTGAAAGGATGGAGGTGGCACCCTTTGGTAACTCTTGACATGATGTGGAGATGGAGATTGCCATGGAGATTTTTAAGCTGATGAAGGAGATGTTGAAACCTTGTAGAATCCTGTTTTCTTTTCCAATTCCTTTTTCTGATTTATAGTTGAACCAAGATTCTTTCTAATTGCAGCATTTTTGTTCAATTTTTTACTTTTTTTTAACATTTTTCTGAACATGAACTTTAGTAGAGTTTTGACTTTGTTTAATAGCCACTTCAAGTTCATTTGTCAATTTTTCTTTATCAGCTTTTAATGCAACAATTTCTTTTTCATAAGTTTGGAGTTGATTTTTCATGACATCTAGACCATTTCTCATTTTGTTCTTTTCAATTTCAATTTGAACAATTTGATTTTCCAAGTCAACAATTTTCTTCTTAGAATTGTTCCATTCATCATTTAATGGTCTATCATGATACAAACGTTCAATCTTCTTTTTCAAATGATTATTCTCCTCAACCAATTGGTTGCATTTTTCTTTTATTTGATGATCATGAGCCATGTGATTTGTTTGTTCAATTGATCATTATCAAATTTGAGATTCTCATTATGATCAAACAATTTTTCTTTTTCATTTTTCAAATTAGAATTTTCAGATTCCACCTGATCATGATCTTTTTTCAACTTAGAAAACTTGATTCCATAGTTTTTGACTTCATTTTCCAATTTTTCATTCTCCATTTTTTATTTTTCATTTTCTTCATAGAATGCTTGAGCATTATCAATTATCATTTAATTCTTCTCCATTTTTTCTTTTAGTTTATTGTTTTGAGATTTAACCCTTTTAAATTGTTGGCACATATGCTCATAACATTCTATCAGTTCATCATAAGATATATCATTTTCTAAATCAATATCAGATATTGACCTATCAAACGGGTCTTAATCAGATTTACCTAATTTTTGAGACTTTCTTGACTTTTCTGACGAATGTAAACCTTCAGATTCGTCTAAGCTGGGAAAGCCTTTTGAGCTGCCATGAGCCATGTAACATTTTTCTTTTGTTTCCTTTCTAGGCTTGCTTATTTTTATAGAGGAGACCTGCATTTTATCAACCTTGTCATCAAACTCAGTTATCATAGGTCTATTTATGATACTTGAGAACTTAGCCATATTTCTGAGTATGCTTCAGATGATTAGACCAATCAACAGCAATCAGATCAGTTCAGAATCAGATATAAACCCGCTCTGATACCAATTGTTAGGAATCAGAGCAATTAAGCACACAAAGATAGATCTCCAAAAACACAACCAAACAACAGAGAACCTGCTCTGATACCAATTGTTAGGATCAGATGTTCGGTGATGGCAAAGCTAGAAGGGGGGTTGATGTAGTGGGGAACCTAGCTCCTTCCGCCTAGCGCCGACCAAATGAAGAGGATGGAGATTCTATACTCCGCAATGTGGCTTGAGGCGAGACGGCTCCTCTTCGGCTCCAGAACATATTTCTGGTCCGGCAGGGCTTCGCCTCGGGGGTTGGGAAGTTTGGGCTCGGAGGTCGAGGCATTAGTTCGGCAGGGCTTCACCGTCTTTGGGGATTGTTATCAAACAAATGACCCCCGGGTCTGTATTTATAGACAAAATTCTTGAATCGCGTTGGGGACAGTAGACGCCTCTTATGATGAATCGCGTCCAACAAACACACCGCAATTTAAGAGATCCGTATGATTTGGTAATCATACCCTATACCTAGGATTCATAATCACGTATGTCTTTACCGCCACGTTTTCCTACGAATCGATCTTCTAACATAATCGATCTTGATTTGATTGGTGGCTTTGAAAACACGGCGACACGAGCGGACACGATTCTAGATTTGCCATGATTTGAAGCATGGGAGCTCTTAAATGCCGCGGCTTTAGGGGGTACATTTAGGCTTTAACTTTTAATCGCGTCGGCTTTGCCGAACACGATTCTTGATTTCTCATGATTTGAAATGTGACCCCTCTTAAATGCCACGGCTTTAGGGGCATGGCTTTGGCTTTGACTTTAAATCACGGCGGCTTTATCAGACGTGATTACAGGCAGTAGGTACAGAAAAACCAAGTGTGATATGCGTCGATTTTACCTGCCGCGGATCACACCCTTTTAAAGGGCATCCACTGTACTAGACGCGAATAATTTAAGTTCGACATACCCATTTGAACTCTTTAGAGAAATTCTTAAAAATCCTAGAAAAATACAAAAAATAGGAAAATTAGTCAAGTGGTTAATTGAAGAGAGCCACTTTGAGGCATTGCGGTGTAACATGAAATTTGCTCGATATGTCGTCAAAATGGCGTGTCTGCAGCTGCCTCGCCTTGGCATCTACTTTGCAAGGAAATGGAGCATAATGACACGGAATGAAAGCAGTGAAATGGGTTGAATGAAGTGGAATGACGTGAAATGATTGAAAAGTAGATGCCAAGGTGTGATGAGACACGCCTTTAACAACATACGGCTGGAGCTGTTTGTCAATTCAAAGTGAAGCGATTTTCAGAAAATCTCAGGAGAACACTCAATGGTTGGATGAAAGGAAAAAAGAGTGTGCACATGGGCACGGAAGGGAGAAAGATCAACTTCCAACGTCGGGGAAGTACCTAAGGACACCATCCGTTAGGTTGCACCATCGGGGGCGTCTGCCACTGCCTCAGGTGGATCTTTGGGAGATTAGATGAACTGAAATAGGGATCCAAAACGATTGAGTTTCTCAAAAGAAGATCTTCAAACATCAACACAATGAATTGAGTACTTGACTCGGAGTGGAATATTTCATGTTAATTTGCATTGAAGAATGAGTGGTTCTCTTCAATTAAAAACGAGAGTGATTATCCAGAATTATGCTCAAAGTCCTACATGATGCATGCTGGGCTAAAAAGAAAAGGATTGAAACAAATGAAAATATAAGATATTTAAGGACAATATTGTTACGGTGCCGAAGTCAAGATACCGGATGGAACCATCGTCCTTCAGCAGCGCAACGGCCTATCCTTAAGTCATAAGAATCCTCTGGAATCATCATTGTTTTGGCGGAGGAGGGGAACTCAAATTCCAGATTCATCAGAACCTCGAGGTCCTTGATATGCTCTAATAAAGTATATCATACAGTAAGATGCAATATATACAATACCAGAGATGACGGTTGCCGAAGATGATCGTGATTACACGGAGAAAAAGATATCCAGATCCTGTGCTCAAAGACTCATCGGTATTGACAAGCAACATTTAATATGGCAAGGCATGAAAATAACGTCACTTGTAAATTGCGTTGGGGATACCAGACGCCTTTCAATCATGAATCGCATCCACTGCATCGGACGTGATTCAAGTTGTCAATCTGAGACTTGACATTTTGTCTTTTCCTCTCTTCATTTCATGGGGAAGGGGGGCTTCCGGACCAAGGGGTCACAAGAGACCCCTCCACCTATTCTTTCCATGGTTCTCCCCTCCTTTTCATGCTCTCTTCCTCCCTAAGGTGTAAGGGTCAAGAATTTTGAATTAAGGAGAAGGAGTAGAAGCTTTGGAGAAGGGGAAGAAGCCTTTGAAAAAAATGGAGCATGGTGGTTCTTCCTTCTCCAAGGGGTCAAGAGGAGATGGATTCCAAAGGTTAAGTCAAGTGGAAGGACACATTTGTAAGCTTTTTCAATCTACGTTGGTAAGTATTTGATCTTTAAGCACTTGGTTTGATGTGTTCTTCGCGTTCTTGACTTGCTCTTAAAATGCTTTTGGTGTTCTCCCTCTCTTCTTCTTTTCTTTCTTTCTTCCTTTTCCAATGACATGGCCGACCCTCTCAACTCCACCACCCATTTCTCATGCAATGCCATGCCCATGAACATAGGATTACCCACTTTTCCCGGGCAACCGGCGCTTCATGAACTTGTCAAGGGGCTGAGCCTTTATTTAAATAAGGCGAAAAATAGAAGGACGGTAGAATTTACAATGCAACATGCAGGTAAGCAGACGCTAGCAGGATATTAACAGATGAACATGCGTTCAATGTACTCAAGCAAACCAAAATATTTTTGGGTTTTTAGTAATATTCGATTTTTTGGCTTTTTAAAGTATTCCATTCTTTTGTTTTGGAAAATATTCACATTTTTTGGCTTTTGGAAAACATTCGCAAAAATATTCACAATTTGTTTTGGATTTTGGAGTATTCAAAATTTTTTGGATCTTGGAAATATTCAATTTTTTTGGTGGATTTTGGAAATATTCAAAATTTTTGGGTTTTGGGGTATTCGATTTTTTTTGTTTTGGAATTAAAGGTCGTAACCCGGCATAGTCCCTTCTAAAGAAGACGCGCGGAACGAAGGGGGTCCGCTCTATATGGAAAAATGTGGTACTTGGACCCTTTAATTACTCGGTTGTCATTGAGAACTCGTTGACCATTCTTGGGTGTGCCAGATAGAGGTTGGACGTGCTTAAGTGGTACCTACACCCGAGGTGCTTTTGGCGACGTCCTCCTTAGTTGATCGTTGCCTTGCCTTGACCCTAGGACATACTTGTGGGGGAGAAGGGAAGAAGTGTTTTAGGAAGTCTGCCAATAGTGCGGGCAACCGGGGAGACACTCACTCCTCTATCCTTATACTCAGTGGGGTTCGGTTCTTTCTGGCTTTTGGTGTTTTGGCATGCTTGTTTCCCAGCTAGCAAGCCGAGAGGGGGGGTGAATGGGATTCTAAAAATTTAATTATTTAAACCTGTCCACAAAAATGTTCACACCACAGACCCTTCGATGATTGTTAGTGTTAGTGAAAAGAAAACAACAAACACAAAGCAAGCAATCACACTACACAAGATTTTATCCTGGTTCGGACCTCCTTTCCACAGGAGTCCTACGTCCAGTCCCTGAGCAACAACTCAGGATTCACTACCTGAGGGTACAGTCCCCCTCAAGGACACTTACACACCCAGCCACAACTGGTCTTCTCTTCACGACCCGAAGAGGAATACAACCCCCTGGAATCCTCCAGGTCTTCCTTCAACACGAAGGGAAAAACACCTTGGAACCCCCAGGTCTTCCTTCAACACGAAGGGAATTAACACACAAATGTGTTCAAGGAATGATACGCCCCTGGACCAAGCTACTAGCATAATGCTTGATCCGAATTGAAGACTGAGAGGAAAAGATCTACAAAGAAGAACACTCTCAATACACAACAGCTCTCTCAAGGTTCTACACTAGACACAGAGAGCTAAGAGCTACAACAAAACGATGGAGTGAGACTTGAGATCTTCTATGGTGCTTGCTGATTTTTTGAATTCTCAAGATATATTTTTTCATGTAGGCACCAATCTTCTATTTATATATTCTTTGAAAAATGTAGTCGTTGAAGTATCCATTGTCTCTATGTTTAGAGAATGTTAGACTGCATGGGTTTCTTTTATAGTCAACAGTTCTTTGCGTTCCATGCACGTAAGAAGAGAATCCTTCTTGATATCCTCCAGGTTCTACTTTATCCAACGTTGTATGGAGTCGTGCTATCAGAGACCTGCACACATTAAATGTTGAAACGTAGATAACTAAGCTGTCTCTTGTTGTCAGTCAACGTTAGAGTGAGAATACATCAAAATGGAAATTCCATTCTGTCTTTCCAAAAAGATATTACATGCAGGAGCATAAGAATAGAAGATATTTGGACATGTATCGTGCAGAGAAATGTACGGTTATATTTAATGCATGGATGAAAGAGAAATACGTGGGATGACTTTGACTTGTCAAGATATTTGAATGCCAAGTCGTTATATGAAAACGTTGTGAGAATCACTTATGAAATCATTGAGACCAAGTCGTTGTTCTCACTTACCAAATCGAAGTGAAACAAAATCGATGTGAGAGCAAATCGTTGTTCTCACTTATCAAATCGATGTGAGAGTAAATCGTTGTTCTCACTTACCAAATCGATGTGAAACTAAATCGATGTGAGACAAAATCGATGTGAGAGAAAATCGTTGTTCTCACTTACCAAATCGATGTGAAATAAAATCGATGTGAGTCAAAATCGATGTGAGGGAAAATCGTTGTTCTCACTTATCAAATCGATGTGATCACTTAGCGAATCGTTCTGAGATCGAAATCGATGCGATCACTTAGCGAATCGTTCTGAGGTCGAAATCGATGCGATCACTTAGCGAATCGTTCTGAGGTTGAAATCGATGCGATCACTTAGCGAATCGTTCTAAGATCAAAATCGTTATAACATTTAGAGAAATCAATGTGTACTTAGAAAATTTATATGCTCTAAACTTAAAATGTTTCCGGGTAAAAATACTTACAGGTTTTGCTTGACTTCCTTTGATTTATTTCTTGTACTTAAACTTCATAGAAAACTAGTTAGATTAGCCTTTATTTTAGTTTTGTTAATCACCAAAATAGATATGTAATTTATCTCCCCCTTTTTGGTGATGACAAAACATAACAAAATTCATAGATGTTCATGAAATAAATTTCAGTGAATCCGCAGAAATAAAAAATGAGAAATGTATTTCAGAAACACTAGATTTCTCCACCTTTTTGTCATTAAGCAAAAAAATATCATACGAAGACAAAGAAGAAAGGAGAAAAGATAAGTGATATCAAAGAACTTTTCTATTTATCTTGAGGTGTTACAGGGAGGTAGAAAGCAGGAGACAGAAGAGAGGCATGCCGCTGAATAATGGGCAAAGCCTTGCGTTCCTGCTCCTCAAAATAGGCCTGAAAAGCCCCAAAAGCGATAGAATAAGATGACCCCATGTTAGGAAGCATTTTTTTTATATGAAGTTGGCGTTGAGCCTCTATAAAGGTGCCATACTCATCTCTGCCAAGAGAGACCTTGAAGGTAGAGAAAAAGCCAAAATGGCAAACAGAAGAAATTAGTTGATCTTGACAGGGTAGTGGATCTGATGCTACAGAAGATCTTTCTTCAAAGCCACAAAAAATGTGTACCACGCTACCCACTAAGCATAGGGCTCTTGAACTAGATTGATGGAATTCAAATCTAAGAAGGCTTCAGCTGAGAGAGGAGGCTTGCCTACCTTAAACAAGGAATTGTTCGAAGTTGCCAACTGAAGGGCAAACTGATTGTAATGCTTTTCCCAATCGGTGGGCGATAGCCTTTCACATTCAGATAGAAGAGGTGCAAGAACTTCATATGTGATATGGCCTAGGTGAAATTCCTGGAAGAGGAATCTTTGGAAGGAAGGGAGATGACCCTGCTAAGCTGAGATCCTTCCCATTACGCGAGCAAATCTTTCAAAAATAACAGGACTAACAGATGAGTCCATGACCAAGAAATGCAGTTTGGGGAGAAATACAATCTCTGGTGTTTTCAGGGTAGCGAAATCCACTTTGAAAGAACAGTTAACTGGGCTTTCAACTTTAAGCAAAGCAACAGCTCCCTGGAATTGACCCAACTGAATTTCAGGCAAATTATGAAGATAACGATAGTCATTGAAGAGCTGGAAGTATCGGATGAGCTTTACTTCTTTTTGAATGAGGGGTGCCCAGGTAGACTTGTGATGAATGACAAATCACTCAGAGAGAGTGAGTGGGAAATCCCAGGGTAGAAACTGACCGGACTTCGCAAGTAGAAACTTCCTGTAGAGAGCCTTGTGCCCCTTGGCCCACTGATCTTCAAATTTGTATTCAGCCATTTGGAAGATTTTAGATTGATCAGCTTTGGAGATGTGGCAATAGGGAAGAACAACATTGAGATGATCAGTTAGATTAAGATGAGGAACACCAAAAATGGTGGCAAGGATACATTTCTGGAGATATTCACAATAGATGGGTTTTCTTCGATTCTCAACAGTGAGAGAGAACCAGAGAGGAGGAAATTTAAGAAGAGCAAGAGTGTTGGAGAGTTTTCTCTTTTTAGAAGAAGGACTAGAAGTAAGAGAGTTAGTTCTGTGGACATGAGATCCAACTTTCAAGACTGAGCGGATTGTGGTAATTTCCAACTCATCCTCGATTTTTGTGATAAAAGGACCTTCAAGTTGTTCACTTTTTGGTATAAAGATAACAAAGGAGGGAGGAGTAGGAGGATGAAGAAATGACTGACGTGTAAGAGGAGGTATGATGGATGGTCCAGCTGAAGAGGGACCAGAAGAGGATGAGGCTCCAGCTGAGGAGGTGGCTGGAGGGTTTACAATGATAGGAGAAGGTGGAGGAAGTGATGTGGAGGTGGCAGGAGATGAGGAGGATTCAGAAAGAAATGGTGTTGGAGATGAGATGGTGCGAGGCATGGGTTGTTTGAAAGGGATAGGTGTTGGTGGTGCTGTGGAGGATGATGGTGATGAAGGAGGGGCCGGAGTTGCAAGAGGAGAAGGATCAGGGTCTTCTAGAGCTACAGCTGGTTCATCTACTCTTGGAATCTCACCCTCGGAAACCACTGGCCCTGTTGGCCCAGAAACATCCTCTATTGGCCCTGGTGGCCCAGTCTTTATAGCTTTAACATGATCCTACAGTGCAGTTGCTACCTCTTCAACAACCTGTGGCCCGGATGGCCCTATTGGTTCTTCTGAAATTGGCCCTGATGGCCCAGTATCTTGTTTCCTGGCCTCTGAAGGCCTAGAACTGCAGACTAGTTCTGCAGGAGAAGGAGCAGGAGGGGCATTTATGGACTGCACCCTCACCAAATCTGCAAGTGCAACAATAGACTCCTTAATGCTAATAAGCTCACTGTGCACCCATCTAACTGCATTTCTCACCATGCCCATCTCCTTAGTTGAAGTACTCTGGCTTATAAAGATAGAGGCAATATCTGATTGCACAGACCACAGAATCTTTCCTTGTTCATCCAATCTTTCAATAATGGGCTTCATGTTGATCTTCAATTTCTTCTGCCTTGGCCTCCTGTGAGGCTTCCTGGTAAGGAGGGGAATCCCAGAAGCTGCTTCTTTCCCTTTGCTGCTTACCCTTGCAACGGGCTCCACATGATCATCATTTACATCATCTGAGGGACTCTCCACAATGCCTTCTCTGAGCTGATCATCAACGGGGACACTAGAAGTGTGCTCCCCCTGAGATGTTGCTTCCTTCTCAATTGACTACTCCCCCTCAATAGGAGCATCCTTCATGACAACATCATCAGTGTGGCCTGATGCCACATCCTCAGACATAACATTTTGCTCCCCCTGAATGGGAGCTTTCTCCATCACAATGTCTCCCTCTGCAGCTTGATCAGCTATGATCTCTGGCTCCACATGAGTGCTGGTTATAGAGTCTAGCACATCCCGAAGTATTGAAGCTACTCTGGAGGAGGGAGGAACAACCTCTCCAATTTTCTCAATGGGTTCAATGAAATCTTGAGGAATATCATCAATCCTGCTACTGCTTCCCATTGAGTCTTCAATTTAGATTTCTGCTTCACTATCTTGGACATCTGCTACTGCTGCCGCTGCTGATTCTTCTTGAACCACAGGTATTTGTACCTGCTGTTCTTGAATGCTTGGCGCTTCTGCCCTTGCATCTTCTTGCTCAATTTGAGCATCTGGTACTGCTGCTGCTACTATTTCTGGAACTGCCTCTTCTTGGACTTCTTGGGCTTTGCCAGCCTCACCCTCAGCCACTGAGGTCTTTGTCCATACCCCAGCTACCAATGAAAATCCACTCTTCTTCAAATTTCTGCTGCGAATGGCTTCACCCATTTTCTCAGAAACTGCTCCAACCACACTGATCCCATAATGCTGGAAAATTATGGTTAGCAAATGGGCATATGGTAGAGACACATTAAGCTTGCTCTTCTTATCCCAAATCTGAGCAAATGCAAACTTCATCCTTTCCAGAATCACCTCTGCCATGTTTATACTCTGGTTCTGGATATCCCAGAACATCATATCGGAGTCTGCCTTTGTACAAGTAGAGAAGGTGGCACTCCTAGGAACTAGTATCTGACAGACTATAAAGTGCAATAGGAGATTGAAAGCATTCAACTGGTTGATGTCTATCTTTCCGTCCTTCAATCTGAACACGGGACCAACAATCCCTAGACCCTTCGCCTGGATGTCGATAGTGTGTATTCCACTGTGACCGGTGGTGCAAACTCCAAACAAAGATTCCAATAAGGCATATGTGATCCTAATCTGGGTTCCCTTGACAGTGGATGTCAAAGACCAGTCCTCTTCAGACTTCAGGAAAACATAAAATGCCTTCACCAGGTTTGGATAACTCACCTCTGACAGGGTTGCCATCTTCGTCCATTTCATTCTTTCTATTGCTGCCACGATCTTGTGCATCCCGTTCTTCTCCAAATCCACAATATCCACTGCTTTGTTCCCGCACAGCTTGGTCTTCACAGTGGTAAACCTCTCTTGCTGCTCAGCGGTGAGGAACGCAGCTCCATAGCCCCCAACACTGCCGAAAACTCCAGAAACGGCCATGGATTTGAATGGTGAAAGGTTATGGATGATTGGAATGGAGATTGGAACATAAGCCCTCAAGAAATTTCTCGCAGGAAAGAGGTGGAGGCTTTGAAATCATAGGGAGTCGATGCCAAAGTCGATAGGGTTATCGTCTCAGGCAAGTTGAAGGAGAAGAGAGCGGGAGGTGAATCGGTATGGCGCAGATTTTGGGTTTTATCAGATAAAAGGGAAAAACACCATAATGACATAAAATGACAAAAGACTGGTTCGACAGGAATAAATCCTTTTAAAATTACTAACCGTCAAAGATAACTATGAAGCAAGCAATATTTAAAGAATTTGCTTAATTTCAAGGGGAAAAATAATTGATATTCTAAAATAATTGTTATTTCAGTTATTTACAGACAAATCCATCACAAATTGGACATGCCTAATTCCCTTCTAAGAGACGTAAATCTCTCTTCGGGTAAGGCCTTTGTGAAGATGTCTGCTAACTGATTTTGAGTATCAATAAAGGAAATATCTATATTACCATTTGCTACATGATCATGAATAAAATGATATCTAACCTCTATATGCTTTGTCCTTGAGTGTTTTACTGGATTTTTGGTGAGATTAATCGCACTGGTGTTGTCGCATAGCATGGGAATTGTCTTGATATTTAGTCCAAAATCCTCAAGCTGCTTTTTGATCCATAAGAGTTGTGAACAACAGCTTCCAGCAGCCACGTACTCAGCTTCAGCTGTAGATAGTGCTACTGAATTTTGCTTCTTTGAGGACCATGATATCAGACATCCTGTAAGAAATTGACAACAACCACTGGTGCTTTTTCTATCTATTTTGCATCCAGCGTAGTCAGCATCAGAGTATCCTACTAAATTAATTTCGCATGATTTTGGATACCAAAGACCTAAGTCATGAGTTCTAGACAGGTATCTAAAAATTCTTTTGACACTTATTAAGTGAGACTCTCTAGGGTCTGCCTGATACCTAGCACACATACATACACTAAACAATATATCAGGTCTACTTGCTATTAAATACAGTAATGAACCTATCATACCTCTATAAAGCTTCTGATCTACTTTCTTACCATCTTTATCACTGTCTAGCCTTGTTGATGTGCTCATTGGTGTTGATAGTGGCTTGACGTTTTCAAATCCAAACTTCTTTAGTAGTTCTTTGGTGTATTTAGCTTGACAAATATGTGATCCTTCTTTTCCTTGCTTGATTTACAATCCGAGGAAGTAATTTAGCTGCCCCATCATGCTCATTTCAAATTCTCCCTGCTTAAACTTTTCAAAATACTTGCAAAGAGATTCATCAGTAGAACCAAAGATTATATCATCAACATATATTTGCACAATCAGTATATTTTTGACTTTGGACTTAATAAATAAAGTATTGTCTACTTGACCTCTAATGAAACCATGTTCTAACAAAAATGTACTAAGCCTTTCATACCAGGCTCTTGGTGCTTGCTTTAATCCATACAATGCCTTATGCAATTTAAATACACGATTCGGAAAATCAAAATCATCAAAACCAGGAGGTTGTTCTACATAGACATCCTCCTTTATATAGCCATTTAGAAAAGCTGATTTTACATCCATTTGAAATAATTTTAAATCCATTGCTGATGTATATGCAAGTAAAATTCTGATTGCCTCAAGTCTAGCTACTAGTGCATAGGTTTCATCAAAATCTATGTCTTCCTCTTGGGAATAGTCTTGAGCTACCAGTCTGGCCTTGTTTCTTGTGATCACACTAGCTTCATCCAGTTTGTTCCTGAACACCCATTTGGTGCCAATCACAGGATGATCTGATGGTCTTCATTGACTGTCTTGCATGGCTAATATTCAAGATTCATCAGACAGTGCTTCATTGACTGTCTTAGGCTCTATTTGAGATACAAAAGCTATGTAGTCACAAGGAATTATATTACCTCTGGTTCTTACCCCAACCGATGGATCACCAATGATGTTTTCCAGCGAGTGATCTTTCTTATACCTCCATTCTTTTGGAAGATTATCGTGTGATATATCCTTTTTTTGTAGATCTTCCAAGGGTGGATCTTCCTTATCCTCGATGGATGTGTTCTTTAATTCCTTGGACAACTTTTCTGCATCATCAACATCACTATCTTCTTCCTCTCTCAAGAAAGAGTTAGTCTCATCAAAGATAACATGTACTATCTGCTCAATTAATAAACTACGCTTATTGAATACTCTATATCCTTTGTGTTTAGAAGCATACCCCATGAATATACCTTCATATGATTTTGAATCTAACTTACTAATGTCCCTTTTTCCGTTGTTGTGGATGAAGCATGGACAACCAAAGGTTCTGAAGTGACTGATTTTAGGCTTCTTCTATTTGAATAATTCGTATGCAGTCTTCTTCAGGATTGGCCTGATCATTACTCTGTTGATGATATAGCATGCTGTGTTGACGGCTTCGGCACAAAAATATCTTGGCAAATCATATTCTGATAGCATTGTCCTAGCCATATCCAATAGAGTTCTATTCTTCCTCTCAGCAACTCCATTTTATTGTGGTGTCCTTGGTGCTGAGAAGTTATGCTCTATCCCTTGATTATCACAGAATTTGACAAATTTCTCATTCTGAAATTCTCCTCCATGGTCTGATCGAATGCCAATAATGTTGTGCTTCTTGTCTTTCTGCATCTTCTTACTGAAGCTGACAAAGTTGTCGAATGTATCATCCTTATGCTCCAAAAAGGATACCCATGTAAACCTGGAGAAGTCATCTACTATAACAAATCCAAAGTTCTTTCCTTCGAGACTTGTGGTTCTCATTGGCCTAAATAGATCTATATGTAGAAGTTCTAAGGGTTTAGAGGTAGTTACCTGCGACGACCCTCCTTATACCGGTACGATTATACCAATCCACGTCGGTATAGTGAGTCTCGTCACAGTGAGACATTTACCCAACACTAACATACGATCGAGATGTACACAAATATAAATACAGAGTAGCAGAAGAAAAGAACTACTATCTTTCATTTCATCATCCACATTTAACCATACATGATCAATATAGCGAATTAAAGAGCTAATGTCCACATAATAAAAATTAATTCCAAAATACAAAGCTTGTCCACAATTTCATAATATTTCAATTACAATGCCTCAATTACATACTATGAAAGCAAGTACAATTATGGTGACTCCACAAAGCTACTCTCCTCGTTCGGAGTCGCTCGCCGCGGTCTCCTCCAAAGGAGTGGGGTCACCTGCTAAACCTGTACGCCGAAGCAAGGAATGAGTCTAAAAGACTCAGCAAGTAAACTCCATACACGTCACACATACATATATCTCAAGTAAGTTCTACTTCTCAAATTCATTAAATCAAACATATAACATGGTTGAGACAATAAAATAACAACCTATCATGGTATTTCTACAACTTCACAACACATGATACATGATTCATGCCATCTCAAAACCAAATACCTACCACATGCTTTCTACTCATCCCTTCACATGAGAGCTAACATTTTACATTTAAGCTAACCGGGTAGCCTTCTAAGCATGGAATCTCACACACATCTAAAAGAAGAACTCCTAACATGGTTTCTACACATTCTTGTATATGTAAGGCATCATTATAAACATATGAAGGTTTCTGTTTTGACATGAACTTAATAATTTCATAACATGAATTACAAATTTTCACTCTAACACACTTATATCATATGGTCACACATTTACACATTACACACATATACATGTTCACACTACACAATTTACACATATTCACATTTACATTTCACATTAGATGCCGTGACACATAGTCCAAACCACCATTAGAAGGACACATCACATACACATAACACATAGACGCCACCTAGGCAACACAGTGACGACTCTTGGACTGCGCAGACCGGGAGAAGAACTCTCCACCCTAACCAGTGGTACTTGTCCACCTCCAGGATTTCATCCTAATGCCCATAGGATTCAACACATTTTGAACCTTCCCATGGGGACTTTTCCATGGTACGGTTCCACAGCCCTCTATGGAAGCAGTGTCACACACGGCACATTTTACACATTTCGTTTTAAACACACATATTTCACAAGATTTACACATGACTTACATTTTATCATTCATGCACATGGCTTTGTTTTCCTAAATCATGGTACTACTGTTTGACAGAGGTTAACCACTCAGTAATTTATTCTAATCAGGTTGAAAACACAAAATCCACCCAAATCATGATAGCATGCATTAATAACTCATTTTCACATGGAAGTTTCACGATATACTTTACTGTAATCCAAATCACAAGAAAATTTAACCACACACTGTTTATAGGTTCCTGACCACACATGCAAATTTTCATATTTTTCTGAACTACAAAGAATTTACAGCAACTGAATTACTCATTCACATGCCATTATTAATTCAATTATCATGGAAGCACAACATAAATGTCAGATTTGACAGTTTACAGACCTGTACTTGACATGCACATTATCACATAAATTTTCCCTGAATTTATCTCACATTGTGCAATTTACTGTAATTTTTACAAGGATCTATACATGCCTTCTATTTTTAGTACAGAAATCGTAATAAATAGCATGATCATGGAAAAATTCCCAAGTTTACAGAGCATGGACTGACATGTATGCACATGGTCTAGAAAAATTATGGCTTTCAAATTCCTCATGGATCGTTTAAACAGTCAAGTAGCATAACCAAGACCTTATCTACGTGTGGTTCAAATAAATGTAACAATTTACACAATTTGCAGAAATTCACCAAACTTCCACAACACATTCTATTATCTATATTACATAACATATAAAAATTACACTATATCCTCATGCGTAAAACTTCGGAAATTAGGTATATAAGGCAGAACAGTTTCCTGTTCTGTCCTGAAGAACTTAACGGCAATGTCTGATCGTTTAAAGGTGTTAACGGCAGCATCGTCTGCCGCCAACTGAGGATCTTGAAGGCTAGGGATCTTGCCATCAAGCTCCTGTCTGTGCAAAAACACAGACCGAGCTCTGAAGAAGGGTGAATGTGGGGATCCAGGACACGAGGAAAATCTCATAAAATCCCTAAAACCCACTGGACACATACATGGGCTACGGGGATGGGTTACTTGCCTTTTAAAAAATCTCCAAAGGGATCAAATCTGTTGTTGAAGCTCTCCTTAGGCAGTGCCAAGAAGTCTCCTCCACAGCCTTCCCTCGGGTTCTGGGTCGAAGTAGCTGCCAAGCCGAGGTTGGGGGAGCCTTCTCCTTCGTCCAAACTCCCTTCCAAATGAAGTAGATCGCCAGAGGAAGCTTTGAATCGCCGGATCTGAGCTCCCAAAGTTCAGTTCTCCTCCAGTTCAGCTAGGGTTTTCTTCTCCCTTTGCAAAGAGCTAAGAGAGAGTCTTTCAGGTTGCAAGGGGAGGAAGGTTTATTGGAAGATGGCTTGGGATATCCCGTAGGGTTTGATGGGAGGGCTGAGAGTCGTTGGGGACATCTCCCCAATCGGTGAGCTTGCTTGCCCCCGGAATTTCGGGGTCTGCTGCGCACAGAGAATCAGAGAAGTAGACGTCCACATAGATGGCCATCTACTTTAGGATTGGCGTCCATCGACATGGACGTTGACTCATCATGGACGTCCATCCATGTTGATGCCAATTTGCTCTTCGGCCAGAGCTTAAAAACATGCAGAAAACCATGCTTACACTATATACTTACATGCCATATATGTAATATGATGTACACACTACTACAACATATAATCAAGCAATATTTACAACTAATATACGCATGCATACTTAAGTATACCAATATAACATCGTACATAAGTATCCACATACGTATACGTGATATATACATACAACATGACTCAACACACAATAAGATAAAATGACAACTAATTCGAGGGCCTTACACCCTCTCCCCCTTAAGGAAACTTCGTCCTCGAAGTTTAAACAAAACTACTCAAACAAACGGGGATACTTCTTCTTCATCGCATCCTCAAGCTCCCAAGTAGCCTCCTCTCGCGAGAAGTTCTGCCATAGAACTTTCACCGACGCAATACTCTTGTTCCGGAGATGCTGAACCTTCCGGTCAAGAATAGCTACTGGTTGCTCCACATATGATAGATCTGGCTGGATCTCCACTGGCTCGTGACTAATTACATGAGATGGATCTCGGACATACTTCCTGAGCATAGAAACGTGGAAAACAAGATGAACACTAGCTAAAGCTGGGGGTAAAGCTAGCTCATATGCCACGCTGCCCAATCGTCTGAGAATCTCATATGGGCCAATGAATCTAGGGCTTAACTTGCTATGCCTGCCAAACCTGACAACACCTCGAGTAGGTGAAATCTTCAAAAAGACATGCTCACCCACCTCGAACTCCAAATCCTTCCTCCTGTTGTCGGCGTAGCTCTTCTGCCTATCCTGCGCCGCAACAAGCCTCTTCCTAATCAACTGAATCTTATCCGAAGTCTCCTGAACTAACTCCGGACCGATCAACTGCCTATCGCCGGTCTCCTCCCAACATAAAGGAGATCTGCAAGGCCTTCCATACAACGCCTCAAATGGAGCCATACCAATGCTCGCATGGAAGCTGTTGTTGTATGCGAACTCCACTAGAGGTAGATGACGCTCCCAATCATCCTTCCAATCCAGCACACACGCCCTCAACATATCCTCGAGCGTCTGGATAGTCCTCTCAGACTGTCCATCTGTCTGGGGATGAAATACCGAACTGAGCTTCATCTCCGAACCTAAGGCATCCTGAAGACCCTTCACAACCTCGAAGTAAATCTCGGATCTCGATCCGAAATGATCGACTTCGGCACACCATGCAATCTAATGATGCTACTGACATACAATCTAGCCAAGCTCTCTACTGACTGCTTCTTCTTCATAGGCAAGAAATGCGCAGTCTTCGAGAACCTATCTACGACTACCCAAATCGAGTCGTTGCCCCATCTAGATCGAGGCAAACCCGAAACAAAATCCATAATGACAGCTTCCCACTTCCACACTGGGATTTCCATCTTCTGCATAAGGCCAGATGGTCGCTATCGCTCGGCCTTCACTTGTTGACATACTAGACACCGGGATACATAATCTGCCACATCCCTCTTCATGCCAGACCACCAAAAGGACCTCTTAAAATCCTGGTACATCTTAGTGTTACCCGAATGAATAGAGAATCGCGATCTATGAGCCTCCGCTAACACATGCTCACAGACATCTACCAAATCAGGGACACAGACACGGTGATGAAACCTAATCACACCGCCCTCATCACGAGCAATGCCCGCCTTGCCCACTAGCTCCTGGAGTCT
Source organism: Colocasia esculenta (assembly GCA_014218235.1). Classification (NCBI taxonomy): domain Eukaryota; kingdom Viridiplantae; phylum Streptophyta; class Magnoliopsida; order Alismatales; family Araceae; genus Colocasia; species Colocasia esculenta. The sequence goes on from CM024753.1 coordinate 45,380,213, forward strand.
AGGGTCGGATTTCTGTTGCTCGATCACCTCATCCAAAACCGAGGACCTAAGAGATAACTGAGCTACAAAAGCCTGGCATAGCGATGGCTCTAACTCAGTCAACGCGCAAGCCGCATCCTCCAACATCTTCCAGTCCTGCTGGAGAGATGGTCTCTTCCTACTCAGGGCATCAGCTACGACATTCGCCTTCCCAGGGTGATACTGAAGGTCGAAGTCATAGTCCTTCAAGAACTCAATCCATCTTCTCTGCCTCAGGTTTAATTCCTTTTGGGAGAAAAGATACTTCAAGCTCTTGTGGTCGGTGAACACCTCAAATCTGACACCATAAAGATAGTGCCTCCAGATCTTTAGTGCATGAACCACTGCTGCAAGCTCCAAATCATGAGTCGGATAGTTCTTCTCATGCTCCTTCAACTGACGAGAAGCATATGCCACTACCCTTCCTTGCTGCATCAAAACGCAACCAAGGCCAATCCGAGACGCATCCGTGTAGATAGCAAAACCCTCTACACCGCTCGACAAGACTAACACCGGAGCTGACGTGAGCTTAGTCTTCAACAATTGAAAACTACTCTCACACTTCTCGGACCAGACAAACTTCACTCCCTTTCTGTTGAGCTGAGTCAATGGGGCGGCGATGGATGAAAATCCCTCAATGAATCGCCGATAGTAACCAGCCAAACCAAGAAAACTACGAATCTCCGAAGGGGTCTTGGGGGTCTCCCAATCCATAACTGCCTGGACCTTTGCTGGATCAACTGCTACACCAGCACCGGAGATAACATGCTCGAGGAAATGAACCTCGTGCAACCAGAAATCGCACTTGCTGAACTTTGCGTACAGCTTGTGCTCATGAAGAACCTCTAATACTACCCTTAAATGCTGACGGTGTGTGGCCTCATCCGGAGAGTAGACCAGCACATCATCAATAAACACTACAACAAAGCTATCTAGATACGGCCTAAAAACCCTGTTCATGAGATCCATGAACGCTGCAGGGGCGTTGGTCAATCCGAAAGGAAGAACCAAAAACTCATAATGTCCATAACGGGATCTAAATGCCGTCTTGGACACATCCTCACTCCGAATCCTCAACTGATGATAACCAGATCACAAATCAATCTTAGAAAAGACTGATGCATCTTGCAACTGGTCAAACAAATCATCAATACGAGGTAAGGGATACCTGTTCTTCACTGTCACTTGGTTTAGCTTCCTGTAATCGATGCATAACCTAAGTGATCCATCCTTCTTCTTTACAAATAAGACAGGTGTGCCCCAAGGGGAAACACTAGGGCGAATAAATCCCTTATCTAGCAACTCTTGCAACTGCTTCCTTAACTCGGCTAACTCCGCAGGTGCCATCCGATATGGAGCCTTCGAGATAGGAGAGGTGCCCGGAAGCAACTCTATGGTGAACTCTATCTCTCTATCCGGTGGCAATCCAGACAAATCATCGGGAAAGACGTCTGGAAAATCCTGCACTACCTCGATCTCTGCAAGAGTAGGTGACTCATCAGCCTCAGGTACTAACACCACGCTGGCAAGAAAAGCGTCACAACCCTTGTTTACCATGCGCATCGCCTTCATGGCAGAGATGACTAACTTTCCTGCCAAGTTCCTTGGCAAGGGATGAGAGAACTCGTCCTCACCAGGAATGCGGAAAACAATCCTCTTCCCACGACAATCTACTAATGCATAGTGCTCCTCTAGCCAATCCAGACCAAGAATAGCATCATAGTCCTTCATCTTTAGCAAGAAGAAACACCCTTCTAGGACTCTATCCTCAATGCACACAGGTAACGACGGAATACACTTCCTAGTCGATACCGTACCCGCAGGTGTGTGTACAGACAACGGGACTTCTAAATCCTCAGACTCTACGCCTGACTCTAGAGCTAACTGCCTAGCGAACCGCTCGGAAATGAACGAGTGAGTGGCACCCGTATCAAACAAAACCCGAGCGTGCACACCTAGAAGTAAAACCGTACCTTCGGTGACATGCTCCGCCTGCTCGGCATCCTCTCGTGCTAGAGCAAACACTCGAGCTGGGGCTCGAGGCCTTCCTGGTCTTCCTGTAGCTGGCGCTGCTGCTGCTACCGCTGCTGGGGCTGGCGCTCCGCGCTGGACTCCCTGCTGAAGTCTCGGACAATCCTTGATCTTGTGGTCGCTGCTTCCGCACTTCAAGCACTTCCCCGCAATCATCCAACACTCCGTACCACCATGTGTCTTCCCGCAATGGGGACACTCCTTCTTCACACCAGGGGAACGTTGAGAAGGTACCTGTGCACTGCTGGTTGTTACTGGATGCTGCGGTGCCTGGTACACTGCTTTCTTCTTGTCCTGCCGCTGGAACGTAGCTGCAGGCCTCTTCTGCGAAGCCTTCTTCTCCTCGAGATACTGCTCCATTTCACCCTCCTGCCTACAAGCAGCACTAAGGGCCTCGTCCAAGGTACGATGGTCGAACGCCACTAGCCTCGTCCTCAGTGATGGCTTCAGGCCCGTCACAAACTTCTTTGCTTTCCTGCGCTCGTCTGTCACGATATGAGGTGCATATTTAGATAATTCTGCAAACCTGGCCTCATACTCGAGCACGGTCATGGAGCCCTGGGTCAAGGAAAGGAACTCCTGCTCCATCCTGTCCTGGATATGCTAGGGAATGAACTTGGCCCGAAAGAGCCTCACGAACTCGTCCCAAGCCACGTCAATAGCTCCGTCCTCGAATCGAGTACGCAGTAAGGAAGCCCACCACACATCAGCTCTCTCCTGTAACACAATCTTCATAAGCACCACACTAAACAATTCTAACTTAACAGGATATACAGCATATAAAACTAACACATACCTGTAGCATATAGGTGGCTAAAGTAACCTTATCCTCGTCTGCACACACTAACAGCCCGGAAGATCTTCTCGATCTCCCTCATCCAATTTTCAGCTAGCAATGGGTCGCTCTCCCCCTTAAAAGAGGGTGGCAACATCCTCTTGAATCTTTCCATGATGGAAGGTCCACCATGGTCCTGAGCTGGAATTTGAGCCTGCTACAACAAACAATAAGCAACACATATTCAACACAACATCATGCCATTAAATAAAGCAGACTACTCTTTGTTTCATTATTCTAACCTGAGCCTCCAACTGGGCCTGGAGTGCAGCCTGGGTGTGGGCCTGCGTCTGCATGGCCTGCACTAGACCCTGCATGAACACTCCATAATCCACTGGCGGCGATGGGGGAAGTACAGGACCCTGAGGTGCCGGGACCTGCTGCTCAGCCTGCTCCTCACGCCTCTGCTCGCCCTCACGAGCAGGAGCACCGCCACGCCTACCACGCGAAGCCATGGCTGCAATAAATTTCAGCCACTATTAGAGCTATGTTAATTTACTCCTAACCATTTTCTTATCTATTTTCCATTCATTATTAATCAATTCTACACATGTGGACAATTCTATAAAGATTTAGCATGTAATGAGGATGATGACCTATGTATATCTATGTACTATCTCAATCGGTCGCTCTGATACCAATCTCTGCGACGACCCTCCTTATACCGGTACGATTATACCAATACACGTCGGTATAGTGAGTCTCATCACAGTGGGACATTTACCCAACACTAACATACGATCGAGATGTACACAAATATAAATACAGAGTAGCGGAAGAAAAGAACTACTATCTTTCATTTCATCATCCACATTAACCATACATGATCAATATAGCGAATTAAAGAGCTAATGTCCACATAATAAAAATTAATTCCAAATACAAAGCTTGTCCACAATTTCATAATATTTCAATTACAATGCCTCAATTACATACTATGAAAGCAAGTACAATTATGGTGACTCCACAAAGCTACTCTCCTCGCTCGGAGTCGCTCTCCGCGGTCTCCTCCAAAGGAGTGGGGTCACCTGCTAAACCTGTACGCCGAAGCAAGGAATGAGTCTAAAAGACTCAGCAAGTAAACTCCATACACGTCACACATGCATATATCACAAGTAAGTTCTACTTCTCAAATTCATTAAATCAAACATATAACATGGTTGAGACAATAAAATAACAACCTATCATGGTATTTCTACAACTTCACAACACATGATACATGATTCATGCCATCTCAAAACAATACCTACCACATGCTTTCTACTCATCCCTTCACATGAGAGCTAACATTTTACATTTAAGCTAACGGGTAGCCTTCTAAGCATGGAATCTCACACACATCTAAAAGAAGAACTCCTAACATGGTTTCTACACATTCTTGTACATGTAAGGCATCATTATAAACATATGAAGGTTGCTGTTTTGACATGAACTTAATAATTTCATAACATGAATTACAAATTTTCACTCTAACACACTTATATCACATGGTCACACATTTACACATTACACACATATACATGTTCACACTACACAATTTACACATATTCACATTTACATTTCACATTAGATGCCGTGACACATAGTCCAAACCACCATTAGAAGGACACATCACATACACATAACACATAGACGCCACCTAGGCAACACAGTACGACTCTTGGACTGCGCAGACCGGGAGAAGAACTCTCCACCCTAACCAATGGTACTTGTCCACCTCCAGGATTTCATCCTAATGCCCATAGGATTCAACACATTTTGAACCTTCCCGTGGGACTTTTCCACGGTACGGTTCTACAGCCCTCTATGGAAGCAGTGTCACACACACACACCATTTTACACATTTCGTTTTAAACACACATATTTCCACAATTTACACATGACTTACATTTTCTATTCATGCACATGCTCTTGTTTTCCTAAATCATGGTACTACTGTTTGACAGAGGTTAACCACTCAGTAATTTATTCTAATCAGGTTGAAAACACAAAATCCACCCAAATCATGATAGCATGCATTAATAACTCATTTTCACATGGAAATTCACGATATAACTTTACTGTTATCCAATCACATGAAAATTTAACCACACACTATTTAAGGTTCCTAACAACCATGGAAATTTTCATATTTTTCTGAACTACAAGGAATTTACAGCAAATGAAATACTCATTCACACGCCATTATTAATTCAATTATCATGGAAGCACAACATAAATGTCAGATTTGATAGTTTATAGACCTGTACTACATGCACATTATCACATAAATTTTCCCCGAATTTATCTCACATTGTGCAATTTACTGTGATTTTACAAGGATCTATACATGCCTTCTATTTTAGTACAGAAATCGTAATAAATCGCATGATCATGGAAAAAATTCCCAAGTTTACAGAGCATGGACTGACATGTATACACATGGTCTAGAAAAAGTATGGCATTCAAATTCCTCATGGATCGTTAAAGAGTCAAGTAGTATAACCAAGACCTTATCTACGTGTGGTTCAAATAAATGTAACAATTTACACATTTTGCAGAAATTCACCAAACTTCCACAACACATTCTATTATTACATTACATAACATATAAAAATTACACTATATCCTCATGCGTAAAACTTCGAAAATTAGGTATATAAGGCAACAACAGTTTATGTTTTGTCCTGAAGAACTTAACGGCAATGTCTGACCGTTAAAGGTGTTAACGGCAGCATCGTCTGCCGCCAACTGAGGATCTTGACGGCTAGGGATCTTGCCGTCAAGCTCCGTCTGTGCAAAAACACAGACCGAGCTCTGAAGAAGGGGTGAATGTGGGGATCCAGGACACAAGGAAAATCTCATAAAATCCCTAAAACCTACTGGACACATACATGGGCTTCACGTCCCGAGAATTACTTGCGGATATTATTTCGAAGATTCGAATCGCTAATCGAGACGTGGACAGCCGGCAATAAGCCTATCTAGCCCGCACTAAGATGTATCACACAACATCATAATAGGGCCCATATGTGAACTCAATATAATTGTATTCAAATCTCTACTTATTTATTTCAAAGTGGAAACTATACAGGACTAAGACTCAAAAAAGCAAAAGGACATGATACTTCTCACTTCCTACTACATGTTCTACTCTCAAAGCGAATTACTATAACTAGGAGACTCATAGTTGGAACGCTCTCACTCGGACGCCTTCCCATCCTCGGCTTGCTCTTCCTCTTGAACTTCATAGTCACCTAGTGGGGTAAAAGTAGGGATGAGCAAACTAGCCCAGTAGATTTTATACTCAATATGCGGGCAATGATATAAGTGTTAACATTTTAGAACTAGGCAAGTACGATGAATGATATGCAAGTACGAATAAAAAATCGTTTAAAACATGGTATATAAACAAGCTAGCGAGAGTGATTACGATAGAACAAGATTGGTGAACAAGTTGACAAGATTAACTAGCAATAGATCACTTTGTACGCGAGATTTCACTTGATGTCAAGAAACGCAGGATATCACTAATGCATTAATGTAGGATGGGCCATATCACGCAAGCAAGCAAGCAAGAACGCATGAGCACGATCAAGTAACACTAATCAGGCACGTAGACACTAATGTACACCGAGAAAAGATCCATCAAGAATGTACACTAGGACACGTGTATGTGGTATTGTATCTATCATTCAACACGCACGCACAATTTTCCCAGTGCAGATGCAACGCCAGTAATCATTATACCCCATGGTTAATAGTATATCTATGACTCGCCGTCATTGGGGCTAGATTGGAGCCCTTGGACACACGACGTGCCCTGTCAGCATCTCACTTAAATTTTTAAATGTAGATACCCACAGTCATTTATAATGGGCCAATGAGAGTTTCAATAAGTAGCATGTGTAATGTCATGTTCGTGATGATGATGGGAACAAGTAATAGGTAATTGAACATGATTTCATGATAACAATGGTCAAGAGATAAATTCGGCAGCATAACGGTACAATTTATACTTTCGTTCAATCTTTACATTAATGGCTTTAGTCTAGTTTGTAAGTCACACTCACGAGATCAGAAGAGAAAGGAAGTGCACGCTATCTCCAGGAACTTCAGGTACAACCAACTCGTCGGCCATGTGAAATCATGGTCAGAGGAGATTTACGGAGGCCTTGGAAAAAGGTCGCTAGTCTATCTACCGATTCGGAATGACCGGTAGAGAGTTTCTAATTTCCCAAGAAGGGCTGCCTAAATAGTGCTAGTGTGTAGTGCGGTACGCGTGTCTCAATTCTCAAACCATCGGTCTCAAACTCGTAGGAAGCACTTGACAAGATAACATGGAATAAAACTATGCACTTTAACAAGTCATGGTTTGCAAGATTTTATGATAACCATTATCATTTAAACGTGGAAGAACAGTAGGAAGATAATCACAAGTAGTACGAATGGATCATAGCATTTAAGGAGCACTTAGAATAGCATTCATGTAATTAAAGCTTTTAAATGGGTTAATCAATTTTAAGCCATTAAATAACAATCATGTAATGATCAGACCCAAGACATGTAACTTACACAGTAATTATCATATTTAAACAGACCTTGGGTATATGCGGAAACTTGTAAGAAAACAGTGGTTTCAGGTAAAATTCTGAGAAGGCGACAGGGCTATATAAGGAAGGCGACATGGGTGTCAGATTGCGACAGGACAAGGGCCGCGAAGGGATGGCTAGAAGGCGACAGGGGTTGTGAAGAACGCGACTGGGCGGTCAGATTCAGACAGCATGATCGCAACAATGGACTTGTCGCAATCAGGTCGCGACATGTTGGGCTGTCGCGACGAGACCTCGGAAGGCGACACATCGAGCCGTCGCATTCACAGGGTCCGTGCCTGACCCTGACAGAGCATGGACAGTGCCTCGGATTGCGGACATGTCTTTCCTTCTTTTGACATAGGGTTGTTCTAAAATAGAGAACAAATTGCACAGTGCGTGAAAAAAACGAAATAGTTTTAAAATAACCTAGACATACTAGGGTACTTCCAGTAAATCGGAATTGAACAATAAAATGTTTTCGATAGGTTTTGATCAGGGGAACACAGGTCAGACCAAGGGTAACTTTAAAACGTAATTTTATGCAGCAACCCTATTACCATGCTTATAACTCTCTAACTAATGAGAGTTAGACAAAATGTTCAACATGAAACCTGACGAGGACAATAGTAGAATAACTTTCATGTTATGAGTTTTCTCTAATTCGATCTGGAAACACATGCAACATATTAAGAACGGGAAAAGCTCTAACAGTGCGCGACTTGGCAAAAGCTTATAAATCAAGATCTACTAAATAAAATTCGATGAAACCAGTGGGAAATGAAAGTTAACTTGATTCTCTACACACTGGTATAGGATATGTTAAGGTTTGGCCCGAGAAAACCTACCTTTTGGGTTTGAAGAAGCCCCGTTATTCCAGAAAACCCGTGTTCAGGCCACTTGGAGGAAAACGCTTACTACTCCGTGTATACTACTGCATGGAATTTGGGCATTCCACTTCGGTTAGAACGTAGACTTGACCCTCTTTCTAGGGGTAGGGCTTGCAAGGTTTGGTTTAGGTTGACTCACCTTTGGTCACTCAAGAGAGTGGTTTTGTGCAGGTCGCAGCAGACGAGAAGGGGAGAAGAAGAGCTTGGTATGCTTGATCTCCTACTCTCCAGCCACCAAGAGCTCCTCCACACGACCCCAGCAAGTTCTAACTTCGTTCCTAGGGTTGGGAAGAGTATTTAAGTAACCATGGTGTTTAGGAGTCCTATTATAACTAGGAAATAGGATTTCGGGATTGGCATGTTTGGTTTCCTATTTTTGATGATTCCCTCCTCCCTTTGAGTGTGTGAGCATTAGGAAACCTCCCCTCATAGTTAGGCACGAATTTGGGTTGCCATGAATGCATGATTGCATCCCAATTCAACTCTAATTGCCTCTTTTTAATTTCAGCTTATTTATGGTTACGAATTCTATGTATTTTCTAGCTTTATTTGATTTTTGGGCCAAATGTTGCCCATTGGCCAATTATGATAATGGGTCATCAATATAGAAGTTGGAAGTCTCCCCAACACTTTTATTTAATTTTTGATTGCGTCGTATTTCCGTGTTAACGGTTTTTCCGACTTGTTTCCTTATTTAGATAATCAGTCGCAATAACTCTTAACCTAGCCCAAATGATTTGTTATTGAACCAAATTTCTTGATGGGTCATTAGAGGATATTATTTGAAATCCATTTATGATTTTTATTTAATTTCCTGACTCGTCCAAGTATGTGTGATAATGATATTTCGACTTATTCATGAATTACGATAATAAGTCGCGAAACACTTTAAACTTGCTAATCCAATTTTTCTTGTAACAAATTTCTTTGTGAAACGTTAGTAATAATGTTTGGGTTGATTTATAATTTTACGGAATTTTCCGATGTGTTTAGCACATACGATAATAATACGTATGTTTTAAATACTCCGATATTATGGAAATTATTTATTTCCATTTATTTGAATTTTTATGTAATTAAAAATTTCAGAGTGCTACACCCTCCCCCACTTAAGAGAATTTGGGTCCCCAAATTCATTGATCATTAATTGGATTTTGAAAGTTATGATCCTTGAGGTCGTTTCGGATTTAATTCCTCTAACTTGTTTCAACATCGTGGATGCTAGTCCAACATCTACACCTATAGCCACCAGTACTATTCATTTGGTTCCTTCCACTCTTGTTTTCCTTCCACAGTTGTTATAACTCCATCTTAATCCTCCGGATGAACTATGGTATAATTACTAGATTATTCCTAATCTCTCCTAATGATCTCCCCCACTTAGAAGTGTACTCATAAGAAAAGCATCTTAAGATCAATCTAGGGGTTAACAATCATACCTCCTTCCGGAGCTCCGCTTGTGTTACTGCATTCACGCGTCCTTGATGCTTTACCACTTCTTGGTTCCTTCTAGCTTGGTCTTTTAGCATGGGACAGTTGGGAAGGCGGTGGTCACGATTTCCACATCGCAGGCAAGCTCCTGCCTTCTTCCAGCACTCTTCTGCTCTATGTCCAGGCTTGTTGCAAAAGTTACAATATTCCACCGTCTTTGTTTCTTCTACCTTGATCTTTTTCTCCATGCCATAGTCCTTCCCAGTGGTTGGCCTTTTGTTGTGTTATTATTGTTATTGGGGAAAGTTCCAGTTGTATCGACTGCTCCCCTTTTTGTAAAGGTCGGCTTTGAGATGTCCTTTCCCTCATGCCTTCCACCTTAGCCATAGTATCTTCTACCAGTTGAGCTCTTTGGACCACCTCAGTGTAGGTTTGAATGTTGTGTGGTCCGAGCCTTTCAATGAACATGGGCCTGAGCCGTCCATGAAACGGTTAGCCTTAATCTTTCTGTTCCCACCAAATGTGGGGCATACACAGCAAGTCGTGCGAACTGAGCCTCATACTCAGCCACGGACATCCCTTTTGTTTTAGTGTGGCAAACTCTGCTGCCTTCTTCTCCTTGACTCTCTCAGAGAAATACTTTCCTCGGAATATCTCCAGGAATTCGGCCCATTCTAGTTCAGCTATATTAGGCAGGTGGGCCGATGTGGCCTTCCACCATGCTCGGGCATCCTTGGTAAATTGAAAAGTGGCCAGTACCACTTTTTCCCTATTGGTGCATTGCATTACTTGGAAAATCCTTTCGATCTCCTCTTGCCAATTCTCTGCCTCGTCCGGATCAGAGGATCCAGAGAAACGAGGAGGGTTTAAACTCCTAAAATTCCGATGCAGATCACCGGCTCCATTCCTTGCAGCTCCCGCCTGATTTCCAGCCTGAACTACATTTTGTAGTGCCTGAGTCAATCCAGCCACGGTTTCTTGCATAGCTTGCCATTGGTTACGAGCCATTGCAGTTGAGTGAGAGAGTTATGAGGGTTCCTGAGAAAAGGATGGAAACCAATTAATGTCTCTAGATACGTTATAAAGTCAATGGGTAGGAGTGTTTAATTCTTTCTAACATATTCCTAGTCTCTACCCATTCTCACCAGGTACTATATTTAATTTCCATGACCTAGGTTCCATAGGTATCTCTTATTCCTGAGACATATATCCTATTTGGTATTCCTAGTCTCTGATACCACTAAACTGTCACGTCCCGAGAATTACGCAGCGGATATTATTCGAAGAATTCGAATCGATAATTCGAGACGTGGACAGCCGCAAATAAGCCTCTAGCTAGCACGCACTAAATGGTATCAACACAACATCATAATAGGGCCCATATGTTGAACTCAATATAAATTGTATTCAAATCTCTACTATTGTATTCAAAGTGGAAACTATTACAGGACTAAGACTCAATAAAGCAAAAGGACATGATACCCTCACTTCCTACTACATGTTCTAACTCTCAAAGCGAAATTACTATAACTAGACTCATAGTTGGAACGCTCATCACTCGGACGCATTCCCATCCTCGGCTTGCTCTTCCTCTTGAACTTCATAGTCACCTAGATGGGGTAAAAGTAGGGAATGAGCAAACTAGCCCAGTAGGATTTATATCTCAATGTGCGGGCAATGATATAAGTGATTAACATTTTAGAACTAGGCAAGTACGATGAATGATATGCAAGTACGAATAAAAACGTTAAAACATGGTATATAAAACAAGCTAGCGAGAGTGATTATGATAGAACAAGATGACAAGATAGAACTAGCAATAGATCACTTTGTACGCGAGATTTCACTTGATGTCAAGAACGCAGGATATCACTAATTGCATTAAATGCAGGATGGCCATATCACGCAAGCAAGCAAGCAAGAACGCATGAGCACGATCAAGTAACACTAATCAGGCACGTAGACACTAATGTACACCGAGAAAAGATCCATCAAGAATGTACACTAGGACACGTGTATGTGGTTGTATCTATCATTCAACACGCACGCACGATTTTCCCAGCGCAGATGCAACGCCAGTAATCATTATACCCCATGGTTAACAGTATATCTATGACTCGCCGTCATTGGGGCTAGATTGGAGCCCTTGGACACACGCCGTGCCCTGTCAGCATCTCACTAAATTTTTAAATGTAGATACCCACAGTCATTATAATGGCCAATGAGAGTTTCAATAAGTAAGCATGTGTAATGTCATGTTCGTTATGATGATGGGAACAAGTAATAGGTAATTGAACATGATTTCATGATAACAATGGTCAAGAGATAAATTCGGCAGCATAACGGTACAATTTATACTTTCGTTCAATCTTTACATTAATGGCTTTAGTCTAGTTTGTAAGTCACACACGAGATCAAGAAGAGAAAGGAAGTGCACGCTATCTCCAGGGAACTTCAATGGTACAACCAACTCGTCGGCCATGTGGGAATCCATGGTCAGAGGAGATTTACGGAGGCCTTGGAAAAAGGTCGCTAGTCTACCGATTCGGAATGACCGGTAGAGAGTTTCCAATTTCCCAAGAAAGGGCTGCCTAATAGTGCTAGTGTGTAGTGCGGTACGCGTGTCTCAATTCTCAAACCATCGGTCTCAAACTCGTAGGAAGCACTTGACACAGATAACATGGAATAAAACTATGCACTTTAACAAGTCATGGTTTGCAAGATTTTATGATAACCATTATCATTTAAACGTGGAAGAACAGTAGGAAGATTAAATCACAAGTAGCACGAATGGATCATAGCATTTAAGGAGCACTTAGAATAGCATTCATGTAATTAAAGCTTTTAAATGGGTTAATCAATTTTAAGCCATTAAATAACAATCATGTAATGATCAGACCCAAGACATGTAACTTACACAGTAATTATCATATTTAAACAGACCTTGGGTATATGCGGAAAACTTTGTAAGAAAACAGTGGTTTCAGGTAAAAATTCTGAGAAGGCGACAAGGCTATATAAGGAAGGCGACATGGGTGTCAGATTGCGACAGGACAAGGGCCGCGAAGGGATGGCTAGAAGGCGACAGGGGGTTGTGAAGAACGCGACTGCGCGGTCAGATTCAGACAACATGATCGCGACAAAGGACTTGTCGCAATCAAGTCGTGACATGTCGGGCTGTCGCGACGAGACCTCGGAAGGCGACACATCGAGCCGTCGCATTCACAGGGTCCGTGCCTGACCCTGACAGAGCATGGACAGTGCCTCGGATTGTGGACCTGTCTTTCCTTTTTTTGACATAGGGTTGTTCTAAAATAGAGAACAAATTGCACAGTGCGTGAAAAATAACAAAACTAGTTTTAAATAACCTAGATGTACTAGGGTACTTCCAGTAAATCGGAATTGACAATAAAAATGGGTTCGATAGGTTTTGATCATGGGGAACACAAGGTCAGACCAAGGGTAACTTGAAAACATAATTTTATGCAGCAACCCTATTACCACGCTTATAACTCTCTAACTAATGAGATTTAGATAAAATTTTAAACATGAAACCTGACGAGGACAACTAGTATAATAACTTTCATGTTAGGAGTTTTCTCTAATTCGATCTGGAAACACATGCAACATATTAAGAAGGAAAAGCTCTAACAGTGCGCGACTTTGGCAAAACGCTTATAAATCAAGATCTACTAAATGAAAATCAATGAAACCAGTGGGAAATGAAAGTTAACTTGATGCTCTACACATTGGTATAGGATATGTTAAGGTTTGGCTCGAGAAAACCTACCTTTTGGGTTGAAGAAGTCCCGTTATTCCAGAAAACCCGTGTTCAGACCACTTGGAGGAAAACGCTTACTACTCCGTGTATACTGCATGGAATTTGGGCATTCCACTTCGGTTAGAACGTAGACTTGAACCTCTTTCGAGGGGTATAGGCCTTGCAAGGTTTGGTTTAGGTTTGACTCACCTTTGGTCGACTTCAAGAGAGTGGTTTGTGCAGGTCGCAGCAGACGAGAAGGGGAAGAAGAAGAGCTTGGTATGCTTGATCTCCTACTCTCCAGCCACCAGAGCTCCTCCACACGACCCCAGCAAGTTCTAACTTCGTTCCTAGGGTTGGGTGAAGAGTATTTAAGTAACCATGGTGTTTAGGAGTCCTATTATAACTAGGAAAATAGGATTTCGGGATTGGCATGTTGGTTTCCTATTTTTGATGATTCCCTCCTCCCTTTGAGTGTGTGAGGCATTAGGAAACCTCCCCTCATAGTTAGGCACGAATTTGGGTTGCCATGAATGCATGATTGCATCCCAATTCAACTCTAATTGCTCTTTTTAATTTCAGCTTATTTATGGTTACGAATTTCTATGTATTTTCTAGCTTTATTTGATTTTTGGGCCAAATGTTGCCCATTGGCCCAATTATGATAATGGGTCATCAATATATAATGTTGGAAGTCTCCCCAACACTTTTATTTAATTTTGATTGCATCGTATTTCCGTGTTAACGGTTTTCCGACTTGTTTCCTTATTTAGATAATCAGTCGCAATAACTCTTAAACCTAGCCCAAATGATTTTTTATTGAACCAAATTTCTTGATGGGTCATTAGAGGATATTATTTGAAATCCATTTATGATTTTTATTTAATTTCCTGACTCGTCCAAGTATGTGTGATAATGATATTTCGACTTATTCATGAATTACGATAATAAGTCGCGAAAACACTTTAAACTTAGCTAATCCAATTTTCTTGTCACAAATTTCTTTGTGAAACGTTTAGTAATAATGTTTGGGGTTGATTTATAATTTTTACGGAATTTTCCGATGTGTTTTAGCACATACGATAATGATATGTATGTTTTAAATACTCCGATATTATGGAAATTATTTTTTCCATTATTTGAATTTTTATGTAATTAAAATTTTCGGGGTCGGGGTGCTACATGGGCTACGGGGATGGGTTACTTGCCTTTTACAAAATCTCCAAAGGATCAAATCTATTGTTGAAGCTCTCCTTGGGCAGTGCCAAGAAGTCTCCTCCACAGCCTTCCCTCGGGTTCTAGGTCGAAGTAGCTTCCAAGCCGAGGGGGGAAGCCTTCTCCTTCGTCCAAACTCCCTTCCAAATGTAGTAGATCACGGAGGAAGCTTTGAATCGACGAATCTGAGCTCCCAAAGTTCAGTTCTCCTCCAGTTCAGCTAGGGTTTTCTTCTCCTTTTGCAAAGAGCTAAGAGAGAGTCTTTCAGGTTGCAAGGGGAGGAAGGTTTATAGGAAGATGGCTTGGGATATCCTGTAGGGTCTGATGGGAGGGCTGAGAGTTGTTGGGGACATCTCCCCAATCGGTGAGCTTGCTTGCCCCCAGAATTTCGGGGTCTGCTGCGCACAGAGAATCAGAGAAGTAGACGTCCACATAGATGGCCGTCTACTTTAGGATTGGGGTCCATCGACATGGACGTTGACTCATCATGGACGTCCATCCATGTTGACGCCAATTTGCTCTTCGGCCAGAGCTTAAAAACATGCAGAAAACCATGCTTACACTATATACTTACATGCCATATATGTAATATGATGTACACACTACTACAACATATAATCAAGCAATATTTACAACTAATATATGCATGCATACTTAAGTATACCAATAAACATCGTACAAGTATCCACATACGTATACGTGATATATACATACAACATGACTCAACACGCAATAAGATAAAATGACAACTAATTCGAGGGCCTTACATTACCACAGTCCTTGACTTGAAGGATGACTTGGTGTGCTTTCCTTTTGCACACGGTCCACAGACACCATTCCTTTTTGCACCTTGGGTAGGCCTTCCACCAAGCTTCTCTTGATCAACTTTCTCATGCCATCCAAGCTGCAGTGACCCAGTCTTCGGTGCCATAGTTCTGTTGACTGCTTTTATTTGATGCCAGATATATGTCCTGATCCTTTAGTTCTTCTAGGTAAAGTACATACAGGTTTTTTCTCTGTTAGCTTCAAAAATGACTGCACCATCCTTCATAATGCTGCATTTGATTCTTGAAATCTGATTTGATGTCCTTTATCACATAGTTGGCTGATACTGATAAGGTTATGCTTCAATCCTTTGACGCATAGAACATCTTCAATAATGGTTTTGCCTTTACTTCCTACTGATCCACTACCTATCACAGTGCCTTTCCCATTGTCTCCATAAGTGACTATTCCTTCTTCAGCTTCAAGATTGGAAATAGCTTTCTGTTCCCTAACATGTGCCTTGAGCATCTGCTATCCAAGTACCATTTGGATGCTCGAAGGTTTACCTGTAATGAAAACACTAAGCTTTAGGTACCCAAGTTCTTTGGGTCCTAGTTGGTTAGTATCATCAATTTTCCTTTTAATTATCCATATTTTATGTTTAGTTGGACATGTCATTATAATGTGGCCTAACTTGTTGCAATGGCTACAACAAGATATTTTACTTATTTTCTCATTTGGAATATATTTAAAGTTTGACTTGTATGCAATATCTTGTTCGGGTATAAACTTAGGTGTTGGATATATTTAGGGTATACTGTTGTCTTTATTATCAGGAGAAGTATAGCCTAATCCATGTTTCTTTCTACCAGATCTTCTAGCTCCTTTTAGTATTAATGTTGTTTTTCCATTTGTAAATTTCTCTAGTGTGCTAGATAATTTTTCATTTTCTGTTGTTAATGTGTAACTTCATGTTTTAATTTGTTCACTATTTCTTGGTTTTCCAAGCTTGCTAATTGTTCATTTTTGTTTCTCAGGTCCTCACACAATAATTCATTTCTTCTTTTTAGCTCTGTGATTTGTTTTTCCAGTTGTTCGTTTTCAGATTTTAGATCTGAATTAGTATTTTCTAAACATGCAGTATTTTTCTTACTGACTTTTAGTGATTTGCATACCTCTTTATATTTGCAGTATAACTCATTAAAAGCTTCTTCTAGATTATCAGAATCAGATTCGTTACATGAAGAAAATGATGAGTCAGAAGTTACTTTTCGTCAACGTTAGCCATGAATGCCAGGTTGGCCTCTTCTTCTTCTCCTCCACTGGAGCTCGACTCACTGTCAGAGTCGCAACTGTTGTCCCAAGCAACTGCCATGGCTTTCTTCTTGTATCTTATGAATCTTATGGAGTTGTCTTTCTTTCTGAACTCGCTTTCTTCAATTTCGGACACTCAGCTTTGATATGTCCGGGCTTCTTACATTCATAGCAAATCGGTTCAGTCTTCTTTGCATCTTTAACTTCAGGCTTTTTGAAGTCTTTTCCCTTCTTGAAGTGCCTTCTTCCAGACTGATATTTCTTTTTCTTGGCTAGTATTCATTGTAATCTTCTGGATAGCAGAGCTTCTTCATCTTCACTGTTGTTCATGCTCTCCTGGCTATATGAGCCTTCTTCTGATGTGTCTTCTTCTGCTTTGAGAGCGTTGGTATGTTTCTTTCTGCTAGACGATTCTCCCAACCTCTCCATGTTTATCTCATGGGCCATAAGGGACCTAATGAGTTTCTCTAATGACATTATCTTCAAGTCATTAGCCTCTTCTATTACTGTTACCTTTGGGGTCCACGAGCAGGGTAGGGACCTTAGGATTTTCCTTACCATATCTCCATTTGAGACGTCTTACCAAGACCAGCCAATCCATTTGTGATGTCAGTGAATCTACTATACATCTGTGTAATTGTTTCACTGGGCTGCATCTGAAATCTCTCATACTGTGTTACAAGAATATCTATTCTAGTTTCTTTTACCTTTTCAGTACCTTCATAAGTGATCCTTAACTTTTCCCACATTTCCATAGTAGATTTGCAGGCTGATATGCAGTTGAACTCTTTCTTGCTAAGAGCACAACACAGGATGCTTTTGGCCTTACAGTTTAAGGAAATCTTCTTCTTGTCATCTTTCGTCCATTTATCTTTTCATTCGTGACTAGAAGATCTCCTTCTTCAACAATCGACCAGATCTGATAGTCAAGTCCTTGTAGAAAGAACTCCATTCTTGTTTTCCAATATGTGTAGCCTTCACCATCGAACAACAGTGGCCTGTTTACTGACTGACCTTCGAAGTGACTTTGGGCTGCCATTTAATCTTTTCTCTTCAGATCGTTGGATCTTCTTCTTTGTCGAAGAGACTAGCTCTGATACCACTTGTTGCCCAGCTAGCAAGCTTAGAGGGGGGGGGGGTAATGGGATTCTAAAAATTTGATTATTTAAACCTGTCCACAAAAACATTCACACCACAGACCCTTCGATGATTGTTAGTGTTAGTGAAAAGAAAACAACAAACACAAAGCAAGCAATCATCAACTACATAAGATTTTATCCTGGTTCGGACCTCCTTTCCACAGGAGTCCTACGTCCAGTCCCTGAGCAACAACTCAGGATTCATTACCCGAGGGTACAGTCCCCCTCAAGGACACTTACACACCCAGCCGCAGCTGGTCTTCTCTTCACGACCCGAAGAGGAATACAACCTCCTGGAATCCTCCAGGTCTTCCTTCATCACGAAGGGAAAAACACCCTGGAACCCCCAGGTCTTCCTTCAACACGAAGGGAATTAACACACAAATGTGTTCAAGGAATGATACGCCCCTGGACTAAGCTACTAGCACAATGCTTGATCCGAAGCAAAGACTGAGAGGAAAAGATCTACAAAGAAGAACACTCTCAGTACACAACAGCTCTCTTGTGACGACCCAACCAGCAAACTGGCCCAACAACCGTGCCAGTTGGTAGACTTCCCAGGAAGGTCACCCATCCTGGGACTACTCCCAACTGAGCACGCTTAACTTCAGAGTTCTTTTCCATCTCGAGCTCTGAAAATGACTAGTCCGGGTTGTTGGTAGTCTGTTGATTTAGTCCATTTAACATATTCTTATATGGGGTATTACAATCTACCCCTCTTATATAGCGACATCCTCGTCGCTGCTCACACATAGCACACAATCAAACCCCAGGCAGGCAGGATTCTAGAGGTGGCCCCCACAGGTTCAAGAGGTGGCTCCCACTATGTAGCACTTTGCGCCATTATGGCTTCAAGAGGTGGCTCCATAGCGTAGCACTTTGTCCTATGTGGCACTTAGTTCCTGCACTTCCGGCTGGGTAAGTCTCTGATACCATTTATGACGACCCAACCAGCAAACTGGCCCAACAACCGTGCCAGTTGGTAGACTTCCCAGGAAGGTCACCCATCCTGGGACTACTCCCAACTAAGCACGCTTAACTTCAGAGTTCTTTTCCTGCTCGAGCTCTGAAAATGACTAGTCCGGGTTGTTGGTAGTCTGCTGATTAGTCCATTTAACATATTCTTATATGGGGTATTACATCTCTCAAGGTTCTACACTAGGACACAGAGAGCTAAGAGCTACAACAAAACGATCGAGTGAGACTTGAGCTCTTCTATGGTGCTTGCTGATTTTTGAATTCTCAAGATATATGTTTTTACGTAGGCACCAGTCTTCTATTTTTATCTTCTTTGAAAAATGTAGCCGTTGAAGTATCCGTTGTCTCTATGTTCAGAGAACGTTAGACTGCATGACTTTCCTTTATAGTCAACGGTTCTTTGCGTTCCATGCACGTAAGAAGAGAATCCTTCTTGATATCCTCCATGTTCTACTTTATCCAACGTTGTATGGAGTCGTGCTGTCAGAGACTTGCACACATTAAATGCTGAAACGTAGACAGCTAAGCTGTCTCTTGTTGTCAGTCAACGTTATATTGAGAATACATCAAAATGGAAATTCTATTTTGTCTTTCCAAAAAGATATTACATGCAGGAGCATAAGAATAGAAGATATCTGGACATGCATCGTGCAGAGTAATGTATGATTATATTTAATGCATGGATGAAGAGAAATACGCAGGATGACTTTGACTTGTCAAGATATTTGAATACCAAGTCGTTATATGAAAATGTTGTGAGAATCACTTATGAAATCGTTGTGAACGAGTCATTACGACCAAATCGTTGTTTTATTTTATCGAATCATTACACAGACCAAGTCGTTGTTGTGACTTATCGAATCGATGCAAATACCAAATCGATGTGGAACTTATCTAATCGTTGTGAGACCAAGTCGTTGTTCTCACTTACCAAATCGATGTGAAACAAAATCGATGTTAGAGCAAATCGTTGTTCTCACTTATCAAATCGATGTGAAACAAAATCGATATGAGAGCAAGTCGTTGTTCCCACTTACCAAATCGATGTGAAACAAAATTGATGTGAGACAAAATCAATGTGAGAGCAAATCGTTGTTCTCACTTACCAAATCGATGTGAAACAAAATCGATGTGAGACAAAATCGATGTGAGAGCAAATCGTTGTTCTCACTTATCAAATCGATGCGATCACTTAGCGAATCGTTCTGAGATCGAAATCGATGCGATCACTTAGAGAATCGTTCTGAGATCAAAATCGATGCGATACTTAGCAAATCGTTCTGAGATCAAAATCGATGCGATCACTTAGCGAATCATTCTGAGATCGAAATCGATGCGATCACTTAGCGAATCGTTCTAAGATCGAAATCGTTATAACATTAGAGAAATCGATGTGTACTTAGAAAATTTATATGCTCTACACATAAAATGCTTTAGGGTAAAAATACTTATAGGTTTTGCTTGACTTCCTTTGATTTATTTCCTGTACTTAAACTTCATAGAAAACTTGTTAGATTAGCCTTTATTTTAGTTTTGTTAATCACCAAAATAGATATGTAATTTATCTAAATTACATGGGGATAAACTGATCATCAATGCTTACGACCAGGTCTATTTGGATCTCCGCGGGGACTTTGCCGCTCTTGACATGCTTCTTCGTTTGATTTGATTTGCCTATTTTGGCTCTTTTTGCTTTGGATTTTTATTGATCCTTTTCCTTTCCCCTTGTTATGCCTTGACCTACACCCGTTTGAGTTTGGGTAGATTCAGAGGTCGATCCCTCAGGTTTCCCTTTCTTTTGGCGAACCGAGTGAAAAAGAAGCGGGTATTGCCCTAGACTCTTGGTTCGGCATTGATCTTCCTTAGATTTCGTGCCTCCAGCTTTCCAGGGGTGGGTGCGTGAGTGTGTGGGTGTCGACACCTCTGGCGGACCCACCTAGAATTAGAAATGAATAAAAATGACGGCTTTTCATTTTAGGGTCTGTGTACCACGTGATTCCGAACACCTATCTAAGGGTAGTATTTCTTGAGATGAAGCCCATTCCAAGGATGAGACAGGTCCTCACCCTCTGCGTTGAATAGCCTGTACGCGTTGCCTGGATATGCCTCTTTTACGATGTACGACCCTTCCCAATTTGGTTGGAGTTTAGAATGGGGACCACCAAGTTTTACAAAGATTCTTTTAACGACCATTTCACCGATTTTGAATTTCCTCTCAATAACTTTCTTTTGGTAAAAATGTGTGAGTCTATTCTGATACACTCTCGTGTGTTTTTCGGTGACCAGACGCTTCTCATCTAGGAGTTCCAATTGTGCTAGGAGTGATTCACACCGCTCGTTGATTAACAAGTCCTTGTCAAGCTGGATCCTTAATGAGGGAATGAGAATCTCATATGGTACCACAGCCTTCATTCCATAGGTGAGGGCGAACGACGTTTGCCCTGTGGGAGTACGGATTGAAGTGCGGTAGCGCGCATAGAGCTTCTACAAGCTTTTTTGGCCAGTCTGAGAACTTGTTAGCCTCACATGTTTTCTTGATGATTTCAATCAAAGTTTTGTTTGTGGCCCTGCTTGGCCATTGCCTTGCGGATAATACGGAGATGAATGATGCAATGCAATCTTATACCTATTGCAGAGGTCACATAGTCTTAAGAGATAAACTGAGGCCCATTGTCGGTGATGATGGTACTCAGGATGCCGAACATGGCGATGATGTTTCTCATGATGAACTTGCAGACGGTTGTTGCCTTGATTTCTGCATATACTTCAGCTTCCGCCCACTTGGTGAAGTACTCTGTTGCTGTGAGGATGAATGACTTCATCTTGTTCAAGAAGTTAGGATCACCAAGGGGACCAATGATGTCGAAAGCCCACATAGCGAAAGGCCATGGGGAGGATATTGAGTGGAGTGTAGAGGATGGAGCATGAATTTTGTCGGCGTGCAGTTGACACTTGACACACCGACGGACAAAGATAGAACAATCCTCCTCTAGAGTAGGCTAGTAAAAGCCTTGCCCAAGATCTTCTTAGCAAGCATTTGACTATTTACATGGCCACCACACACACCCGAATGAGCTTCCTCAATAACCTTCCATACTTCATCATCGTCCAGGCATCTGAGTAGAACTCCAGTGAGTGCCTTTCTATAGAGCGCATTTCCAACTAATGTGTACTTCTGGGACAATCTCCTTATGGCTTTCTTCTCATCACTTGTGGCTTCCTCAGGGTATGATTGATTTTTGCAATATGTATCTATCTCATAATACCATGGCTTCTCCTCATCTTCCAACTCCTCTTCTAGCTCCAATAACATAATTTCAGCTTTCTCCTTCCTTTCCAACTTTTTCAACATCTCCTCCTTGATCTAGAGAAAGACGGGGTCCTGAACAGCAGGGTATTGTGACGTGCAATTTGAATGCTGTCAAAATCCCCGGGATAGCACATATTGAGAGTTGAAGCGACGGTAGCAAGGGCGTCGACTAGGAGATTCTGATGATGTGGGACATGGATAAAAATCAGTTTAGAGAATAGCTTGGCATAGGCTGAGGCAAGTTCTTGGTAAGGCTTGAGCTTTGGATCTCGAGTGAGATATTTGGTAAGCACTTGGCGCATGACCAGCTGACTATCACCTACAATTTGCAGATGGGTGACACCATAGAAACAAGCGAGCTCCAAACCATCCAACAAAGCTTCATATTCGACAATGTGTGGTGGTGGCAGGAAACTCTAATTTATAGGCTTGCGGAATGGTGACACCCTCGGGTGATAGTAGAGCAATCCCGACACCCTTTCCATGAGAATTTAAAGCTCCATCAAAATATAACGTCCACATAGGATCAGATCGACTAAGGGACATTAGTTCTTCATCTAGAAACTCTGAACGGACATGATCAAACTGGGGGATAAGGTGATGAGCAAGGTGCTCTGCTATGGCATAGCCTTTAATGGATTTCTGCTGAATGTAGGTGATTTCGAACTGAGAAAGGAAGCTTTGCCAACGCACTAGCCTATCAGTTAGAACAAATTTCTCAAGGAGGAATTTGATAGGATTCATGCGGGTATAAGATGGACTTTGTGAGCAAGGAAGTAGTGCTTCAATTTCTGCACTACCCATACGAGAGCGGCACATGTCTTTTCCATTTCCGTGTACCGCTGCTCGCAGGGGTTGAGAAGCTTAGACATGTAGTATGCTGCCCTCTCCTTGCCTTCTTCATCCACTTGCGCAAGGACAGCTCCTACCGAGTCTTCCATGACAGATACATAAAGAATTAGCGATTTTCTTGGAGTCGGCGGCCTTAGGACAGGGGGATAAGCAAATACTCCTTGAGTCCGTCAAACGCCGCCTGACACTTCTCGTCCCATTTGAATTCGACCCGGCTTGGTGAGGTCGTAGAAGGGTCTACACCTCTGCAAATGTTGGGAGACGAACTGGAGAATAAACTGCAACCTCCCGATAAGTCCTCGAACTTCCTTCAAATTCTTGGGAGGGGGCATTTCTCTTATTGCCTTCGCCTTTTGGGATCAATTTCTATACCCCTCTTGCTCACAATGAAACATAGGAGCCTACTGTAGATGACGCCGTGAGTCCGTCGGGAACCCCGGGCGTATAATCCACAAAGAGGGGGGATGAGGTGACATGGGTCGGTGGAAAATGAAAGGAAATGCGGAAAATAAAAGGATCGTGATCACCAGGTACGCGAGGGTACCAGATGGAGATGCACGGCGAGGGGTGCGGGGTGGAGAACAATCGCGAGCGTACCATTTGGAGCATGGAGATTGCGGGGGGGGATGATGTGGGTCCTTTCTTCCTCTACGAACATGGTCGACCACGGTAGGGGCATTTCCTCGCTTGATTACCCTGACAAGGAAGACAAAGAAATAAGGGGATTAGCCAAATAAGACGTGTAGTATCGAATCTCGAACGAATAAATGAAATGAATAAAATGGGGAGGACTCACCGGATGGTGGTTTTTAAACCCCTAAAAATATAGGCGTGTGTGTGTATGCATGCATGTGTGTGTGTAAAAGAAGTAAAATGACCCATGTGGGGGCCGGAGGAGATAAATGAAAAGGGAAGAAAAGGAAAGGGGGGGGGGTGCTTTCCAAATGTTGGTGCGGCGTGATGGGCCGTTGCCGGGATTGATGGAGGACGTGGAGGAAGATGCTCCCGCCTCACGTGTGTAATGGAAGGAGACGACGGCGCCGGACTCCGGACTCTGAGGAAGGACGGTGTGGATTGGCGTGAGGTAGAAGATCCTCTTGGGCCAAAATCGAGGTAGAGATTCGGCAGGGCTTCGCCGCTTCGTGGAAGCCCCCTCTACAAACGACCCTCGGGGTCAATTTATAGAGGTGAAATCATTGAATCGTGTCGGGTACAGCCGCCGTGATATGAACCTGAATCACGTCTAGGTGGCAGGCCGCGACTTGAATCGCGTCGGTCAAGCGCTCTGCGACATGGATAGAATGGCGTCGGGGTGGTAGGCCGTATTCGCAATGTCAGATTGACGAGACAGGCGCATGACTGCCTCATGTCTCTGAATCGCGTCCTGTCAGGGCGCCGCGATAATGAAGGGAATCGTGTGTGCCAGGGCTGCCGCGACTTGAAACGCGGCGGCCATGGCTGATGCAATTACCTTAGGGGCAATTCCGAGGCAATCGGCTCATGAATGCGCTGTCTGCTAACGAGAGATTATGATTGACCTTTTAAATCGTGTCGTTGACAAGGGCGTGATTGCAGGATTTTCTCATGAATGCGGCCCTACGCGCGACGACTTTCTGGGCCATAGCCTTTTGACTTTCAAATCGCGTCCATTGGATTGGACGCAATTCGCTTTAGGCACGTGCTGATAAACGCGTCTGGCATGCACGACGCAACTTATGGTGGCACCTTCATGGCCATCGCATAAGTTCGCGCCCCATGAAGCCATCACATTAAGGTCGCGCCTGTTAGAGCTGTCGCGATAAGGTCCTGAATCGCGTCCACCATCTTGGACGCCTTTCATAATGCGGCTGCCATACCCGTCACAACATGGAATTGATGCCTATAATTCCCAAGGGGTCATGGAAATGGAGGGAAGCACCGGGGGAAGATTAGGGTGATCCAGAATGATTGGGAAAACTACTCTTGCAAGTCAAAAAGAGGGCCATCTGTAGCATTATGGCGCAATTTGAAATTTGCCTGCGGTGGAGCCGAATTCGCGTGTCTACAGTGCCACGCCTTGGCATCTGCTTTGCAGGGGAGCGAAGCGAAAAGACACGAAGTGGAGTGCAATGGAGTGAAATGGAGCATAAATGGAATGATAGAAATGAAGCGTAGAGAAGTGGAGTGTCGCGGGAGCATACTGAAATGTAGACGCAAGCTGAAAAAATAGACACGCGTGAGCAAGGGGGTGACTGCCATCTGATAAGAGTTTTCCCAACACCCAAGGAAGTCACACCAGAAGAAGACCTAGAGAAACTACTGCTTGGATTGGAAAGGAAATAAAGGTGTGCACGTGGGCACAAAAGGAAAGAAAAGATCAAATTCCAGCGTCGGGGAAGCACCAAAGGACACAATCCGTTAGGTTTCACCATTGGAGGCGTCTACCACTTCCGCAGGTGGATCTTAGGGAGAGAAGGAGAGATCAACTCTAGCGAAGGGGAAGTACCTAAGGACACAATCTGTTAGATTGCACCATCGGGGTGTCTGCCACTGCCTCAGGTGGATCTCTGGGAGCTTAAAAGAAAAGATAAAGAGAGTGATAAATCCAAACTAGGGTTCTCAAGGAAATCAGCTCGGTGGCGATAACAAAGGGAGTTGGGTACTTGACCTGGAATGGAATATTTCAAGGTTGCTTGAATTTGAGGCCCGATGGCTCTCAAGTTGCAAAGCAAGAGCAATTTTCCGCTGTGATTTCAAGATGCATGTATGTTGGGCTAAAAGAAAAAATAAGATTAAAAGAGGAGTAGAAAATAACCAAGGATAATATTGTATGCCAGTGAGTCAGGACCAGGGGGATGCATGTGTCCGTCGTCCTCACATGCCAAGCGTAACGGCCTATCCGTGCGGCTAAGGATCCTATGGGACAATCTTTGTTTTTGATAGAGGGAAACTCAAATCCCAGATTCCTCAGAGGCACAAGGTCCTTGGTATGCTCTAAGGGTATAACATATAGTAGATGCATATAGTTAATGATGAAGGCGGCAGCGGCCTGATGTAGCGCCAGATGAGGTAACTCGAATCCTGCGCTCAAAACTCATTAGCCAAGAAAAACAAATGTCATGGAAAAACAACATTCATTCAAAGCATGTCTTGGAGCATAATAAAGCATTAAATAAATAGCTCATTTGGTTTGTTTGTTTTCATCCATGAGGATAAGTGATCTCTAAGGAGATTGGAGTCAAGGATGGGAGGAACCCATGAAGGGAAGATTTGCATCGATATGACGCAGACAGGAGGCAATGTGCTTGCCTGGTGTAATACCATCATGAATTTTTTTTTTGGATTTTTGAAATATTCGATTTTTTTTGGTGGATTTTGAGAGAAATATTTGATTTTTGTTGGATTTTGGAATATTTGAATTTTTGTTGGATTTTGAAAGTATTTGGATTTTTTTTTTGATTTTGAAAATATTTAGATTTTTGTGATTTTGAAAATATGTGATTTTTTTTGGATTTAGAAGTATTTGATTTTTTTTTGGATTTTGAAAATATTGTCATGCCATGGCGACATTAGGGTTATGAGAATTGACTGGCGGGGGGTCCTTGTTACCTCTTGTGTCATTAAGGAATGCCCGGAGTAGGGCGTGTAGTTTTAAGGTGGTGCCCACTGCTGATTGCACGTGGTTAACAATGTTTCCATCAAAGCCATGCCTAAAAAAGGCGACTAAGTCTGGAAGGGAGGAGGAAGAGAAAGCTTGGGGTAAGCTTGGTATGGATATTGAGGAGTTGGGTTTGACTTCTTTCCTTGGCACAACCGTCAGAATGTTCAGTCTCAATAAGCATTGGGGCTTTTGAATTATTTTGGAATCTTGAGTGATGACCTTTGATGTAGGGACATGCGTACGATCAGGTCCATTTGGATCTCACGGGGACTTTGCCACTCTTTGCCATGCCCTATTATCATTGATTTGATTTTGACTTTTGCATGCACACGACCGGGTCCATTTGGATTCCCCGGGGACTTTGCCACTCTTGACATGCATTTGACTTGATTTTTTATTGGTCATTTGACTTTGCCCATTTGGAAGACGTCTTCTTATGATGGAGGTGCCTTGGGTTGGTTGCCTTGCCTAGACTACCTTTGCTACCATACTTTGCCCGAATAAGAGGAGAAACAGACTTTTTGTGCCTTCAGGGGTGGCTGTGACGGTGACGGTGTCTACCTGGAGCAATGGGCTTAGGGTGCCGTGTAGTGTGTGTAGGTGTCCATGCTAAGGGCAAACTTAATGACCAGGAGGGAGTTTTTAGACTCCTGGCGCGGAATTCTTATAACAGAAATGCTGTGATGGCATGGCCATGCTGATATTCATTTTTTTGGATTTTTTATATTGCTAAAATGTAGTAAGTTTTTAACATAAGATTTTTTCGGAAGGTTAAAAAGGGACGAATGCCCTGCGTTGGGGGGGGAGACTCGGGGTCTACAAGAATTACATTTTTTTTTTGGAATTAAAATGACGAGTGGCGGCTAAAACCCCGAAAACAGTGCAAGAAGGGTCGAAGGACCCGATTGCAGGCGACGAGGGAGAGAGTGGAGGAAAGATTTTAGAGACTCCTGAGGGGCCGGAGGGATTGGAGAAGAAGGAGGGCGCGGTGCCCTGAAAGAGAAGAAAAGAATCCAGGGGGGCCGGAGGGGGAGAAAGGAAAAAGCGGGCCGCGAGGGGGCCAGAGAAAGGGGGTGTGCAGCGGGGGGCGCAAGATGGAGAGGTGCGCGTGGGGCACAGGATGGAGACGTGCCGCGTGGGGCACAAGAAGGAGATGTGCCACGTGGGGCACTGGAAGGAGATGTGCCACGTGGGGCACTGGAGGGAGAGCAAGGAGTACAAAAAGGGGCGCGATGCCCAGTGCAAGAGGATGGATTGTACAACAAATGAAAATAAAATGCTTCACGTGAGGAGGAAATGGAGAAACCCACGGGAAGGTGCTGAGAAGCACAAACGATGATTAGAAAGGAATGAAAAAGATGGAGAAGATCCCTTGGTCTTTTGCCTTGCCCGGCGTTTGGCTTCCGCTGGGAATCGGGATCTGAGGCGTTCTGACTCAAATACTTCTCATAAATTTGGCCTAGAGGGCGAAAGATCTTGCTCTTCTCTTTGAGATTGAACGGCTCTCGCGGGCCGGAGAATTGTTGACTCTATTGGAATTTCAAGCAATGGTGGCAACTCCCTGGGAAGTAGTGTGATGAAATGGTGGGGAGTTCATCGGTGGAGTTGGAAGCAACAAAGAGGGATCGTGCCCAAAGATTGTAATAATGTGTGATATGGAAGGGGCACGCACCCTTGAGGATTGATTGTGCCAATGATTTAGCCTTGGATTGGTGCCAGTGAGCACAATATGAGAAGCTGACCCCTTCACTAGAGTGGGAAGGTTCACAACAATGGTGTGAGGGGTCATGAGAGCTTGGAGAAGGAGATTCCCTATGAGTATTTAAAATAAACTCAGTTGGCAATGGGTATGATTGGCATTGATTTAGAAGAAGGCTCTTGACGGCCATGATTGGAGGGGAGGACTCTTGCTCGGTAAATGTGCCCAGTATATTGACAATGACCGGCATGGAGAATACAATCTTGGAGTTTGAAAAGCATGCCCGGTCTCGGGTCTTCCTTCTTTGCTGATGCTGTTGCTCCTTAAAAACTTGCACCTGCTCCGTTGGATGGGGGTAGATGTGGTGGGTGTAATGGGGGGGTTGTATGCCGGTGGAGGTGTAGTAGGTATGAAGGGGAAGATTTGCTCGAGTTCGGTGCCGATGGTGTTGGTGTAGTGGCAGGTGCAATGATTGGTGTAATGATGGGTGGAGGCTTGATAGTGGAGAATTGGTAAATGTGGATGGCAATGTGGGAGGAGTAGGTAAATGGCGTATGAACATGACTCGGAAGGTTCATCGTTATAGCACCAAGTGGTTTCGCAGATGGGTTGGTCGTTGGCAACCTCGGCCCGAGCAACAGGCTGTGATGAAGGTGGAGGTTGTTGTGGGGGCAGTTGTGGTAAGGGTACGGGAATCGACATGGGAGCCGGAGCAAGTGCAAAGTAGGGCACGAGAGCTTCTCATTAAAAAATAGGGGCATCGTAGGGACCAGTTGGATGTTGCTGAGTCCGAAAAGGATGAATTAGTGGACGCCTGGGTGGCGGCATGTTGTGGTAAATGGGGTTTGTGGAGGTGTATATGATGTGGGATGTTGTAGGGTAGCGAGGTGGATGGTGGATGGCGTCCACTGATCCGTTCTTTCTCGGTTAATTTGATCAAATAGCTCCACGATCGGGGAGTCTATTAAATTGGCTTGAATGTAACGTCCCCGCTCGTACAGCTCTTCCATCGTTTCGACTTGGTTCATGGCCAAGATATGCCTGAACCTCGGAGTAGAGTTGGAAATGATTATTTTAACTGCTCAACGCCGAGAGCTCATGTTGTATTCTCGTGGCCATTGACCTCCAACGGTCAACAAATTGTACAAAGGCCCATTGGCCCTCATTTTCTCGAACGCCAGGTCCGTGATAGAGAGATAAGGACTAAAGCCGTCTTGTACCTTTGAAGGAATTTTTTATGAAGAGGGGCGGAAGTCTATTGCCTCATTTGGCTCGAGGGAGTAGAACCATTCGAGCGTAGGGCCGTCAAGAGATTTTCTAAATAAATATGCCAAGGTGATGGGGTCTTGCTGCCAACGAGAAGAATTAAAGGAATTCCTTGACATGGAGGTAGGGATTACCCGTGCATTGTACAATCGTTACGTTGGCATTGGCATCTACAAAGGATGTATATAAATCTGACGGAGAGAGCGGCACATGGCGGCGACGAGGTCACCCGTGGA
>CM024753.1:45410262-45478223 GCA_014218235.1 Colocasia esculenta
AAATTTTAAGCAGGTTTTTTCTTCTTGGGTTTTGGATATTCTGACATGTAATGTCTAAGCTAATTGCACTCATAACAGGTCGGCTCTTCTTCTTTTCCCTTTTGAAGTATTTCATTGTGCCGAACTTCTTTTTCATTGCAAGAATTCGTTGGAGCTTTCTTGACAGCATGGCTTCATCATCACTGTCATCTGTTTCTCTCTTTAAATCTTCAGAAGAAGAAGAATCTGCAGCTTTCAAAGCATTGGCATTTTCATTTTGGATGTACTTTTAGAGAATCTCTCCATATTTATTTCATGGGCCATAAGAGAACCGATTAATTTATCAATGTAAAGTTTACTAGATCATGAGCTTCCTCTATAGCAGTGACTTAGGGGTCCATGAAAGAGTTAAGGATCTAAGTATTTTTTCTGACAGTTTCTTCATCGGAAAGAGTTTTTTCAAAGAGATCCTAGACCAACTACTATGTTTGAAAATCTATTGAACATTGAGTAACATTTTTATTTCGAAGCATTTTAATCATGTTCGTATTGTGAAACAAGAATATCTATTCTAGTTTGTTTTACTTTGTCTGTTCCTTCATATGTTACTTGCAATTTATCCCACATCTCTTTCGCAGATTTACATGCTGATAATCTGTTAAATTCTCTTTTGATAAAGCACAACATAGATAATTTCTTGCTTTAAAGTTTATAGACATTTAACCTTATCAGGTGCTGTAAATGCAGTAGTACCTTCAGTAGGAACAATAATGAAATCACTTTATTCTATTACCTGCCACAGATCAAAGTTTGTGCCTCTGATGAAGCATCCATTCGCATCTTCCACTATTGGTAGTCCTCACCATCAATGAATGGTGGTCTGGTAACTGACTAACCTTCATAGTTGTGAGCTTCAACTGCCATCTCTTCTCAAATCTTTCGATTCTTATGAGAAGACCACGCTCTGATACCACTTGTTGGATCGAGATGGCACAATAGTTTGTCCTAGAGGGTGAGTAGAACTTTTTGTGCTTTAAATAATTTTATCTAAAAGATAAAACCACTAAATAACTTTGTTAGTACTTAGTGAGGTGTGTGTGAAACAAGTGAAAAACTTAGCAGAATCAATCACACAAGACGGCACAAGAATTTTATCCTGGTTCGGCCCTTCCCACATGGAAGTCCTACTTCCAGTCCCCAAGAAACCACTTGGTATTCACTAACTACCAATGAATAGTGGGCCTTCTCTAAGACCGAGAGGTATTACAAGCCCACTTACTTCCCAACAAGTCTTCCTTAACCAAGGGGTACAAAGACCATCTACAATTGTAGATCTTCCCTTCCAAGAGGGGTACAGCAGGATACAAACTTCTACAGGTTTCCTTACACAGAAGAATGAAAACTTGTGTGTCTGCTCAACACAATGAGCAAACACAGAGGTTCAGAAAGGGAAACAAAAGAAAGTGGAGCTCAAGCTCTTTCTGAATCAAACAGATGGACTGAAGAAGGTCAGAAATGCAGTAATCCACCAAGCGAGGAAGACTTTCAATTACCAATGGAGAGCATAAAATCACACTAAGGAGAGGCTCTCTTACTCTTTGAGTGGCTCTTCTAGCTTTCGGATGGGAGTGAAGTGTAAGCTTCTAAGTCTTCTATGTATGTGTCTCTAGGTCTCCTTTCTTGTGTCTATGTGTGTGACTTCAAGCTTTGGCTTCATATATATATATGAACTTCAATTTGACTGTTTGTGCTTTAGCCATTAGAAGCTAGCTGTTGAAGGATGTCCGTTGAGAGGAAGCTTTGATCTTCTTAGATTGTCCATCAAATCTTTAGCTCCATGAGTCCTAATGTCTTTATGGTATATTTTGTAGCTTCATGCTTGAGAGACACTTTCATGATTATTCTGCAGGTTCCATGCTCAAGGCTGAAGGCTAGGCATGCTCATTAAATGTTCTGCAAACCTGAAAGAAAAAACAAAGCATATGCCTCCATACATACCTTCGGAAGTGGGTGAGACAAAGGATATAAAGTATGAAAAAAGTTCAGACAGAAGTTTAGATCATTAATGAATGAACAGACAGTTGCACAAGAATTCTTTTGAAAGTCATGGGATTTCTGATAGTAGTAGGTAGGTTCTGAAAGATAGCCCATACAGCTTATACTTATCAAGCATTTTATTCTTGACCATCCTCACCAGAGATCAGCTTATCTTCCTGTTAGTGAAAGAGATAACAAAATATCTCATATATTACAGATCCCAAAAAGGATACTTCTCAAATAAATAATTTTGAATAAAATATTTTTCCCGCCAAAAAGATAATTGAATTTTAACTAAGGAAAAAGATTTAAGGAAACTATCTCAATGTAAAAGATATTTTATTGTAAAATTTATGTAATGATGTATATTAATTGTACCTACTGATAGAGGCTTGAAATAATATCTAAGTACAGATATACAGAAGTTGATAAGAGACACTTCGACTTTCAAGGAGTCGAAGTAAGACTAGCAATACAACTGTAACAGATAATAAACTTCGACTTCAGAGGGAGTACAACTACTTCAACTTCATGAAGTCGGAGTAAGAAAGCAATGGCTTCGACTTCTTGGGAAGTCGGAGTGCCAACTAATAGATAGCAGACTTCGACTTGTATGAAGTCGGAGTACAATCAACTTCGACTTACAAGGAGTTAGAGTATAGTCAGACTTCGACTTCTTAGGAGTCAGAGTACTGTCAGACTTCGACTTCTAGGAGTCAGGTACTGCCAGACTTCGACTTTACATGAGTCGGAGTTAGCGTGATATACAGTGAACGTTGTAGACTTAGAAAATTTTCGTTGTGATGATACTTAGGTTCTGTGTAGGCATAGTCTTTGACAGAAAGTATGTTTGTATAAATAAGAGCTTCTTTATTTTCATAAATGGTAAAGGCGAAGATATTAAAAGGTTTTGTCATAGCAAAAAATATTATGATAAATGTTTAGCAATAAATTAGTAAACAAGATAGGAATAGTTGCTCAACATTCACTAGAATGGATCCAAGACTTGCATTTTGTTATCGGATCAGTGAAATCCAATTGGCAATTTTACACGTGAGGCCACTCTTCATTTTACATTAGGAGAAGTGTCCCACCTGAAATCTGACAAATGTTATGTCTGTGTGATGGTTGAAAATTGGTTGCTACATGCGAGATCCATGCTACAATGTATCATATACAAAAAATGTGAGCATAATTATAGTTTTTTGACCCATGAAACATAGGGAGAGTTAGAAAATTGAAGACTCTATCAAATAATAGCCCTACTTCGAACAAATATGCAAGTTATCACTCATGAAAATTTAGCAAAATTGTAAAGCTAGCAGATCATAGATAAATTTACCCCTCCTGCCACTGCCACCACCCCCTCCCAGTGGGAAGCCGCCGCCTCCCCCCCCGAACCCACCACCCAATTTTCCCATCCACCAATGCCCCCCTCGCCCGCTTGGACAGTGAGAAAGAGAGAGAGAGAGAGAGACTCCCCCCCTCAATCCACCACCCTCTTCCCACTCCACCAAGGCCCCCCTCCCACCTAGACAGTGAGAAAGAGAGAGAGAGACCCCCCCCCTGGCTGTTTGGCACCCCCTTCCCATCGTGGCCCTCCCTGCAACCCAACAGCACCCACCCCCAACCCCAACACACATACATCTTAGAACATTGTGATTCTTTCCATTCAGATGTTTGTACCCTCAAGCTTTGATTTGGCATTAATATCTTGTGTTTTAGTGTCATCTTGTAAGAATCCCCCAATAATCTTGCTATCAAGACCACACTTCCAACACTATACTATGTCTATTTCTAGCTAGACATCTTGAATTGCAACCCTCTTGCCCCATGTCTCTGTTTAGCCTATAAACCACTGTGAGATCTACAGTTAGACTCTTCTATTTGATATACATCATGTCTTGATTCATAGGTTCCATGGTTAGCATGTTTAGAGTGCATTCATAGTCCCTTATGAGTGAAGAACAGGCAGCTGTCGACAGGCAGCTCATAGCTGTCGACAGGCCAGCCTGCCAGAACTCTGATTTAACTTGGACTGTGCATCTATCGACAGCCATCTTGTTGCTGTCTACAGATACATGCAGTCCAGCAAGCTAATGTTCTGTCAGCAGCCATCTGTCGACAAGCCCTTCTTGGCTGTCGACAGGTGCAGCCCTGATTTGAATTTCTGCACCATTTCATGTCTGAATCCATGCCAGATTTTCATCCTAAAGCCATGGAAGTTACCCTCTCATTTACCTTGGTATTTATTGTCATACTACTCTCAAAGTTTACCCACATTATGTACCTTAATCTCCCTTAAGTTATTCTTAAAGTTAGCAATTACGAATAGTACTCCCGATTGAGTCTATTCTTCAGTATTCGGTATCTAAGTTTGTAAAACTTGACCACTTGAGAGTTCATATGTTTGAACACCTTATGAGATGTGAATACTTGTGATGACAATTGTGGACCCTCATTTTTTGGGTTCTTATGATTTAAATCTTTTGAAGTTATTGGCTTTGAGTCATAATCTTGTCTCAACCATTGTCTTTCTCATATTCTGAACTATGAACTACTTTGTCACCAGATATTTGTATTGATTCTCAATCAAATCTTCCTTTAGATTTCCAATTTCTATTATGCTCATGAAAAGAAATTTATGATCTGTAGACAGTGCTCTCTTCAAAGAGGGTTTAGGATCACTTGTAGTAGCACCAGCTACTTGTGATCAGCTGAGGGCGATAGTTTGTACGTATGTAAATCCAAGTCAAGGAATCGACGATGGTGGGTAATAAAATAATATACCCCGTTCTTGCGCAATGAACAAGATCTAAGGTGCTGGAATCGCCTAGGCACTGAGGATGGTATATTACGTCTATATAGTAACCTCTTGAGAGCAGTGATGCCTGTCGAATTTGTTTCCAAATTAAGTTATGGTCTGAATTCTGAAAGACAAATATGACTTTTATTCTGTGATTTATTGGAGCTCATTATGAAATCAATTTGAGCTATGTGTTTTCTGTTTAAGTATGAATTCATGAGCAATTATGTTTTGATCCACGTATGCACTATTTGAATATTCATTCAGCTCTGCAAATGAAACTTCTACGCTATGTTTACTGATACCTACTGAGTCCTTTCGACTCATGCCTTTGTTTCCTCCAACCCTTTCAGATTGAAGGTGTGTATAATCTCAGCTACCTGTGAATCCTATTTCCGCTGCGGATGACGAAGAGATGAAGAAGGATATTATAGTTTTAACAGTTTCTTTTAGTTGTGATGTATTAAGTAGAAAGAGAAACTTGACTTTTGTAAATAATGAGTGTTAGCACTTTGTGACCTTGTGTATTATAATATGTTCCAAGAACCCTTTGTGGAATGGTTTGCCAGTTTTGTGCAAAGCGCGATATTCTACCCATAACGAAAGTTTGTCAGCGTAACCCTCTTCCGATCAAAGGTTACGTATGTG
Source organism: Colocasia esculenta (assembly GCA_014218235.1). NCBI lineage: Eukaryota > Viridiplantae > Streptophyta > Magnoliopsida > Alismatales > Araceae > Colocasia > Colocasia esculenta. Next base: position 45,415,733 of record CM024753.1, read on the forward strand.
TTTGTGTGAAGTCGGAGGAGGGTGTTACATCGTGCACCTTGGATGATCCATCTAGAGAAAGGATTCAAGTCTTCAGATTCTTCTTCCTGAAGATAGAGCAGAAGAGCTGGTCCCCTTCGTTGAAGTAGAAACAGGGACCTTCGAACCAATACTTCCAACTTTAGTTTTCAACTATTCTATCTGGTTCCTTATCTCAAATCCATTCTAGAGTGCGTGCTTTGTGAAATTGGTATAGTTCTTGTGCCCAATTTCATGTGTGTGGTTGAATATGAGATTTCTAATTCTCAGAGTGCGTGTGGTGTGTTTTGTGATTTTTCTGAACTGGCAAGATAAGCCACAATTGTGTGTGTGGATGGTGGATGTAGGATACACTATTGTGTAATCCGAACCACCCTAAATCTCTTTGTCATTGTGATTTGCTTGTCTCTTGCTTAGATGCTTGATAGGCTCGCTAGAATTTCATCATCCACTTGTCTAATCGCTCAGAATTGTCATTAATATTTAGATTTCACTCTCACCAATCTATCTAAGATCCTGATTAAGTTTTTTCAAAATATAGTGAAATCTATTCAACCCCCCCTTCTAGATTTCTCCATTGCAGTTTTTCTGCAACAATTTATTTGGTATCAGAGCTGGTTCTCATTGCACTTTTAGTGTTTGATCTAACGATCAAGGGTCTATTGCTATGGAAAACACCAAGGGGTTTATTGCTGAGGGTCATTCTGTTACTAGGCCTCCTTTCTTCGATGGATCTGATTATGCTTATTGGAAAAATAAGATGCAAGTTTTTGAGAGCTCAGGACTATGAGCTCTGGAAGATTGTCGACAAGGGACCAGATGAACTTCCTAAAGATGAAAGCCTATGGACAAAAGATCAGATCAAGAAATCAACACTAAGCTGGAGTGCCATGAACATGATGCAGTGTGCCATACATCCCAAGGAGTACTCTAGAGTGTCTTCATGCAAATCATCTAAGGAGATGTGGGATAAGCTATAGCTCATCTATGAGGAACTTCTGAGGTAAGAGAAACCAAGGCAAGTATCTTAGTCTCAGAATATGAAATGTTTAGAATGAAGAATGATCAGACTATCTCTGAGATGTTTGCTAGATTCATGCTGTTGGTGAATGGTCTTAGAGGTCCAGGAAAAGACTATTCTAATAGTGATCTTGTTAGAAAATTCTTAGATCACTTCCATTAGCCTGGCACACAATGGCCACAGTACTTGAGGATTCAAAAAATTTGTCAACCATGCAACTAGATGACTAATAGGTTCACTCATGACATATGAGATAAATCTGAAAAGAAATGCATCTATGATTACATCTAAGAAACCTATTGCTTTAAAAGCTTCATCTAGTTAAAAAATTGTTGCTAATCAATCTGATGAAAATGATGAGTCTTCTGATGAGGAGATGATGAAGAATTGGCCTTACTGACAAGGCAATTCAAAAGATTTCTGAGAAAGAAAGGGAAAGGTAAGCTCAAACCCTTCTTTAAAAAGGATGTCTTAAAGAAAAATGATTTCAACAAAAATATGGAAGCCACAAAAAGACTGATATTATTTGTTATGAGTGTAGGAAACTAGGACACATGAGAGGGGAGTGTCCTGATTTAAAGAAGAAATTGAAGAACCAAATGTTCAGAAGACAAGGGCAATGCTGGCCACATGGTCTGATGAAGATGAGGAAGAATAGGAAGAAGATGAATCTGATGAGCAAGAGTGACATGTCTCATGGCTAGACATGAAGAAAACACTGAGGTAAGTTCTTCTTTTGAAGACTTTACAATTGATGATTGGGAAGAAGCATATGCTGTTTGTTTGAAAAGTTATGTGAACTGAAATCTAAAAATAAAACTCTGAAAAAGAAGATAAACAACATATTGCATAATCCTCAAGAGTCTGAACAAATAAATCTTTTGAATGATGAAATTGTGAACATGAAAAAGGAACAAGAGTGTTTGAATGAACAAATTGATGTCATCAAAGAAAGATGTCAGTCCACTGAAAAAGAAAAACAAATCTTGTTAGATGAAATAAAAAACTCAAAAAGGAAATGAAGTAATTCAAGAGGAACTGAAAGATGTCCAGAAGAACAATGACAAAAATGAAACCTTGTCAAAATTTGTTAAAGTAAACAAAACCTAGATGCTATTTTAGGAGTTCGGATGAACCCACCAAGCATGGCCTATGTTATCAGTCTGAAAATAATAAGAAATTTGGACAAACCTTGATAACCTCATTTGTTCAAGGAAGCACTTCCTATGGCAATTCTGAAAAGAACATCAAAGAAAAATCACAAGCAAACTCAAAAATAAAATTCAAAGTCAGGTCAAAAACTCTAGAACACAATTCAAACATGAAAAAATTCAAGCTAAAAGTCAACAAGATTTAAAATCCAGTGTTAGACCAACTTTAAATCCAAGAACAATGAAAACCTTTCAGTTGGTTCACACCACAAAAAGAATAAAGGTTTCACCCACAAAGGATCATGATGTGCACAAACTGTAAAAAATCTGGTCACTTGATGATAATGCAGATCAAAAGCAAAGAAGATAAAGCAAATCTGGATTCCAAAACATCTTGTTGCTGAGTTGAAACAACTGATGGGACCCAAAGCAATTTGGGTACCAAAATTCTCTTTCTAAATTTTTTGCTGGAATGTCTTACAGCCCACAAGAAAGATAGTGGTTCCTTGATAGTGGCTGTTCAAGACATATGACTAGAGATAGAGAAAAAATTCCCACATTGATTGAAGAAGATAGTGGACAAGTGATTTTGAGGTAAGAACAAATGACAAATCATTGGAACAGGAAAAATTGGTAAGAATCCTTCAAGATCCATTGAGAATGTCTTGGTTGTTGAAGGCCTTGATCATAATCTTCTGAGCATCAGTCAACTGTGTGACAAAGGCCTAAGGAATAAAGGAATTGATCATAATTTGCTTCTCCAAGAATCCCTGAACAAAATGGAATTGTTGAAAAAGAATAGAACATTGGTGGAGATGGCTAGAACCTTGCTGAATGAAAGCATCTTCCAAGAAAATTTTGGGCAGAAGCAGTCAATACTTCATGTTATATTCTCAACAGGGTAATGGTAAGACCTGTCCTCAAGAAAACTTCCTACGAACTCTTGAAAGGTAAGAAGCCTCACATTGCTTATTTTAGAGTTTTTGGAAGTAAGTCTTTATCCCCAACAATGATAAGCATGATCTAGATAAATTTGAAAAGAAAAGTGATATAGCATGTTTCTGGGATATTCTGAGAATTCAAGGTCATATAGAGTTTTCAATAATGAATAAAAAACTGTGGAGGAAACTCCTCATGTTATTTGATGAAAATTGTGAGAAACTTACTGACCATAATTTCTGTAGGAACCAAGAAGAAGATGCTGAAATTCTTGAAAAAGAATCAGATCAACCAGTGGAAAATGAAGAACTTGATGAACATGAAGATGTGTCGACACAACAAAACACTGAGTCGACACCAGAGCAGGTAAGTATAGTAACAAGTGGTAATTTCAGTACTCCAAAGCTCATCCACTTGAGAATGTCGTTGAAATGTTATGATAGAGTCATACCAGATCTCATTTCAGAATATCATTGAACAAGATCAAATGGCTTTTATATCTTAAGTGGAACCCAAAAACATTGAAGAAGCTTTAAAAGATATTCTTGGGTAGAAGCAATGCATGATGAATTGAATCAATTTAAAAGAAATAATGTTTGGAGTCTAGTTCCCAGAAATTCTGAAAATTCAATAATAGGAACTAGGTGGGTCTTTAGAAATAAATTGAATGAGGAAGGCAAAGTTATGAGAAATAAAGCTAGACTGGTTGCCAAAGGGTATAATCAAGAATTTGAAATTGATTTTGAGGAGTCCTTTGCACCAGTAGCCAGGATAGAAGCAGTCAGATTCTAATGGCATATGCATGTTCTAAAAATTTCAAATTGTTTCAAATGGATGTGAAAACTGCCTTTTGGAATGGTTACATAAAAGAAAAAGTTTTGTAGCTCAACCTCCTGGATTTGAGATCATGATAAACCTAACTATGTTTATAAGCTGCATAAAGCTCTTTATGGTTTGAAACAGGCTCCAAGAGCATGGTATGACAGATTGAGCAGTTTTCTGGTTAGTAAGAATTACTCCAGAGATAAGGTGGATCAAACTCTCTTCACAAAATCAGTCCACAATCACATCATTGTAGTTCAGGTTTATGTGGATGATATCATTTTTGGATCCATTAATCCTTCACTGTGTGAAGAAATTTCTAATCTCATGCATAGTGAATTTGAAATGAGTTTGATGGGAGATTACAATTCTTTCTTGGTTGCAGGTTAAACAACTTGAGGATGGATTCTTTATTAATCAAGCCAAATACGTCAAAGATTGCTCAAAATTCCATTTTGAACAAGCCAAACCAGCAACTACTCCCATGATTACAAGCATCAAATTGGACAATGATGAAAAAGGTAAATTGGTTGATGCAAAGCAATATAGAGGTATGATTGGATCTCTCTTGTATCTTACTGCAAGTAGGCCAGACATTCAATTTAGTGTATGTCTTTGTGCTAGATTTCAGTCTAGTCCAAAGGAAAGTCACTTGCATGCAGTTAAGAGAATTTTTAGATATCTCTGTGGCACTTGTGATTTGGGTTTATGGTATCCAGCTGGATGTCATGCTGATTTGATTTCATATTCTGATGCTGATTATGCTGGATGTAAGCTTGATAGAAAAAGTACTAGTGGATATTGTCAATTCTTAAGAAATTGCATGATAACATGGGCATCTAAAAAGCAACACTCAGTTGCACTTTCTACTGCAGAAGCAGAATATATTGCTACAGGGAGTTGTGCAGCTCAAGTGTTGTAGATTAAAAGTCAATTGCTTGACTATCATATTGATATTGGATGTTCATCTATCATGTGTGACAATACTAGTGCAATCAATCTTTCCAAAACCCAATTCAACACTCTAGAACAAAACACATTGAGATTAGACATCATTTTCTAAAGGATGAAGTTGCAAACAAATTGAACTAGAATTCATCCCCACTGAAAAGTAAATTGCAGATATTTTCACAAAACCATTGGCTGAAGATAGATTCACATCTTTAAGAAGAAACTTGGAATATGCAACATTGAATAAAAATTGAAAAAAATTGATTTCTTATGCAAAGATTATTGGTATATTAAATGGTGATTTGTGAAAGGACAAGTTGCATGTTTGAAAACTTTCATTATGTGTTGAGGAAAATCCTCCGCCATGTACCAATAATCTATCTTGTGTAAGAATCATTAATTTCAAATTTTAAAAAAATGCTGTTGATGTGCTTAAAACATGATTGATCATGTATGTTTGTTTGATGAAAGTGAATGCTGAAATTCAGTATGAACGTTTGAATGCTGCATGCCTTATTGATGCACATGTTGAGGGGGAGCATTTCTGCTTGAGAAGAAAAAGTAAGCGGAGAATTGAGTTCAAGTAAATTAGGATTGTACATAAAGCCTTTTGAGAACAGACTGCTGAAGTTGGTCAAGAAAATGATGATTGATGTGAGTTTTTGTGAAATTTCTGAGCTGTGAATAAATCTCTCACTGAATTCTATCAAACACATGTTCATCCTTGTAGTCCTCAATTCCTCGATTCATTTGATCATCCTAACAATTCATTTATTGAAGAAGGATCTTCTTTGTTTTTGATAAAAAAAATAGATGAGATCAATAATTCAGGGGGAGTTAAAAACTTCATTGCTATTTTTTCTCTCATTAAACAAAAAAATTGATTCAATGTGTTGATTATATCTAATACTTGAAATGCTCATTAACTCTTCTGAAGAAAACAAGGATTGACCTGTTAATTGTTATGATGTATTCCTTCAGTCAACACTCTTTTATATTTTGAACATCTAAAGTAATCTGATTTCTTTATTGGAATTAGGTTCAATTGTGTATTGACTTTACACATTACTTTAAATCTGATAAAGGGTAAAGTTGTGTCAAATTTCTTATGTGCATTTAATATAAAAAAAATTCTTCTAACAGAGCAATGACATTTACACTGAGAACTACCACACCTTCACAAAAAGTGAAGAGCCATGTATGTCATGAGGTGTTTTGTTATCTCTGTTCTAAGGGGTTAAATAATTAAAATGCTAAAAAAACCAATGTAACTGAGTAACTAGAAATATTGGCATCTGATAAATGTAATATTTCTATGTAAAAAGTTTTCATTCACCCCTTGAAGTAGGATAATTAGTAAATCTTTAGTAACCAGGGATTCTGGTGTGTAAAAGCATGTATACTTGAGTGAAAAGGATTTACTATATTTGAATGCTCATTGCTTCAATGTTAAAGAAAAGTCAATCAATCAAAATGAACAACTTAAACCTAAAATCAGATCTTTCAAGAGTGTTTAACTTCAATACAAATTACTTAATCCTGAAGAAATCACATTACCTTAGCTTAGTAAAGTGTAAAAGGTTGCAATTGACTGAATAGAATCTTATTTCAATTAAAATTGTCTTCCTAGTGCTTCAGAATTTTTAATAATCAAATCATGTCAGATTTTTCAACCCAGTAAGCCTATGTTGGAATTATGATGAGAAATTTGGAATGAATTATTTAACATATTAAAAATCCTTGAATAATTGATTTCAGATATTACTTGTCATATCAAAGATTTTCCTTCTCATACTTCTCAAAAATTCACAATTTTGTCAAGTCAGGTCGACACACTCTTTTGCCGTGTCGATACCAGAATCTGTCAGGTCGCACACCCCTTCTATTGTGTCGACACAACTGGGTTTGACCACTGGACCTTGTTAGGGTTAATGAACCGACAGTTCATCTAATCCCTTCTTGTGGTGTCGAAAGCCTTTTATATGCCCTAAAAACCCAGGTCGACCCTACCACTTGCGATTCCCACACCATTCAAACTCTTCCCTCCTCCAACCTTCTAGGAAACGATCCCCTGCGTTTTCCAGTTTTTTTCTCTTCAACACCCGTCCAACCTTCATCCTTCTCGTCCTTCCCTCCATCATGCCTCCCAAACAAACTCCAAGGAGAGGAGCCAAGTCCAGGGCTGCTGCAAGGGCATTGTGATTGAAGAACCCCAACCGGAAAGGAGGAGCAAGTTTCGGCATGATCTTTCCAAGAGAAAAGGTGTGTCCTCTCTTTCCGAGACTCCATCCAAAAGGGAAGGCAAACTCCTCAGAGTAAAGGCAAGTCTCCTATGTAATCTCGCTACCCTAGGAGGAAGCTTCTTCCAGATTCTAGTGACTCAAGTGAAGCAAATTCATCTTCTGAATCCTCTGATTCTTCTGAGACTCCGGTGGTCACCCCATCCCATATTGCTACAGAAGGAAGTCCATTCTCAAGCCTAGGGCTATCGAACTGTCTGACAAAGCTTTTGCACTTGCATTCCAGAATTTATCCCCTTCTTTCAATTTCAAGGATGGTTGCGATTTATTTCAGAGTTCAGAACTTTTTATCCCCGTCTGGTTCAAGAATTCTATTTGAACTTGGTGGATGTTCCAGAGGGCTTCAAGTCTGAAGTCAAAGGTGTTCCTATCCTTTTTACTCTTGAACTGGCTTCTGAACTGTTTCATTTCCCTAATGATGTTGAAGACTATAGTGAGTTTGAGTTCGATCTTCATGAAGCTTACACACTTCTTACTGGTCTTCCACATGATAAGAGAATTCTCGAAAACTCATGTCACAAGGTTTAACACCATACTTTTCCTCCAATTCTTCGTTTGGTTCATCACATCCTTCCACCATTATCACACCTCAGGGTGGTGGTAGGAATAGACTAACTGATATTCAAATTTGTGATGTACTGCATGAAGAGAATATTCATGTAAATTTGAACCTGATTATGACTCAAATCATGTCTGAAACAAATAGGAAAGATCTTCACCGATCTTTACCTTATGCTGCCCATTTGACTGCTATTTTCAAGCATTGTGGAGTTTCCTTTGCGAATGAAAAGGTTCAAAAATTCCACAGAACTACATTTATTGCCTACATCATTTGCAAAAGTTCATGGGATTTAGAATTGACAGAGATCAAGTGATTATAGGGCCAGTTGTAGAGCCAGAGCCACAAGCAGAAAATGTAGCAGAAGAACAAGCTCTGGAAGTTGTTGCTCCACAAGCTGATTCAGTGGAACATACATTTGCTGAGGTTGAGGTTCCTCATGAAACTCCAATTCACCTACACCTCATGCATCTCCTCCTCCTTCAAATATGCTTGTCCCTCCAAATTTTTTCCATCAACATCATACCTCAGCTTCCACTTCTTCTGGTGGATCTTCTGTTCCACCTGAACTCTATAAGTTTCTCTCCAAGTTCAGTTTGATACCTCAATTCATCAATAGAGAAATGTCTGATAGATTTGAGCTTCGAATTCAAAGGTTGGAAAATTCAGTTAATGCATAGTTTTTAAGACAGCAAAGTAGGTGAGCATGCCACTAGGAGGTTTAACAGATTGATTGGGACATTGGGTGATGCTTGCACCCAACTACAAGATCTTCAGCTCAAGACTCAAGGAGTTCTAGCTTCAATCTTGGAAAACACTCTACAAGGACTTCAAACCAGCAAAGAAACTGTGATTCAAGTGTCTAAGAGTCGTGTCCTTTGCTCATATTGTTGAAGATATGGATAGAGTAAAGACACTCATTGCTCATATTGATCAGGAGATAGCAGATCTCAGGACAGATTTCAATAATTTCAGACAACATGGCACAGTTCCTAGTTCATCTACTGCTTCTCAACATTCAGCTCGTAGTCTTGGTGTCTTCCAAGAGAACATGTATGAAAACCATCATAGAATGGAAGATCTTTTGCACACCAGACTATCTACTATGCAAACACAACTGAGAACCAATTTGCATGCTTTGGAAGCAAGGATGAAGAACATTGAAAGCATTTTACTACTAATTCCCCCTCCACCTCCATCTACTTGATGTTTCTTGTTTTATTTTGATGATGTCAAGGGGGAGAAGGACTAGTTTGGCTGGGCTAAAGAACCATTTATCATTTTGGTTGTCTTGTTTATTTTGGATGTTGTCTTTTAACATGCTATTGAATGGATATATACATTTTAGATGATGGATACTTTGTAATTGAACACTTGTATGTTTGATCTTTTTGAAAGTGACAAATGGATGACATGATTGTTGTTGAAGTGATCAAAATCTTGAATTTCATTACTATGTTTCACATTTGTGAGAAATTAAATCAAATTGATGAATCATAGTTGCCATCATCAAAAAGGGGGAGATTGTTGGATCTCTTATTTTGATGATGCCTAAACATGATTCATAAATATCTGGAAATCATGTTGATCATATCTTATTTAAACCTCACATTTTTTTTCCATGTGTAGCTCAAGCAAAAGAGAGAAGACATGTTCAGTGGTGTCGTCATAGTCCAGCTGTGTGTCGACACTAGTTCACTGTCCCAGAACCATGATTTTAGCAAGTGCCCAGTGGTGTCGACACAGTCCAACTGTGTGTCGACACTAGTATACTGTCACAGAAGATCAGTTTGAGGCTGATGCTTGGTGTGTCGACACATCTGTGTGTAGTGTCGACACACTTCGAATTTTTTGCAGAATCCAAATTGCTAAGACACGTGGATGTTTTTGCTAGGGCCTTTTTGAGTGGGAATTTCCGTGCCCCTAGATCCCAAGATATTTTGTGGACCCTTGGACTATAAAAGCCCCTTATCCACTTGGCTTTAAGAGAAATAACATCGAAGCATTCATCTGCTCTCCAAGCTTTCAGAGTTCTCCAGTCGATTCCAGAAGAATACTTCAACTTGGCGATGTGCTTCTAGATCTGAAGGAATTAAAGCATCGAGCACCTTGGATGATCCATCTAGAGAAAGGATTCAAGTCTTCAGATTCTTCTTCCTGAAGATAGAACAGAAGAGCTGGTCCCCTTTGTTGAAGCAGAAACAGGGACCTTCGAACCAGATACTTCCAACTTTGGTTTTCAACTGTTCTGTCTAGTTCCTCATCTCAAATCCATTCTAGAGTGTGTGCTTTGTGAAATTGGTACAGTCCTTGTGCCAATTTCGTGTGTGTGGTTGAATATGAGATTTCTAATTCTCAGAGTGCATGTGGTGTGTTGTGATTTTTCTGAACTGGCAAGATAAGCCACAATTGTGTGTGTGTGTGGATGGTGGATGTAGGATACACTGTTGTGTAATCCGAACCACCCTAAATCTCTATCATTGTGGTTTGCTTGTCTCTTGCGTTAGATGCTTGATAGGCTCGCTAGAATTTCATCATCCAACTTGTCTAATTCGCTCAGAATTGTCATTAATATTTAGATTCACTCTCAATCCAATCTATCTAAGATCCTGATCAAGTGTTTTTCAAATATAGTGAAATCTATTCAACCCCCCCTCTATATTTCTCCATTGTAGTTTTTCCGCACAATTCAGTGTCCACTTGTCCATTGTGCCTCGGACCATCTTGCTCGAACATATTCATGATAGGAGAGTCCAAAAGATTCGCTTGAATTATCAGCCTCTCTCATAAAATCATCCATTGTCTCGAGCTTGTTCATGGTCAAACATGCTTGAATCTCATAGTAGAGTTTGAAATGATTAATTTGACTTGCTTTGACTCCGAGAGCACATCCTTCAGCTTAGTGACCATTGCCCTCCATTGGTCAGCAAAATGGACAAAGTCCTCGTCGGCCTCATCATCTCGAATGCCAAGTCCGTGATTGAGAGAGATGGGCTGACACAGTCCTTGTATTCTAAAGGAATCTCTTCGGCACGATGTTGAAGTCCTTTGCCTCCCTTGGCTCCAGTGAGTAGAAACATTCTAAAGTCGGGCCATCTAGAGACCTACGGAAGAGATATGCCAGAATCTGGGGATTGTTTTGCCAATGAGAAGACTCATATAAGAAATCTTTAACATGAATGAAGGGGTTTCTTGTGCCATTGTACAAGTGGTACGTGGGCATCTTCGAAGGATGGATATAAAATGTCGGATGAGTTGGCATGGTGACAACGGGGTTAACCTTGGAGGTGGAGACTTGTTGGAATTGTTCCTCCATTCTATTCAACTTAGTGAGAAGAGCTTGCTGCATGGGAGTAATATGCCCATGGACTTGTGAGGAGGTACTTGACAGAGGCTGAGAAGCAATGGGCCTACCCATGGGATGGCTTGGACGGGCTAGAGAGCAAGGACTGTATAGGCTAGGGGGCAAAGAAGAATGAAGAGGTGGAGGTGGCAAAGCCGCCAAAATATACAAAGATGGGTGCCTGGGAGTAGTAGACGACATAGCCGTCAGGGAAGGAGAAGAACACCCTCAACTAAATATTGAATAACATGAATTTGTTGAGGGGTGAGTTTGTCCAAAGCATCTAGATCAGTTGATACATTAGCATTGTGGGGAGACAAAGGCTCACTTCAAGTAGTGGCTCGTGATGAAACCGAGAGAGTATAAGAACAATTGATGCTCGAGGTACATACATAACCATAAGAAGTGGAAGCATGTCCCTCATGGTGGTGAGAAGGACAGACATGAGGTTGAAAGGATTGCCCAATTAAACTATCCTTATGGTCATTATTAATATAAACATGGTTATATGACATATCCATCTGAATTCAAGGCAAATAATCACTCAAAGAATCAAATATCAAACAATCAATATAGTCCTTGCAAAGATTAGACAATTAGGTTGTGATATTTAAGCCTTGTTTTTAGGAGTTTCTCTCTATTAAATTATGTGGATTTGAAGGATTTGAGTGTCACTCTAGATGAGGTCCTAGTTGATTATGGCTTTAGCTTTAGGATACAACTAGAATCACAATGCTCACCACATAATGGCCAACTAAACTCCGAACTTCAGTGTGGTACAACATACTAGGTCTGCCATGAGGAAATCCACAGGGTACAGAGACTTACAGAGGTCTTGGATAAGGGTCCCCTAGTCCAAAGGGATGGAATGCCCAATGGAGAGGTTACCCTTACCAAGAGAGTGTGTGGAGCCTAGGATATGGAGAGAGGAGTCTCTCTATCCAAAGTATGCCCTGTATACAGTAGACTAGTGCAAAGAGATTTCGGACAGTAAGGAAGGACGGGCCTCTGCCAATAGTAAGAAATTACGTCACACACAACACCGTGAATATCAAGGTAAATCATGCCCTCTCACCTAGACGAGGATCTGAAAGTCTAGACAGACTATCAGAGCCACGATCGGTCTTTGAGGAGCAGACTGTAAGCAGAAACACATCAGACTAGGCTACCACAGAATACACAAAAATGCATCTGAACTATTTGACGCGATATACTAAGAATCGCATCAGGATAACTAGATGCGATATAGCAGAAGAAACACATCATCTGGTTCCGATGCGATTTAAAAAACCACCTAAGAATGAAAATAATAAATGGGAAAACAAGGGATGTATAGGGAATTCAACACGCACTTAGCATGGATTTTGCAAGGTATAAATAGGAACAAACAAAAAGCATGATCTCCAAGCAAAGGCAATATGATAAAGATCAAATCAACCCCATTTTTTTAATCTCTTTTTCCAAAATTTCTTTGTGCATCTACAATCGGCTAATCATGGAAAGGAGGAAAGGGGAAGAAGAGAAGGGGCTGTTGTAAGGCCCCGAATTCTCTTTTTCTCACTTGTATTTTATGTATATGATGTTTGCTCGTTCTTGCATAAATGGCGTGCATGAAGATTGTGCATATTATAATTATAAATTGCGTATGTGTATATGCGGGGACGTATATTATTATTATGAATACAAGTAATTGGCCAATTTTGTATAAGGTATCTATTTAAATATTATACATGTACAATCTAAATATTGAAGAATATCCTATTTCATGGACATTGTGTGAGAGTGTATGAAGTGCATATGTGTATGTACATATGTATGTTACCTTATGCGTGTAATAATTGTATACCTAATTCTACATACATAACACCTTGGTATACCTATGTATGTATGGGTATGGCTAGTTGTAAATATTGGATGTTTGCATGGTATAGTGGTGTATACTCTATACTGCATAGGTTTCATGTACATATATGTATGGATTGAGCTTGGACCTGCATGTTTTATGTTCTGGCCGAAGAGTGTATTGGCGTCAACATGGATGGACGTCCATGATATGTAGGCGTCCATATCGATTGACGCCAACCCTAATGTAGCCGTCCATGGATGTGGACGTCTATCTCCTGAAACTCAGTGCTCTGCAGACCCGAAATTCTGGGGGCAAGCAACCCCAGCCATTGGGGAGATGTCCCAACGGCCCTCAAGCCTTCACATCAACCCCTGCGTGGGATGAGAGGTCTCTCTCCTATAAACCAACCCCTCCTTGCAACCCCAAGAGCTCTCTTTGCCTCTTTGCAAAGAGGAGAGAAAAACCTACCTTCTGGGAGAAAAATCTGACTTTGCATGCCTTGATCCGGCGGATTGGAGCTTCATCCGGCCATCTACAGCAACCAGGAGCTAGCTGAAGCATAGAGGAAGGCTTTCCCGACCCCAACCTGCTGAGGAGATCGACCAAGAACCAGGAGGAGTGGTGTTTTGGAGGCTTCTTGGGACTGCCCAAGGAGAGCTTCAACAACAATTTAGATCCCTTTGGAGGTTTTTTTTGAAAGGCAACTAACCTATAGATCTCAATCCTATACATGTTCCTAGGTCCCAGCATTTTTCTGGATTTTTCCTCGCGTCCTGGATCCCCCCTTTCTCCTTGTGTGGGAGCTCGGGTCTGTGTTTTGCACAGACCTGAACTTGACGGCAAAAGCCATTTCCGTCGAGATCTTAGCTTGGCGGCCAACGATATTGCCGTTAAAGTGCTATTAGCGTCCAGACTATGCCGTTAAGCTCTTCAGGGCAGAACAGTGAACTGTTCTCCCTTCTATATGATTAATTTCCGAAGTGTTTTCGAATGAGGATATAATGTAATCATATATGTTATGTAAAATAGACCATGGGATGCATGTGATATTTTTTGTGCTTTTTTGGTGAATGGCATGGATTGTTAAACTTATTGAAATACATGTTAGAAAATGGAATTTTGCATGTTCTCCCATTGTTTACATGATCCCTGAGGAATGGAATGCCCTATATTTTTCTAAATCATGTGTATACGTATCAGTCCATGCCCTGAAATTTTGAGAATTTTTCCATGACTGTGGGATTTACTGAAATTTCTATTTTAGAAATAGAAGACATGCGTAAGATTTATAAAATTTACAGTAAATTGCGTGTTGTGCAATAAATCCGGGGAAAATTCTTGTGATGATGAGTATGTTAGGTTCAGGGCCGTGAACTGTCGAATTGGATATTCATGTTATGTTCCATGTTAAATCGAATTATGAACGACATGAGATTGCATGTTTTAATTCCTGTAAATGTAATATGATTCATAAAATTATGAAAATTTGCCTGTGTGATTATAAACCTGAAATTTGTCCGTGGTTAAAATCTCATGTTATTTTGATAATAGTAAGTATTGTTATGGATTTTTAATGAGAAAAATGACTATGTGAGCATGTTAATTGTGATTTGATGTGATTAAGTAAATTTCAGTATGATTAAATCTATATTACGATTATTTGGCAGTTGCAATAGTAAGGTTAAAATCAGTAAATGAAAGCTTACGTGTGTATGAATTATGTAGGAGTGTGTGCAGGCATGAGAAGTGCGAGAACAAGTGATATATGTGTATAAAATGGTTAAATGTGACAAGAGAAACAATGGTGCCCATAAGACACTGCCACCTTAGATGCTTGGAGCTGTACTGTAGTAGTGCCCCTACGGGAAAGCTCAAATTGATATGTGATACCCTAGGGAAGGGTCTTGATAAAGTGTTATACCCTGGCAAAGGGTCTTGTGAAATCCTGGAGGTGGACAAGTTCCACTGGCAATGGTGGGAAGGGCTTTCCCCGGTTTCTGCAGGGACTAAGACTTATCACTGTGCCGGTGATTAAGTGAATGCGAATGTTTGTGTTATGTGACCGTCTAATGGTGGTTTGGGCTGTGTCTTGGCATTATGTGAAAATAAGCATAAGTGTGATGTGAAAAGTGATATGTGTTCATAGCACAAGGTATGTGAGAGATATGTGTAAATGTGGCACATGTTATGTGCAAAAGTGAAATGATAAGAAGTATGTGAATTCGAAAGAGGAAATAATGGGAAAGGTGTATAAGTATTGTGTGATAGAACCAAAGTGAGTATGTGTGAAAGCCAAGGTTAATCATATGGTTGTATGTAACGAGAGAATAGTACAAGTGTAAATGACAATAGTGTTAATTGATATTTTGTTATTGATGTGTATAAATGTGTGTGTGTATGTGTTGATGTATTAATTGTCAAATGCTAAAAGTGATGTTACTATTAGTACCAAAATGTAAGTATATGCTTTCATATTCATGGAATTGAATTATTGGATGTACATGTGTTTAGTACTATGTTGTGTACTTAAAAGTGACCCCTATGCAAAGGTAATATGAATGTGATAAAATTTGTATAAAATCAGCAAGCTAAATGTGGAGTAAATTGTTATGATTGCATGCAAAGTGAGTTAGAAATCATGCTAGGAGTGCTACCTATCTTGAATATGTTTCAATGGTTTAGTTGTGCAAACTTTACAATGACTTGACTTGGGTAAAGTATAAAACGTGTGAGTGTACATTTTACTCGTGTTAATGACACCAAGATATTAGTGATTTGGTTAGATTTTAGATTTATATGTGTTAGGATAATCGTTTAATGACATTCCCTGTGCAATTGTTTAGGTTAGAGCGTGATCATGTATGATGTTAACTGCTGAAATTTTATTGTGATAATTGATAAAAAGCATGTATGTATTGAATCTTAAGTTACTTGCTGAGTCTATTGTGTAGACTCACTCTTGCTAAACATTTCAGAAAATTCGCAGCGGAGGAGCTAGCAAGACTTGAAGTGGAGTTGGACTAAGTGATTGAAGATTTGTAATTTATCTTTCATAGTATGTAATGCTACAATTGAAATTTGAATTTTGATCAAATGTACTTGGAGTCGGCTATGTAATTGGGAATATTGCGCTTATGTTATCTCTTGTTGAACTATACAGACTGTGGTATGTGGATTGAAAAGTTGATGGAATAAGATTCATTTAAATTCCGTTGCATTATGCGATTCTATTTGTGTATATCTCAGCTCACTTGTTACTTGTTGGGGTATTCTCCCTTGTAGCGGCTTGCTCTCATCCGACGTGGGTTGGTATAACCGTACCGGGTGGAAGTGGGTCGTTGCAGCTGTGCCGCGCGTGGGGGACGCAAGGAGGGGCGCATGTGGGCGCTGAGGGAGGGTACCATGTGGGGCACGAATGGAGGCAGCAATCAAAAGAAATGGCACTGGGTCCCACCGTGGTCACCAATTTGTGGATTCAAATTTTCGTCCCACAAATAAAATAACAAAAAATATAGAATAAAAAGAGCAGAGCACAACTCCAGAATGTGATCGTGATCGCCAGAGACTCGAGGGTCTCGAAAGGAGTAAAAGATGACAATAAATACTAAAGGGAGATGATCATGGAAAATACTTTTTTAGCGGAAGATTGTGTGGAGTCGAGTTCGCTTCTTCTTCTACATGTGGCCGACCATGATAGAAGACTTCTTTTTTGATTACCCTCGAAAGACAACACAACAAAAAAATAAAGAGTGGATTATCCAATTGTGTAGCATGCAAATTCTCAAATAAATGAATGAACAATAAAGATCATGGAGAAGAACACACCTTTTTGTGTTGGCTTTTAAACCCTTATAGATTTAGGTGGGTATGTGCATGCATAGAGTGATTAAATAAAAGTGTGTGTGTGTTGAGGGAGTAGAGATTGCTTGATTAAAAATATAAAAAAGCTCACGTGGGGGCAAAGGAGAAGGAGCCCTCGTAGGGGGTTGATAGAGATTGCTCACGTGGGGAGCAATGGAGAGAGTAGAATAGAATAAACAAAAATTCACAAAGGAGCTAAAGTTTGAAATATAAGAATACATGCGTGAGTGTATACAACCACAAGAACAAGGAGAAATACACAAGGAGATCACCACATACCACACTCAGAAAGAAAGAGAAGAGCGCACAAGATCTGAAGAGAGCCATCTGTTCAAGCTATGACTTCCATGCTCTCTTGCATTCAGAAGTTTTTGGGTGGTGTTTAGTTGTTTTAAATTTTCTTTATCCACCCTCATAGTCAGAAAGAATTAGAGCATTCAATCACATTTGTAATCTCTTTTTGATCTTCTGTGTTTGCTTATTTTTTGAGCAGACACACTTGCTTCATTCTGTTTGGAAACCAACAGGGAGTTTATTTCCTAGTTCCCCTTTTCTAAGGGAGGGCCTACTGCGGTAGGAGGTTGTAATACCCCTCTGTGAAGGCAAGACTTACTTGGGAGCAAGTGAGTGTAATACCTCTCAGTGGAGAGAAAGCCAAGTATTCTTAGCAGTTAGTGGAAATCCCAAGGGGTGCTTGGGGACTGAATGTAGGACTCTTGATTGAAAGGAGGTCCGAACCAGGATAAATTCTTTGTACACTTTGTGTGATTATTTTTGCCAAGTTCTCACTTGTTTCACACACACCACATTAAGTACTAACGATACTATCTAGTGTTATCTTATTTTCAAATAAATTTTTAATAGTGCAAGAAGTCTTATTCACCCCCTCTAAGACATCTAAACCTCCATCTCTATCCAACAATAGGTTGATAAAGAAAGAGTGTATAGTATTCCTTGGTTCAATCATACTGGAGAAGAAAGGATCTAGTGTGGAAGACATTGCTATGGTGAGTACTATCCTGATGTATTCTCTAATGTGCTACCTAGTATTCCACCTACAAGAGAAGTCATTTCTCTATTGAATTGATTCCAGGAGTTGCCCATGTGTCTAGGGCTCCCTATGGAATGTCATTTGTTGAATTGAAAGAATTAAAGGAACAACTATTGGAGTTATTGGAGAAAAGATTTATTAGACCAAGTACCCTACGGCGGGGAGCATCTACTCTATTTATAAAGAAGAAGGATGAATCAATGAGGATACAATTAAATTAGCTGACAATCAAGAATAAATATCTACTGGTGAGAATTGATGAACTATTGATCAAATTTCTAGAGCTCAATACTTCTCTAGGATTGATTTCAAGTTGGGTTACCATGAATTGAGGATTGGTGTGGCTGGTTCTTACTACTTTGCTTTAATTGTCTCCTTTTCTTGATTTCTGCAGGAACACTCCTCCTGGTGGTATTCAGCTTCTATATTGAATTCCCTAGCATGAGTCAAATTTGTTGCTCATTTCCATTCGATTAATGCTATTTATTTTAGTTCTCATCCCATCCCTATCTTTATATGTCAAATTCTTTTCTTGCATTCCAAACCATTGGTTGCCGAGTGTTTGAATTGATCTAATCTCTTCGAGTAAAAGAAGTTTCTCCTATGGAAACACACACTTGGGATCTGTTCTGGAGTATAAGCTTGACCCTAAGTCCAAGGGCATTTGAAACGTGTTCCTTTGTATGAGATTTCTTACCTGATCATGCCAATATCACTCTTCTCTTCTAATTACTTGGGAAAGAGGCAAGACTTCATAGGGATTTGGTGCTGCTAGAGCTGCTAATGTAGAAGCTCTAAATCAGTGAGCTTGTAGGTCTTATGTACCCTCTCTATATTGGTATGGTTACACCAACCCACGGCAGAACAAAGAGAGATGCCACAGTGGGACATGTACCCAACACAAGACGAACATGTAGAGATGTACACAAATAAGAAGTAGAATGGTAGAGGAAATAAGTAAAGTATGTATTCCATCAACCATAAATCAATCTCACAGTCTATATAGTAGCAAGAGAAATAATAATAACAATGTCTAACAATAACGAAGTCCATAATACAAAGTCCATAGTCCAACTACAACATCTCACATTCTAAGTAATAAGCAAGCTAAACTCCAACAAGTAAAGCTACACGCCGTGACTACTCATGCTCTGAGTCAGTCCTCACTAGTCTAATGGATTTATCTCACATGTGTCATTAACAAGTATGAGTTGTTGACAAGGTTGCAAACCCAAAAGGGGGGGGGGGGTGGGTGAATGAGTTGCTTCAAAATATATCTACAAAATTTCCTATTAAAAAATAACTTCAACTAGAAACACTAAACGCAGGTGTTAGAGTTAGTGAGCAGCGGAAATAAGATAAAAGCAATCACACAAAATGCACAAGGATTTTTATTCTGGTTCGGACCTCCTATTACTATGAGTCCTACATCTAGTCCCCAAGAAACTACTTGGGATTCCACTAACCAAGGATACAGTCCCCCTCAAGGACACTTACACATCCAGCACCCGCTAGCCTTCTCTTCAATCCACGAAGAGGCAATACAAGCATCTGTAGCAACATGTCTTCTCTTTAACAAGAGAAAAAAACCACCGCCTACAGTAGGTCTTCTCTTCTCACAGGAAGAGGAGCACTTTTAAAGAAGAGTTGAAAGGATGGCCCCTAGACCAAGCTTATACAATAATGTAGTGCTTGATTTGAGACACGAACTGAGAGAGAGAGATAGAAGAATAGGCTATGATGCTACTCTCTTAGAGATAACAAGCTCTCAAAAGAAAAGAAAAGATGCTTCGGGAGAGCTCAGAGTAGATGGACTTGGAGTGAGGGCACACTGCTCTTCTAGAGGTTGTAAAGGCTTTCTTTCTTGGTTCGCTTCGATATGTTGAACCTTTCACAACCATTGTCTTCTTCTTTATAAACACTTCAGCTATCTTCAGATGTGTTTGTTGAAGTATCCGTTGTCTCTTATTCCTTTGTGCTTGTTTCCATGCAGTCGCAACAAGTCTTACGATGTAGAGACATGTGACTACGGAAACCTGCAAACATTTAATGCTAGGAGAGAGATCTTCAGTCAACGAAAAAAGGTGTTATACAGAAATAGATATGTACATTTTGTCACCATATAAATCATAAGAAGACTTGTTATAAGAATGGCAAATCGTAAAGCGCTTTCTGCAAGGGAGCCGTGTCCCGTGACTAAGTAAGCCACAGACAGATATGTTCTTTTTTGTTTATACGTAAAGTATTAGAAGAGTTATCACGAAGATAGTAGTTAGTCAAAAAGTCATACTGTAAGAAGATATATCAAAGTGGATATGCTCATATTGTCATCATTTAAAGCTACAGAGGATATATCATGAAAATAGCAAACTTTAGATGATGATGTGCATGGGAACTGTATCTGTTGATAGACCATATATATGAAGATAACCTTGAGAAGTTTTATCGTAAGAAGGATATGTAATAAATAGCGAGAAATTTGAAATGCGCATCTTTAAAAAATAATTTGAAAAATATTGCACGCCAAGATTTGATCATAACACAGATATAATTAAATTTCAATCATAATCAGTATGATTACTGTAAAGATATTTGTTTTGATAAAGATGATCAAGGTATTGACAATAATTATATGAAATGGAAATACATGCTAATCGGTGTTTAAGTCACAATCGATTTTCAAGGAGTAATCGATGTTAAAGCTTATCAGCAATCGATGTGAGACTTCAACTTTAGAGAAGTCGCAATAAGATTTCGACTGATGACCTTTGTTCATCAATCGACACCTAACTTTGACTATCTGGGAGTCGGAGTCAACCTGATATATATGTATATGTTGAATACTTAGAAAATTTTTGAGCAAGCAGAAGAACATATGTGCCATCCAAACATAGTGTTTATAAAATATATCCTTCTGTGATATTATTATAGTGCATTTGAAGATTATTTATGTAGATGGTTATGCACTCCTTAATTAAGCAAGCATATGTAAAAATAATTGCACAACAATTGATACCAACTTGGTCATCAATCGAAAGGAGTAAATGTCAATCGATATGAAACTGAGCAACAATCGATTGGTCAAGAATATAATGTAAATGGTCGAAGTGAAACTTCGGATGGCCAAAATATAACACAATCGGTCGAAGTGAAGCTTCGGATATGACGAAGTTAACTTCGTATAAAACAGTTCATAACGCTGTCAGTCGAAGTGAAACTTCGGATATGACGAAGTGTAACTTTGTATATGATGAAGTGGAACTTCGTATAAAATAGTTCATAATGTTGTCGGTTGAAGTGAAACTTCAGATATGACAAAGTTGAGCTTCGACTGATCACGACTAAAACATGCATGATGAAGTGCCAACTTCGGATATGATGAAGTGGACTTCGGATATGACGAAGCTAGGTTCGTATATAACGAAGTAGAGCTTCGACTGATTACGAGCAAAACATGCATGACGAAGTGCCAACTTCGGATATGACGAAGTGGACTTCGGATATGGCAAAGTTAGCTTCGTACATGACGAAGTAGAGCTTCGACTGATCACGACAAAAAATATGCATGACTTCGAATGATGAAGTTTAAAGTAATAGAAGATGAAACTTGACTTAGATTGAAACTGTGAAAAGATTATCAGTGATGAAACACATGAACTTATGAATAAAATTATGAATGACAACAAGGACTTACAAGCAATTGAACACCATCTAGTGAACTTAGAGATACTTGGAATACTTACAATGATGATCCTTGAAGTAATTTATTTCCTTTGAGTCTCCTGTAAATATATTCTGATAAGTTTTGTTATCACCAAAATATATAATCATGGAGATAAATGAGTCAACATGAGTCTAGGCAATAGACTCAGCAAGTAACTCATGGCCACATCCACATACTTATCACGTGCATTCAAACATGTCATATACATGAATAGCAATTAAACCTACACATGGTCAACTAGGAATTTAATATATAACACATGAATCATGCTTTCAACTTAACTACTTGTAAATGATTAACTTTAACACATGGTATCATTTAACATGTTCAGTTCTATCAATCTAGTATGAAACATGCTTTATAAACATTACTTGCTGTCATGATTATAATTTAACATATTCTTACACATGATGCTAACATGGTAATTAACTCATCAGCAAACATGTTAAACATTGCTTTTACTCATTCACACCACATCCATAGTTACCTTTACCTTGCTATCTCATGCTCTTGCACATCATATTCATATTTCTTACACATCTTTCACATGGTTTTACATTCACATAGCTTTCACATAGTCACATTCATTCGCACATTGTCCCATTGCTTATCACATTCACATTTATTCATATAGCCGAGAAGTAGCTCAAACCACCATAAATGACACATCACACACATACACATTGTAGCACCCCGAAAAATTCAGTATTTAAAAATTTGAAATAAATGGGAATAAATAATTTCCATAATATCGAAATATTAGAAACATACGTACCATTATCGTATGTACAAGAACCCATCAGAAAATTCCGTAAAAATAGTTGTTCAACACTAAATAATATTCCTAAATGTTTCACGAATAATTTCGTGCAACGGAAAATCCGATTGGCCAAGTTTACTACACATTGTGACTAAGTATTCTAATTAGAAAACCAAGTCGGAAAACCGTTACCATGGAAATATAACGTGATCATAAACTAAATAAAAATGTTGGAGAGACTTCCAACATCATGTATTGATGACCCATTATCAGAATCGGGCCAATGGACAACTTTTGGCCCAAAAATAAAATGAAGCAAGAAAATTCCAGTGAATCGGGAGTATTAAGCGTTCTCCTCCAAGCGGTCTGAGCGAGGGCTTTCTGGAGGACGGGTCTTATTCAACTCAAAAGGTAGGTGATCTCGGGCCAAACCTAAGCAAAACCTATATCAATGTGTAGTGCATCAAGTCTACTTTCATGTGCATGCATTTTCCCCAATTTTTATTGAGTTTACATCGAGTATTAAGCGTTTTTCCAAAGTCGTGCATGTTAATGGCTTTTTACGTTCATGTCATTTTCTCACACATCCCGAGGCAAAATCTCATGAAACTAAAACCATAGTTCTCTTCTACTCCCTGTTTCCAACAAGTTTCATGTTTACACTTTTGTTCCAAGAGCCCTAGATCCAGAGATATAAGCGTTGCATGCATCGTATGTAGTTTTCTGCGTTTTCTGGTGTAGCAACCCGAATGTTTAAAAATATAAATAAATAAGATAATTATTATAACATGTGAGATATTGCTACAGAATTAAACGAAAATTTATGTTCGGACACTAAACAATAAATTACAATGAGTGATAAAGAAAGTGGGTTAAGACATGAATGACTTGGTTGGATAATACCGAACAAGTGTTAAGATGAATAAACCCGATAACGATAAGCGTAATTATCACATATGAAAAACCAACTCAGAATCACACAAATTTTAGGAAGAAAAATTAAATAAGGAGATAAAAATAATAGTAAAGAAATTAGAGTTAAACATACATGTTTGGGTTAATAAAACTGTAAAGTCCGACTTAAGACATAAAATCTGATAATGTCGAAAACTCATTATCATAGGTAACTAAGTCATGTGAAATAGATGTTTAATGTTCAATCATATTATTGGGCTCAATAGGAAGCCAAATATAGTAAATTATATTTAAAATTTGTGATAACCCAATAACCACCCTTAAAGTGGGTTAATTAAGCATAAAAGTGTGTCAAATGGGCCATGGTACAAGTTTAAACCCTAGCCCAATTGGGGAGCACGAATTTGCTTCCACTTACACTCTTAATTGGGGTGAGATTAGAAGGAAATAGTCATAGAAAGGAGCTCTAATCATGGTAGGACTCCTATCCTCAAGATTAGGAAACTTAAATTCGTTTTTGCACAACCCTACCCTTATAAATATATCATAAACCCTCCATGGCTGCCCCCAATCTTCTCCCAACCTTGCTAGACGTGGGTGGATTGGCTAGGAGCAAGAAGAGGAGATCTAGAGCAAAGATTTGTGTGTTCTTCATCAAAAAACGTGGTTCTTCATCCCCTTTGCAAAAGACATTTAAAGGTAGGTAATCTTGGGCCAAACTCTAATTAAACTTGTTCATAGATACCTGTCCATGCCCCAAGCATGTTAGACAATTTTTCCCCAATTCATATCATGCATACACATCAAATTAAAGCCCCAAGTTTCATTTTTCGTGTTCAAACGAGTTCCATATTCTTAAGCTTGTATCTCTTACAATCACTTATCTAAATCATGAAACTTTGACTGAAGATTATTCAACATGTTAGGATGGATTCCCCTCTATGTTCCCTAATTTTTGCATTGGTTTGATCGTATTAAGTGTTTTCTAAGCATGCTGTGAATTAGGGCTTAATGAGCAAAAACTAAAATTCATCCCTATGTCAAATTTTATTCAATAAAAAATATACGACCTTATACTGAAGAGTAATGCGGAAGTACACAATACGGTAATCTAGAAGGGGGGGGGGGTTGAATAGATTACGGCAATTTTAAACTGTTGATGGCTTCTTTTCACTGCTACAAAGCGATCTTAATGAATTTTGATTCAATTCAATTAAGAGTGAGAACGCTTGAGTTGATTTAAGAGAAACAGGGAATCACACGTGCGTATGAACACCGTGCCTACCAATCATCTATCGCAAAACGCGAACAAACCACAGAACAAACGATGATTTAAGGTGGTTCGAGTACACAACTCGTGTATCCTACATCCACCGTCCACACACACACGCAGAAACGACTGCTTATGAGCGAGTTCAACACTACAACTCAAACACACACACGTTGTCTGATGAACCACGATCAGAACAATCACAAATACGTGAATCAAGCACAAGGGATGCTCAAAACACAACCACACACACACACGATGAATGGAAATTAAAAATGGAGAAAATTGGGAATTAGGGAACAATCCATTGGAATTCTTCTCGTGGATCGTCCAAACGCTCTTCAACTTCGATTGGATGTAGATTGATCGATGTAGAAGGTTGAATTGATGACGATCCGGCTTCAGCTCCGCATAGATGGTGATTCCACGTCGATCTGGGCGGAAGTTGAAGCAGAGCAGCAATTTGGGGCTTTTCCTCTTGGTCCCTTGGAGGCTCTTGGATGGGAGGCTGCTCTCTGCGAAATTTGCTCCAAAAGGATGCTTATATAGTGTTAGGTAAAGGTGGGGGTCGTGGAGGAAGGAAACACCCAAGTGGGGCCGGATTTGGAAACCCAAAATCTGAAGTTTCCGTCGGCTGTCGACAGGTGCACTTGCATCTGTCGACAGGCAGACTCAGGCTGAGAACTGGATTTCAGGAAAATGAGTTTCTGAGTGTATCTGTCGACAGGCAGTTTTCATCTGTCGACAGATGCACTCAGGAATAGAAAACCTGAGCTCTGTCCTGGGTTGTCTGTGTGTATCTGTCGACAGGTACATTGCATCTGTCGACAGATGCACTCAGAGATACAAACCTGAGTTCTGTCCTGGGTTGTCTGTGTGTATCTGTCGACAGGTACACTGCATCTGTCGACAGATGCACTCAGAGATACAAACCTGAGTTCTGTCTGAGAATGACTGTGTGAATCTGTCGACAGGCAGTTTTCATCTGTCGACAGATGAACCTCTTTGACAGATTTTTGTGCCTTTTGCTCATCTTTTCATTGCTCCATGTTTCATGCTTGTGCACCTACATGCAAATACATTGTTAGTGATATACATTGTATGATTTAGCAATGTTTAACTCAATCACTTTCAAGGTGTTTTTCATGTTAGTTAGCACATCAATTTTGCATTAAATCAATGTTCAAGAATGTTAATGTGATCATCAAAAACATGACATATGGAAAACCCAACAATCTCCCCCTTTTTGATGATGACAAAAACATTCAATTGATGCTATATTGATGTTCTCCCCCTTTTTGACAACATGCAAAAGGTCAAGTCATGCACATTTAGAGACAAATAGACATGAACTGAGTTTTCATTGATGGATCATTGAAATTTCACAGTACATTTGATAAGCATTACATGACTCAATAAAAGAAGGGGAATACATGAACAAGCAAAAGATGATAAGACAAGTGACACTAATTCCCATCTTAGACTCTTAGTGACCTCTAATGACCCTGAGACCCTCTATTCATCGTCATGTCCAGCAGGAGGAGGGTGACGGGATCCATCTCTCTCTCGGAGTAGAGGTGGTCAGACGGTCATCTAAAGTGTTGAGGCGAGTGTCCACTGATCAAATCGTGACGTCATCCGAGCAAATCCTGAAATCATTTCTTGATGGATTTGCCAGTAATCATGAACGATTGTTTTGTTGAGGCACAGGTACATCATCAAACTCTTGAGCTTGGTCAGGCATTTGCTCATCTTCGGGTCTTCATCACTGCCCTCATTTGCTTCATCACCTTCATTGTCTTCTTCCCCGGTTGACACTTCAGCTCCTTGTGGTTCCTTTCCCTTGAGAGTCCTTGTGACAACGCCGTCTACAATTTTGTAGCCCATGCGGTTGGCGGCGGTGAGGTCAAAGGCACTTCGGGATTTTAGTGAGATGAGCTCACTTGGAGGGATAGGAATGCCAAGGAAAAAAAGAGAAGTGATGGGGCAAGCATATGGCATTGATCTTTTGGTGTTGAGAACACCGACGGATGAGGCTTATCATGATTCAGGAAGATTGATGGCCTGACACTTGAGGAAAAAATGAACAAGGATTTGTGGACCTCGGTGACTAACTCTACTTCCATCCTTCGGGACGATCAAGGTAGTGAAGATGTGATGGATCATCCGGATCAAAGGAGGAAAGGAGTTGGCGTTGAGACGAGCAATCTCTTTGGTAGTGTCATAAGGTTCCAACGTGAGAAGCTCATAGTACTCAGAAGCAGATGGATTATAGTTGAAGATTTCAACTCCTGAGTTTGGAATTTCAAGGGCTGTGGAGAGAAGATTTGCGGTGAGGCGAAACGAGTGCCATTCACCGAAGAGTAGATATCTCCCTGATCGGAGAGCCCTAAGTTATTGTAGAACTCGGATACGGCAGTTGGAGAGTATTGCAAGTGGGATTAAGAAGGATGTCCACCCTTGAGTGTCAAAATAGGTAGGATGGGAACATCGGTGCTAAGGACTCGAAGTCCACATACCGGATTGGACAATCTTCTTGAATTTGCCGTTGGGTCTGATAAGACGGAGACCTTGAGGAACGATGAGTTCCGGCAATCGATCCTCACGATGCTTGCTGCGGCGTTCAGAAGGAGCCCTGGAGCTTTCTCCGGCGTCCGTCGGAGCGCGACGACGGCGAGCGAGAAGCTTCGATTTGGGTGCCATCGCAGAAGGAAGGATGAGAATGGTGTGAAGGGAGAGTGGAGGGATCCCAGAAGGAGCAGCGTCGGAGACGAGCCTGAAGGGGGAAAGAGAGGGACGAGCCCTGAAGGGGGAAAGAGAGGGGGTTTGGAGAGGAGGAGGAGGAACAAGAGAGGAGGGGTGAAAAAGGTCGTGGGTGGCCTTAGAATGGACTTGGAGGGTTTTTAAAAAGGAAGGCCCCACAAAAGGAGGTGAACCGCGCGAGGGTTTTCTGAGAAACGGATCTGGGCCGTCGTCTGTCGACAGATGCCAGTCTATCTGTCGACAGATAGCTCCTTTTTGGTGAAAACTTGATTTTGTCAAAATTTTCAAAGGGACAAGTGTTCATTTGTTGTTTTAAGGCAAAGTGGGTGTATGTGCAGACAAAATTCATATCTATTAAGATGAAGACATGACACAAATCTAAAATGATTTTGAAGTAAAAATGATAAATCTTTAATTAGATCAAGAGGAACACATTTCACAAAAGCCAGTGAAAATTAAATAACTCTTTTGATTAAGGCCGTTGAAGACAAACATGCATTTAAATAGAGATGATAGTCAGATGACAATTGAATTAAATGCCCACAAGAAGTCTTACCGAAGAAACACATGAGACTTGAAAAAAAAATTTCGGAGGCTTCACTCTATTTCTGGTATGATCTTGGAAGATTTAAGCAACGAAGATGGAAAAGAGTGGCAATGAGGAGCACTTTCACTTTTTCATGTGAAGGTAGACATTTGTGATGCCAATCCCCCAGTTACTCAATGTGAGTGTCCATCAAGCCATTGTATAGAGATAATGACAACCTTTTGACGCGAAGACTGACATTTGTGATGCCCATGTCCCCGGTTACTTAGTGATTTTCATCATTGCTCTACCTCCATCCCACAAATGAAAAACAAATTTGTTGATTGAACTGAAGAAATAGGTAGCTTTTCTCCCCTTTTTTTTTTTTTTTTTTGTTTTTTTGTCAAGTACATGAGATTTCTTTAGGCAAGTTGTAATGTGAACATTAAATTCAAGAGTTTTCTGATTTTTCAAATCATTTTAGATTCATGTTTAACGACAAGGGAGTTATTCAAAGGAGATGTTTAAAATCATTTGGTTTGCTCATTATGTTCAAAATGATCTAAAAAGACCTTAGTCAGGTCAAGCATCAAACACATTTAGACTTGGTTCATGACTTCGACATGAAGTGGATATGAAGGTTATATTGCACACAAACAAACCAGGTTTACCTTTAATCAATTAAGGAACACTTTTCCTGAAATATGAAGAAGGATTTGAAAAATAAAGAAGAATGGGTGTATCTGTCGACAGAAGAAGTCTGTCTGTCGACAGATGCACACAGACTGAGGAATGAGGTTTCTTCCAGAACAAGACTGATGAATCTGTCGACAGATGGAATGTGTCTGTCGACAGATAGGAACAGAGTGGATTTTTCTTGTTTCAGATTGATTGCACTTTTGAGTTCAAGGAAGTGAGAATTCAACAAGTAGATGTATGAGGAGTTTCCTCAGAGAATACTCAACAAACCTTAACTTACTCCCCCATAGTGTGTGCACGTGTTGACACGACATCTAAGCAAGGATTCACACAAGCATTGATACAAAACAAACATGATCATGAAAGGAAGGTCATACACAAGCACATGGTCACAGAAAACATTGTCTCATGGAGTTAACATGATAAAATGTAAGGAAACTAAAAATCCTATGTGAAGTACAGGACCTTTATATGTAATGGGACTATGGATACTTGGCGGAGAATGTTTTCTCACGCATGATGATAGTTTCCAAACAAGCCGAACTTGTTCTTTCACAGTTCACCATTTGATATACCACATAGTCATTCACACATAAGGAGCATGTATTTCAAAATGGATAGTCAGTTTCATTGCATTTTACACAAACCCAATTCTCTTCTTAAGGATGTGAATCTATCTTCAGACAAGGGTTTGGTGAAAATATCAGCCAATTGTTTTTCTGTGGGAATGAAAATGAGTTCCAAGGTTTTATTGGCTACTTCATCTCTTAAGAAATGATGACGGATTTCTATGTGTTTAGTCCGTGAGTGTTGGACAGGGTTTTTTGAAAGATTGATAGCACTTGTGTTGTCACATAGGATAGGTGTGCATCCAATTTGAACATTATAGTCAGCTAACTGACTTTTGATCCACAACACTTGAGCTGCACAACTTCCTGCAGCGACATATTCTGCCTCTGCAGTGGAGAGTGCAACCGAGTGTTGTTTTCTTGGATGCCCACGAAACCATGCAACCGCCAAGGAATTGGCAATATCCACTAGTGCTTTTTCTATCGATTTTACATCCAGCATAGTCAGCATCAGAATATGAAATCAAATCAAAGCTACTGCCTGCTGGGTACCAAAAACCCAAATTGCATGTTCCGGAGAGATATCGGAAAATTCTCTTGACTGCAATTAAATGGCTTTCCTTTGGACTAGATTGATATCTAGCACAAAGGCAAACACTAAATTGAATATCCGGTCTACTTGCAGTAAGATAAGGAGTGAGCCAATCATACCTCGGAAGTGCTTTGCATCTACCGGTTTACCTTTCTCATCATTTTCCAATTTGATGCTTGTGCTCATTGGGGTGGAGGCCGGTTTAGCTTGCTCAAATTGAAATCGTTTGAGAAGCTCTTTGACATACTTTTCTTGATTTATGAAGAATCCGTCTTTATGTTGTTTACCTGCAAACCAAGAAAGAATTGAAGCTCCCCCATTAGACTCATCTCAAATTCACTGTGCATAAGTTTAGAAAATTCTTCACACAGTGAAGGGTTAGTAGAAAAAATCATGATCGTCCACATAAACTTGAACAACAATTATGTGATTGCGAACTTTCTTAGTGAAGAGTGTTTGGTCTACTTTACCTCTTGAGTAGCTCTTGCTTACCAGATAATTGCTTAGTCTATCATACCAAGCTCGAGGTGCCTGTTTCAAACCATAAAGAGCTTTGTGCAATTTATACACATGGTTAGGCATTTCAGAATTTTCAAAACCTGGTGGTTGAGAGACATAGACTTCTTCTTTGATATAGCCATTTAAGAAAGCAGTTTTAACATCCTTTGATAGAGTTTAAACTTATGGGAGCATGCATATGCCAATAAAATTCTGACTGCTTCTAACCTGGCTACAGGAGCAAAGGACTCTTCAAAGTCTACACCAATTCTTGACTATATCCTTTTGCTACGAGTCTTGCTTTATTTCTTATCACTTTTCCTTCTTCATTAAGTTTATTCCTAAACACCCATTTAGTTCCTATGATAGAGATTTCAGGGGTTTTAGGAACTAAACTCCATACATTGTTTCTTTGAAATTGACCAAGTTCCTCATGCATAGCATCAATCCATGAGTTGTCTTTTAAGGCTTCTTCAACATTTTTGGGTTCCACTTGAGAAACGAAGCAAAAAGATCATGTTCAATTATTTTTCTTAGTTGAGACCTCGTTTGAACAGAATCATTTAAACTACCTATCACATCATCAAGTGGGTGATCTTTGGAATACCTCACATTTGTGATTGTTGAAGGGCCGGGAGTATCTTGTCCTTGAGGAATTTGATCTTGTGAATGTTGTTCTTCAGGAGGATCACTTTCTGGTGGATTCTCTTCTTCAATCCTGTTAACATTCAATCTGTCAGACTTGGCATAAGTCTCATCAAAAATGACATGTGGAGTTTTTCTTCCACAGTTCGTGTTTTATTGTTAAACACCCTATATGCCCTAGAGTGTTCTGAGTACCCTAGAAAAACACCTTGATCACTTTTGGCTTCAAATTTATCTAAATCAGATTTATCATTGTTGTGAATAAATACCTTTGAGCCAAAAACTCGGAGTACCCAAGGTTGGGTTTCTTACCTTTCAATAACTGGTAGGGGGTTTTCTTTATCACAGGTCTTACCATGGCTCTGTTTAGAATGTGCACGAAGTGTTCACTGCTTCTGCCCAAAATCTTTTGGAGAGTTGGCCTTCAACCAGAAGAGTGCGAGCCATTTCCACCAATGTTCTGTTTTTCCTCTCCACTACTCCGTTTTGTTCTGGAGTCCTTGGGGAAGAGAACAGATGTTCAATCCCTTGGTGCCTGCAAAAATCAGAAAATGCATTGTTATCAAATTCTCCCCCGTGATCGGTGCGGATTGAGCATATTTTATTCACATTGCCATGCTCAATCTTGTTAAAGAATTCTTGAAAGATTGTTAGTGTTTCACTTTTGTGTGCCAAGAATTTGACCCATGTGAACCTAGAGAAATCATCTACAATGACAAAACCAAAACGTTTGCCATTGAGACTTAGAGTTCTAGTTGGTCCAAACAGGTCCATGTGCAACAGTTCAAATGGTTTAGATGTGCTTACCGGTGCTTTAGATTTGAAAGACTTCCGGGTTTGTTTTCCTTGTGCACATGCATCACAAATCTTCGTTGTTGCTAAAGAGATGTCAGGAAGTCCACTTACCAATTTGAGCTTCATGATCTTGTGCAACACGTTGTAGCTCGCATGGCCAAGCCTACGATGCCACAAGGTCAATTCATCCTGTCTATTTGCAACACCACAAGTTGTCATTTTCTGGATCACTAAATCCACTAAGTAAATGTTATTCACTCTTTTCCAGAAAATTTTACACTTCCTGTTTCTTTATCAACAATTTGACATGAATTTGATTCAAAAATGACGTTGTGACCTCTATCACATAATTGACTTATGCTAAGCAAATTGTGATTAAGGCCATCAACCAACAGTACATTTTCAATTGAATTGGAGGAACACTTACCAACATTGCCTGTGCCAATGATTTGGCCTTTGTTGTTACCTCCAAAAATGACTTGTCCTCCGTCTTTCTCCACTAGGAAACAGAATTTACCTTTGTCGCCCGTCATGTGCCTCGAACAGCCGCTATCCAAGTACCATTTGTTTTGATGTTGGGCTGCTAGGCATTCCTGCAAATGTGGATCAGACGAGAGGTTTTGGTACCCAAATTACTTTGGGTCCCAAAATTTCATTCATGCAACAAAGTAGATGTTTAGGAATCCAAACTTGTTTGACTTTTTGTTTCTTTGGATTATTCCAACATTGTCTTTCATCATGACCAATCTTTTTACACACATTGCATGAAGGAATTTTCTTTTCAATTTTCTGTTGCTTGATAGACTGTTTATTCATTGAGACTGTTCTTGTCTGTCGACAGGCACCATTGTGTCTGTCGACAGGTGGCTTTTTCTTTTGTTTGTTGGGAACATTTTGTTTGTGTAATATTGGTTTGGTCTGAGACTTTCTTGAATTATGCTTTGTGGGAGCATGCTTGCTTGTGCTTGGGCTAGAATCAATAAAGGAGGTGATCAATGTTTCTCCTATTTTCTTTTGTTTGACTGGTTGATATCCTAACCCATGCTTGGTTACATGTATTTTGGTGCCCAAAACTGCATCTAGATTTTGCTTCCCTTTTACAAATTTCATTAGGTCCTCAGATTTTTCTTTCAATTCCTTTTCAGTTTGTTCCAACTTTTTCTTTGTTTCCAATTGTTCTTCTTGAAGGAATTCAATAGAATGGCTTAAGCAGTCTCTTTCTTTTTGTGTTTCTTGCAATTTCATTTTCAAGCAATCCATTTCTTCATTATGAGTTTTTTCATCAATTTTCATCATTTCTAATTCTTTTGTTAAGAATGCAATTCGTTCATCATTGTTCTTATCATGCACAGGGAGTTGCATTTCTTTTTTAATGCTCTATTCTCAGATCTATATTCACGAAATTTTTCAAATAACGTGTGTATGCTTCCTCCCATTCACTTGCAGTGAAATCATCAAATGAGAAATTTACCTCGCTGGAGTCATCACTCCTGGCCATCAAGCATTTCACTTCTTCATCATCGGATGTTTCTTGTGCATCTTCATCTTCATCTTCATCACTCCAGGTGGCCACATTGCTTTGGCCTTTTAGAGGTGAATTTGTCTTTCTTCAGCTTCTTCTTGAGTTCCGGGCATTCTCCTCTCATATGCCCCTGTTTCTTGCATTCATAACAAACAATGTCAGATTTTTTGTTTGACTCATATTTCTGTGAAAAATTTTTCTTAGGAAAGGGTTTGGAATTACCTGTGTCTCTCCTCTTGAACTTCAAAATTTTCTTGAATTGTCTAGTGAGCATTGCCATTTCACCATCATCACTCTCACTAGATGTTTCTTGCTCATCACTATCTTGTTGAATAGATTTCTTGGAGCTTGTTGATGTTTTATTGGATGCTTTTAGAGCAATTGACTTCCTAGGATTTTCTTCTAATTCTTTTCTCTTGATGTTGATTTCATATGTCATTAGAGAGCCAATTAGTTCATCCAATTTCATTTTGGAAAGGTCTTTGGAATCCTCAATGACAGTGGCCTTAGTATTCCAAGATGAAGTAAGAGAACGAAGGATCTTTCTTACTAAGTCACTTTCAGAGTATTCCTTCTTAAGACCTTTTAGCCCGTTAACTATTAGCATGAATCTTGCAAACATGTCTGATACGGTTTCATCAGTTTTCATCTTGAACATTTCATATTCAGACACTAACATGCTAACTTTAGTTTCCCTTACCTCGGACGTACCTTCGTAAATGAGTTCAAGCTTGTCCCACATCTCTTTTGCTGTTGAGCATGTGGAGACTCTTGAGAACTCCTTTGGATGCACCGCACATTGCATCATGTTTAGTGCGCTCCAGTTGAGAGTTCCTTTAGCTATTTGGTCTTTCGTCCAGGTGTCTTCATCCTCGGCAAACACGTATGGTCCCTTGCTGACTATCTTCCACAGCTCGTAATTTTGAGCTCTCAAAAATACCTGCATACGGTTTTTCCAATAAGGATAGTCAGTGCCATCAAAATAGGGTGGCCTGGTTACTGAATGTCCCTCGGCCATATACCCTTTGCTAGAATCCATAAGATCGAAAATCTCCTGATCGCTAGATCAAATGACGAACAACAGTAAATCGGAGAAACCCGCTCTGATACCAATTGAAGAGTAATGCGGAAGTACACAATACGGTAATCTAGAAGGGGGGGGTTGAATAGATTACGGCAATTTTAAACTGTTGATGGCTTCTTTTCACTGCTACAGCGATCTTAATGAATTTTGATTCAAATTCAATTAAGAGTGAGAACGCTTGAGTTGATTTAAGAGAAAACAGGGAATCAAACGTGCGTATGAACACCGTGCCTACCAATCATCTATCGCAAAACGCGAACAAACCACAGAACACGATGATTTAAGGTGGTTCGGAGTACACAACTCGTGTATCCTACATCCACCGTCCACACACACACGCAGAAACGACTGCTTATGAGCGAGTTCAACACTACAACTCAAACACACACACGTTGTCTGATGAACCACGATCAGAACAATCACAAATACGTGAATCAAGCACAAGGGATGCTCAAAACACAACCACACACACACACGATTGAATGGAAATTAAGAAATGGAGAAGAATTGGGAATTAGGGAACAAATCCAGTTGGAATTCTTCTCGTGGATCGTCCAAACGCTCTTCAAACTTCGATTGGATGTAGATTGATCGATGTAGAAGGTTGAATTGATGACGATCCGGCTTCAGCTCCGCATAGATGGTGATTCCACGTCGATCTGGGCGGAAAGTTGAAGCAGAGCAGCAATTTGGGGCTTTTCCTCTTGGTCCCTTGGAGGCTCTTGGATGGGAGGCTGCTCTCTGCGAAATTTGCTCCAAAAGGATGCTTATATAGTGTTAGGTAAAGGTGGGGGTCGTGGAGGAAGGAAACACCCAAGTGGGGCCGGATTTGGAAACCCAAAATCTGAAGTTTCCGTCGGCTGTCGACAGGTGCACTTGCATCTGTCGACAGGCAGACTCAGGCTGAGAACTGGATTTCAGGAAAATAGTTTCTGAGTGTATCTGTCGACAGGCAGTTTTCATCTGTCGACAGATGCACTCAGGAATAGAAA
Source organism: Colocasia esculenta (assembly GCA_014218235.1). NCBI lineage: Eukaryota > Viridiplantae > Streptophyta > Magnoliopsida > Alismatales > Araceae > Colocasia > Colocasia esculenta. Next base: position 45,450,949 of record CM024753.1, read on the forward strand.
ACCTGAGCTCTGTCCTGGGTTGTCTGTGTGTATCTGTCGACAGGTACATGCATCTGTCGACAGATGCACTCAGAGATACAAACCTGAGTTCTGTCCTGGGTTGTCTGTGTGTATCTGTCGACAGGTACACTGCATCTGTCGACAGATGCACTCAGAGATACAAACCTGAGTTCTGTCTGAGAATGACTGTGTGAATCTGTCGACAGGCAGTTTTCATCTGTCGACAGATGAACCTCTTTGACAGATTTTTGTGCCTTTTGCTCATCTTTTCATTGCTCCATGTTTCATGCTTGTGCACCTACATGCAAATACATTGTTAGTGATATACATTGTATGATTTAGCAATGTTACTCAATCATTTTCAAGGTGTTTTTCATGTTAGTTAGCACATCAATTTTGCATTAAATCAATGTTCAAGAATGTTAATGTGATCATCAAAAACATGACATATGGAAAACCCAACATATACACTTGTTTGGAACAAGTTTTATGTTAAGATTTTCTCCAAAATCGGATTAGAAATATATTTTTCAAAGCCAGAATCGAATCACATTTTCTATAAATACCTGTTCTTGTTTGGGCACACTGTGCCGCAGTGGTTGAAGGAAGCAGGTTGGCCTAATGTGCCTGCCCTTTTGAAATCAACATCCCGCCAAAGGCAGCGGCACACTATGCCGAACTGGAGGTGCCCTCCTGTTTGGTGCACTACACCGACCCCTACTGCTTGGTTCTTTGCCTCTCCCAGCTGTTCATTAGACCGAGCCCTCCTTTTATCTTGCCAACATATTTTTTTTTATTCTTTTTCTATTGTCTTTTTGCACAGAAACCCCTAACTCCTATTTGTTATTTGAAATAGGTCAACTGGTAGTGTTTTTAAATCCTGAATAAACCGATTAAGTCTATTTAAAGTCTGATTAAGCTTGATTTAGTGTTATTAAGCCTGTTTAAGTATGATTAAGCTAGATTAACTATATTTAAGTCTGATTAAGTGTTATTAAGCCATGTTTAAGTATGATTAAGCCAGATTAAGTCTATTTAAAGTTTGAGTAAACTTGATTAAGTGTTATTAAGCCCTATTTAAGTATAATAAGCCAGATTAAGTCTATTAAAGTCTGATTAAGCTTAATTAAGTGTTATTAACCTAATTAAGTCTGATTAAGGTCTAATTAAGTTTTATTAAGCTTCATTACCCTTGAATAAGTTCTAATTAAGTTTAATTAAGCTTGATTAAGTTTTATTAAGTTTGATTAAGTCCTAATTAACTCTAATTAAGTCTTGTTAATCCCTAATTAACCTTGATTAAGTTCAATTAAGCATGATTAAGCCATGATTGAGCTTGATTAAGTTCTATTAAGTTTTATTAAGCATGATTTTCATACTTCCAGCAATATAAATATGTTTAACCCATTTGTAAAGATTTAATAACTTGAAATTTATTATAATATTCTTAATGATATGATCATGTCTCTGTTACCATATGATTGATCTTATTCATCATCTTATGCTCAGTTTATGGTTAAAATGATAACTTAAACTTGAATGAAAATTGGCTTGGTGATAATGACATGTAGAGAACCTTACCTTAACCATGCATAACTTTTAATTACCTGCTTATTCTACATGCTACATAATGCTCTTGCTTTATTTGGACTTTCTTGATTTTAAACTTGTCTTATTAGTTACCTCCCATGTTTGTCATAATTCCCTTGCTATTCTACATCACACTTGATTTGGCAAGTTTTCGATACACGTTATATTTGTACATTTGCACAAGTTAGACAACCCCTTCTTGACAAATTGGAACCTCTCTGTTGGACATTCCGTTCTGGCAGACTAGGAACTTTTTTGTTAAGACCTCCGTCAGTCTCCGTACTCCGGATTCCCTCATGGAGATCGAGCTGGTTGTACCATTGAAGTTCCCAGGGGATAGTGTGCACTTTTCTTTCTCATATTACTCTCTCGACATTAGTCCAAATTGAATGACAAAGACATTAGTGGATTGTTAAACTTAAATTATGCCTGATCACTCTCTTTACAATCGTGATCCTGAATCTTTGTCCTTGACATGATAGTCTTAACTCTCTTGACTAGTCCATCCTTATTGACACACATTACCTTCTTGTGATATGTTCTTAAAGTACATTAATGATATTGAAGTCATAGACTCAAAACTCGTTCTCATCACCCATGAGTCAACGGGCTCATTGGACACATGCCAGTGTTGCGCAATACGAACCTGATTGAGGGCCCGTATCTGGTCCAGGAGATTCTGGCAAAGTCCTGTTACCTATGGGTGTGATTGTCGGATTCACCCTCGATAAAGTCCTGTTTACCCCAAGGTGTTGATTGCTCAGTTTCCCAAAGATGTTCGTTACCCCAGAGTTGATTGTTAGGCTGATCCCCTAACAAAGTTGTGTTGCCTGGCGTGGTGCGAATCATGATTGGTGCTTGGCATGGCATGTACTTGTTACATGTGATATACTTGCTTGACTTGACTTGTTACTCGCTACTGCGTGCTGGTCCTTAACCTGAGTGGTAGAGGGACGTACTTGCTTAAGACACTAGTAGACCCTGTGTGATATGAAAAGTACATTCTTGTGAAGTGCCCAAAAGGTTACTCAAAATGCTTGCTAGTGAATTGCCCTGCGTGCTTGCACTTCCCATTGCTATCTTGATCTCTTGAAAGATACTCTAGTGATTTTCTTACGTGAAACAATTTTGTTGTATAATCCTGACTGTCCCCTCTTCAGTGATTTTGACACATGAGTTATCTTGACCTTCTTGAATTATTAACCATGTTTATTACTTCCAAGTGTGAATACTCCCTTATATATGCAATATACCTTCTAGCGTAATAATCTCTTTTACTTGATCGTCCTTCTCACATATATCACGAATTCATTGGACATCTCTTGAACACATTGCTAATTATGTTTTCATTAGATTTATCATGCATGTTAGAACATCTTGTTTATACTCATGCCTGCCTGAGTAAAATGTTAATCACTTATATCATTGCCCGCACATCGAGATGTAAATCCTACTGGGCTAGTTTGCTCATACCTGCTTTCCTAACATTTTTAGGAAGCAAGAATGAAGAATAAAGCTTAATGATGGGATTGTGTACCGAGCGTGAATTACACTTTAGAGAGCTTTTCTTTATTTTAGTTAGTGAGAGATTGGTCATCATTGATTTTTTATCTTTCTTTGAGAGATAGCTAAGACTGGTAAGTAGAGAGTTGTTCTTATTTTGAAATTATATAGTATTAATCATTTATTATGATGAATAGAGCTTTGATTATTGAATTATGGGCCCTACTGGTATTAGTCATTGTCTATGGCTTCTGAATGCATGCTTGTTCGTCGCGTTCCCGATTAATTCCGCTGCTAAAAATCAGGGGCGTGACATCGAGCAAGAACCCAAAATGTGATGGGACCAGACATCGCATTCTTACATGCATGAACGCGACGTACAAGCCCATCGCGTTCATCTGAAACGCGACTGCATGGTGCGTCACGATTTCAACCGTGACATGTGTGTTCTGACGCGTTAAACTGTGCGCCGTGTGGTTTTCAGTACCATGCATGAACAAGACATAGGAGGATGTTGCGATTCATACCGTTTTCCCGCTCGTGGTTCCATCCTATTTTTATATTATTATTTTGAAAACCTCTCTTGAACACGATGTATCAAACCGTCGCGATTCAAGGATGATGGAGACACGCTTCCTGTCACGATATGAACGCGATGGAGGGTTCCGTCGCGATTTGAACATGAAGGCGACGATCAAGACCATCTCGATTTGGTTCTTTACAGATCGCTCATGTTTCAATTGTACACTGTCTTTTAAATTGCGACGACTGTGTCTGTCTTGGATTTCAAGGCCTACCCGAGACCTATTTTGCATGGTCTAGAGTTTAAGGTTTGCATATCTTGGTTCTGGTCAATGCATGGAGTTTATTCAGTGGCTTAAAAATGGTCATGTCACGCCCCGACATGGAATATCGGAACGCAAGGCAGTTGCAAGAAAATGGTATAGAGCGAATACTAGACATCAAACCATTTTAAAATGAATAATGATAAAGCAAATTCATTTCATTAATACTTTTTAATGCCTAGTTACAACCACTAATATCAGAGCCAATCTATGGGGCCCGATTACATTAGAATAAAGCAAAAGACTAAACTTCAAACCTAACTACTACAACGCTAACATAGCAATAGGACAATAGGGTACTCATGACATCACTCCAGGTCATTCCCGTCCTCTTGAGTGTATGGTTCATCCTCGGTCTCACCTGAGAACACAACGACAAATAATGTAGGGTGAGCGAAACATCGCCCAGTAGGACTTAAATCTCAGGCTCAAGTAGGCTTTAAGTAATTAATGCGTTAAAGGCAGAGTAACTAATGATAGAACGAAAGAGAGTGTCAAGTAAAAATATAGCAGGAGAGTATGTGAACGAAATAGCAAGACTTTCTAAATATAGACTTACCAAGAATAGCACAAGTGTCGGGTATAGCACAATAATAGCAAGATAGCACAATGTCAAGTATAGCAAGATGGCCATAGTATAGATAGCACAACGAGTATAGCATAGCACAACGAGTATAGCATAGCACTTTGTTGTCAATGGACAACGAGAGAACATAGAACTTTTGATTGTCATTTAGATAGTCAAGATAGATAGCACTTGAGTGTAATGCCAAACACTCCGATCATTTAACTCCCATGGGCACTAGCACTTTCGGGCGCACATCCCAGGATCAGATCGGGCCCTTTATATATTGCCAGGCATTAGTTATATTGTTTATCTTTAGACAATCAGTCAATGGCCAATATAGAGTACCAAGAAGTAGATGAGAGCACCAGATGAATAGACGAGATAGTAGAGTGAGCGTGAATAGATGAGCGAGCAGAGTTAAGATAAGAGTTAGTGGACCTTGCACATGAAACGTCGAGTAACGAGCGATAGTAACCGTTGCACAACACGCGCATATGGTGTTGGCAGTCAGGCGGAACTCACGAACTTACTACTGGCCATGTTAAGCACAGGTCCAGAGGTCCGGCGTGATTCAAGACGAGAGTGAATTTCTAATAGCTGTTTGGACCATATTGATCCCTAATGGGTGTAACAGGCATTAGGGTACAACCGGCTCGTCGACCATGTGGGAATCCATGGACAGAGGAGACTTACGGAGGCCTTGAACAAAGACTTACTAGTCCGGTAGAAGGAGTATCCAACGGAGAGTTCATCCAAGTCAAGAGAGAATGTATATAGAAACAAGTGCTCGACGTTCTCGAGGAATTCTAGAACAATGGAGCGTTGATATCGGTATTCCCAAAACATCGCGAGAAACGATAGACAAATATAAGGTAATTTAATTACATAAATTACCAGATGTATTATGAAATAGTTTCATGCCAAATTATGCCATAATTGGATGGTTCAAAGTGTCATGCCCCGCCAATTTAGCAGCGGAATAAATCGAGGAGGCATGAACAACGAGTATGGTAACGTAAATTGCGCATACATTCGCAAATATCAGAGCATCTAATGAACAATAATTGTAATAAAACTCCTCATTTTATTGATAATTCATCTAAACTATTACAATCTCTAATTCAGAGCCAAAACATAGGGCTCAATAACATCATTACCTTGGAAATGATAACTAAGCAACTAATTATCTAGACTCTATGATACTAAAGACATTCCATCGCTATGACTCCAGGACGCTCATCACTCCAGTCCAATCCCGTTGTTGTGTGTAAGGTCATCATCCGACTTACCTGAAAACACAATGACAAATAACGAAGGGTGAGCGATAACGCTCAGTAGGACTTAATATCTCGTGTAAACAAGCATGCTTTAAGTGATTATGTCTTGTAACACAGGTTAACTAGAGAGAACGATAAAGTATAGTCAAGAGAGTAATAGTACAAGATAACAGTGAACAGTAATACATTTCAAAAGATTATTGCAAAACTAGGATGATAAAGAACTGGCCGTGTAACGAGATAGTGTGTAACGAGATAGCGTGTAACGAGATAGCGTGTATGGTTGCACAACGGTGCACTAGTCGCGATAGCAAGTAAAGCAAGTAACATGCGTTTGGTCGATCATTTTATCAACCACAAGTCTAGTATCATGTCCAGGAATTAATGTTTGTGAATTGTCTTAGATTGAATCTTGATAGTCATGCGTTTGGTGTATGCCATCACCTGATCATTAGACCCCCACGAGTTATAGCCTTTCAGGTGCTCCTCCCAAGGACCAGATCGGGCCCTTATTATGTTGCCTAGCATAGTCATGTTTGTTATCTTAGACAATCACAAAATGACCAAGAGTACCAAGAATAGATGAGAGTAGTAGATGAACTAGACAAGAGTGTAGAGAGAACGAGAACATATGAGAGTATCGAGATAGTAGATGAGATAGGGACATTTTCGTAAAATGATGAGAAACACACGATAGTAACGGTTGCACGGCACCAGGTCGGGTACCGGCAGTCTGGTAGAAGTCACAACCGCCCCCTTAACTGTATCGTGGACACGGGTCAGGTAGTCCGGTGTGAACCCAAGACAAGAAGGAATGCACTAAGGCTTGGATAGTACTGATCCCTAAGAGTGTAACGGATTTTGAGGTACAACCAGCTCGTTGACTAAGGACGTGCGCCAAAGCCAAAGAGACTTACGGAGGTCTTGACAAGAATTCCCTAGTCCAGTCGAGAGTATTCCCGGTGGAGAGGTGGTCCAAGTCAAGAGAAAAGTGTGTAGAAAACGGTCCGTCGTGCCTCGAGTGCTCGAAGGCCGAGGGAAAACGGTAACGGTAGATAAAATGCGCGAGTTAAAATGGAAACAATTGTATTTAACAAAATAGGGTAATTTAGTCATTTATTTCGATAATTTACCGAATACATTATTGCATAATTTATCAAGGTCAAATGGCAATTTACCATGTTATGTGTGTGCAAGTGTAAAGAAATCTTGAGGATATGACAAGTCGTGCTCACGGCTTTTAAATTAACAAGAATTATTTAAATATTATTAAATAAAAATATTCAGGTTGATTATTAAGCTTAACAGTACATGGTTTAACTTGTATAAGGGTTATATGACAAATAAAATAGGGGCATATGCATAATATAAGATTCTGGCCGAAATTTAAAGAAGGCGATGGGGGTGCCAGTCGCGATCGTGTCGCGACGGGGCGCATGGGCGCGTTAAGCAGCGTATCGCGACGGGGTATCCTGTCGCGGTTCAGGTCGCGGTGGTGCGGCCTGGCGCGACAGGCGAACCGGCCGGCCTGGCCCGGTTCAGGTTTGGGAACGCGGCGGCGAGGCCCGTCGCGTTCATGACGCGGCCTGAAGGCCTACCGCGACACTCCTGTTATCGCGGCGTATCGCGCCGTCGTGATAACAGGGGCGGTCCAGTTTTTCCCCTTTTTCTCTGGGTAGACCCTTCTTAACACAGGGTCATTCTAAATTCAGTATAAAGTCGCACGGTGATCTAAAAAGCACAAAACCAGTTTTAAACGAAAGTAGACATGTATATCTATCAACATGCACAATTAATTTGAAGATAGACAAGGTTTATACATGCATTGATTAGGTTACTTTTTGGTGATCGGAACAGGCATAGTCAGGGTTCAATGAATTAACTAGAGATGTATACATGATGAAAAATTCTGAAACCAGCGGCGTTTGAAAGCTAACATGTATTATTATTTATGATAATTTTATCATGGAATTATGTCAAGTTTGCACGAGGTTAAAAAGAAAACAAGGAGGGTCGAGTGCACAGGTCTGATAGATATTCAAAGATTTAATTCTCCCTCATGGGAGATCGAAATCAAGCAAAACCAGGGGCGTTTGAAAGGTAATAAGATGTAGTATATTTGAGAATTTTATCAATTCATGAGAGCAAGTACACGTTGGGGAGTATAGAAAACATAAGATCTCAGTTCATGGTAATAGCAGGACTTCATGAATTAAATTCGCCCAAACGGGTGAACAAAATACCACGAAACTATAGGGCTTTTGAAGAGGTACATGAAGGCTACCTAGGGTAATTATTTCACGATTTTAGCTTGAGAGATTGCCTTTTTCGTGAAGGAAGAAAACCCTAGTTTTGGTGATGAAAATCCTCCTTGTTCTAGCCTCCTCCTCCTTGCTTCTTCGTTCTCCAGCCTTCCCTTCGTCTCCTAGGCCTCCAGCCATGAACTATTGGTGGTAGGGACGAGTTTGGGGGGGGTATTGGGTTGCTATTAGAGTTTTACTCCTTCTAAAACTCCCATTTTCTATTAATTCCGAATTTGCATATTTATCTTCCCCTTTTCTCTCATTTATCCATCTAATGGGGAGGGGAGAGAGCATAATTTCGTGGTTAAAGAGTTAGGATGGGTTAAGGACTCTTCTTTTGGATATATAAGGGTTATTTAACATTTATCTTAACCCTTTACTAATTATTTAATTAATTAGATACGAATTTTATTAATTTAACTCTCATCTTATGATGGGCTATCCCTATTTGGGCCCATTTCATTGGGTTTGGGTTATTAGAGTAAGCCTTTAATAATTTAGCTTAATGGATATTACTTTAATTCCCTTTGTTTTCATTTATTCACCCTTTATTCTAATTAAATCAATTTATCTCATTTATTCAAGTAACTTCATATTTTAATTTGATTAAATATTATTCATGCCAATAATTCTAACCTTCATCATTTGGGCTCTTTCTCTTGGCCCAATAGCTTGTGTGAGCTTAATTGTACAACCCATGTACTTACTTTACTTAATGGATTTTTAATTATACTTTTATTAGATAATTTATTCATGGGCCAAGATTGTCTATTGGTCCAAATATCATAATGGACTATCACCCCATATTATTTAAAGTCTACTCATATATTTATTTTAATTTATAATCCACCTTGGATCATAAAATAATGGATTCTTCGACTTATTCCTTAATTATGCTAATAGGTCGCATAAATTCTTAAACTAAGTCCAAATGATTTTTCTACGCCCAAATTTCATGATGGGTCATTAGAGAACATTATTTATAGTATAACTACTATTTTTACGAAATTTTTATAGGGTTTATACGCATGCAATAATGATGTATACCGTTTTAACTAATTGAATTTATTAATTGATAAAATTTCAATTTATCCATAATTTTTAATTAATGGATTTTCCGGAGTACTGCATCCTCCCCCACTTAAATAGAATTTGGTCCCCAAATTCATATGATATGATACGATTACCTATCTACTCGGAATATTTCATTCCATCATCTCCCCCACTTAAGACTTTGCTAAAAATGATATGAATTTAACTAAGGGTTTAGTGATGATACCTTGTCCACCTTTATTGGCATGATTTATATCCACAAGAGCTTGTAACTGTTGTTAACGTGGAGTTTGGTTCTTCATTATTGGGCAATCGATGACGCGATGTTGTTGGCTTCCACAACGCAAACATCTGCCCAATTTCTTCCAACAATTATCAATTCGATGCCCTGACTTTTTACAAAATTTACAAAATTCCTTCCGCTTCACTTCTCCTTTCATTCTCTTATCATCGTTTGGTTGATTCTCTATTATCATAGGGCTGAGATCCTTGGCGTTAGTGTGTGGTTCTTTTAGAAGAGGGCAGTCTTGTATCTGATGCTCCAAACTGCCACATCGCAAACATGCTCCTACTTTCCGCCAGCATTCCTTAGTCACATGACCTGGCTTGCTACAATGAAGGCAGATGATCTTGCTATGTTTCTTTTGTGTGTTCCCCTTATTGTCTTGGTTGTATCTTTTCTTCTCGTTCTTTTTAGCCGCTTTTCCAATCTTCTTGGTCGTCCTCAAGGCTCCTTTCAGCAGTTGGGTGACTTTCTGACATGCCTGGACTAACTTTTGAGTTGACCTCATTTCGTCTTGTAGGGGCATACGTTCGGCGTCCATTAAGAGTTCCTTCAAGAATAGGGTTGGCATTAGGGTGCTAAAGTAATACTTAAGTTGATACAGATATATAGATAAATGTATTCAGATCTTAACCATGGTTCAACCCAATCTTCACATAGGTATGGTAGTTGACTTAGACACATGTCAGGGCAGTTCACCTAGAACATCCTAAGACCAAAAATATCCTAATAAGGACATCCTAGGCTTTGATACCAACTGTCATGCCCCGCCAATTTAGCAGCAGAATAAATCGGGGAGGCATGAACAATGAGTATGGTAACGTAAATTGCGCATACATTCGCAAATATCAGAGCATCTAATGAACAATAATTGTAATAAAACTCCTCATTTTATTGATAATTCATCTAAACTATTACAATCACTAATTCAGAGCCAAAACATAGGGCTCAATAACATCATTACCTTGGAAATGATAACTAAGCAACTAATTATCTAGACTCTATGATACTAAAGACATTCCATCGCTATGACTCAAGGACGCTCATCACTCCAGTCCAATCCCGTTGTGTGTGTAAGGTCATCATCCGACTTACCTGAAAACACAATGACAAATAACGAAGGGTGAGCGATAACGCTCAGTAGGACTTAATATCTCGTGTAAACAAGCATGCTTTAAGTGATTAATGTCTTGTAACACATGTTAACTAGAGAGAACGATAAGTATAGTCAAGAGAGTAATAGTACAAGATAACAAGTGAACGGTAATACATTTCAAAAGATTATTGCAAAACTAGGATGATAAAGAACTGGCCGTGTAACGAGATAGTGTGTAACGAGATAGCGTGTAACGAGATAGCGTGTATGGTTGCACAATGGTGCACTAGTCGCGATAGCAAGTAAAGCAAGTAACATGCGTTTGGTCGATCATTTTATCAACCACAAGTCTAGTATCATGTACATGAATGTTTGTGAATTGTCTTAGATTGAATCTTGATAGTCATGCGTTTGGTGTATGCCATCACCTGATCATTAGACCCCCGCGAGTTATAGCCTTTCAGGTGCTCCTCCCAAGGACCAGATCGGGCCCTTATTATGTTGCCTAGCATAGTCATGTTTGTTATCTTAGACAATCACAAAATGGCCAAGAGAGTACCAAGAATAGATGAGAGTAGTAGATGAACTAGACGAGAGTGTAGAGAGAACGAGAACAGATGAGAGTATCGAGATAGTAGATGAGATAGGGACATTTTCGTAAAATGATGGGAAACACACGATAGTAACGGTTGCACGGCACCAGGTCGGGTACCGGCAGTCTGGTAGAAGTCACAACCGCCCCCTTAACCGTATCGTGGACACGGGTCAGGTAGTCCGGTGTGAACCCAAGACAAGAAGGAATGCACTAAGGCTTGAATCGTACTGATCCCTAAGAGTGTAACGGGTTTTGAGGTACAGCTAGCTCGTTGACTAAGGACGTGCGCCAAAGCCAAGGAGACTTACGGAGGTCTTGACAAGAATTCCCTAGTCCAGTCGAGAGTATTCCCGGTGGAGAGGTGGTCCAAGTCAAGAGAAAAGTGTGTAGAAAATGGGTCCGTCGTGCCTCGAGTGCTCGAAGGCCGAGGGAAAATGGTAACGGTAGATAAAATGCGCGAGTTAAAATGGAAACAATTGTATTTAACAAAATAGGGTAATTTAGTCATTTATTTCGATAATTTACCGAATACATTATTGCATAATTTATTAAGGTCAAATGGCAATTTACAATGTTATGTGTGTGCAAGTGTAAAGAAATCTTGAGGATATGACAAGTCGTGCTCACGACTTTTAAATTAACAAGAATTATTTAAATATTATTAAATAAAAATATTCAGGTCGATTATTAAGCTTAACAGTACATGGTTTAACTTGTATAAGGGTTATATGACAATAAAATAGGGGCATATGCATAATATAAGATTCTGGCCGAAATTTAAAGAAGGCGACGGGGGTGCCAGTCGCGATCGTGTCGCGACGGGGCGCATGGGCGCGTTAAGCAGCGTATCGCGATGGGGTATCCTGTCGCGGTCCAGGTCGCGGTGGTGCGGCCTTGCGCGACAAGCGAACCGGCCGGCCTGGCCCGGTTCAGGTTTGGGAACGCGGCGGCGAGGCCCGTCGCGTTCATGACGCGGCCTGAAGGCCTACCGCGACACTCCTGTTATCGCGGCGTATCGCGCCGTCGCGATAACAGGGGCGGTCCAGTTTTTCCCCTTTTTCTCTGGGTAGACCCTTCTTGACACAGGGTCATTCTAAATTCAGTATAAAATCGCATGGTGATCCAAAAAGCACGAAACCAGTTTTAAACGAAAGTAGACATGTATATCTATCAACACACGATTAATTTGAATATAGATAAGGTTTATACATGCATTGATCAGGTTACTTTTTGGTGACCTGAACAGGCGCAGTCAGGGTTCAATGAATTAATTAGAGATGTATACATGATGAAAAATTCTGAAACCAGCGGCGTTTGAAAGCTAACATGTAGTAGTATTTATGATAATTGTATCATGGAATTATGTCAAGTTTGCACGAGGTTAAAAAGGAAACAAGGATGGTCGAGTGCACAGGTCTGATAGATATTCAATGATTTAATTATCCCTCATGGGATATCTAAATCAAGCAAGACCAGGGGCGTTTGAAAGATAAGAAGATGTAGTATATCCGAGAATTTTATCAAGGCATGAGAGCAAGTACACGTTGGGGATTATAGAAAACACAAGATCTTAGTTCATGGTAATAGCATGACTTCACGAATTAAATTCGCCCAAATGGGTGAACGAAATACCACAAAACCATAGGGCTTTTGAAGAGGTACATGAAGGCTACCTAGGTTAATTATTTCACGATTTTAGCTTGAGAGATTGCCTACCGTTTTCGTAAAGGAAGATAACCCTAGTTTTGGTGACGAAAATCCTCCTTGTTCTAGCCTCCTCCTCCTTGCTTCTTCGTTCTCCAGCCTTCCCTTCGTCTCCTAGGACTCCAACCACGAACTATGGGTGGTAGGGACGAGTTTGGGGGGTGTATTGGGTTGCTATTAGAGTTTTACTCCTTCTAAAACTCCCATTTTCTATTAATTCCGAATTTGCATATTTATCTTCCCCTTTTCTCTCATTTATCCATCTAATGGGGAGGGGAGAGAGCATAATTTCGTGGTTAAAGAGTTAGGATGGGTTAAGGACTCTTCTTTTGGATATATAAGAGTTATTTAACATTTATCTTAACCCTTTACTAATTATTTAATTAATTAGATATGAATTTCATTAATTTAACTCTCATCCTATGATGGGCTATCCCTATTTGGGCCCATTTCATTGGGTTTGGGTTATTAGAGTAACCCGTTAATAATTTAGCTTAATGGATATTACTTTAATTCCCTTTGTTTTCATTTATTCACCCTTTATTCTAATTAAATCAATTTATCTCATTTATTCAAGTAACTTCATATTTTTAATTTGATTAAATATTATTCATGCCAATAATTCTAACCTTCATCATTTGGGCTCTTTCTCTTGGCCCAATAACTTGTGTGAGCTTAATTGTACAACCCATGTACTTACTTTACTTAATGGATTTTTAATTATCCTTTTATTAGATAATTTATTCATGGGCCAAGATTGTCTATTGGTCCAAATATCATAATGGACTATCACCCCATATTATTTAAAGTCTACTAATATATTTATTTTAATTTATAATCCACCTTGGATCATAAAATAATGGATTCTTTGACTTATTCCTTAATTATACTAATAGGTCACATAAATTCTTAAACTAAGTCCAAATGATTTTTCTACACCCAAATTTCATGATGGGTCATTAGAGAACATTATTTATAGTATAACTACTATTTTTACGAAATTTTTATAGGGGTTTATACGCATGCAGTAATGATGCGTACCGTTTTAACTAATTAAATTTATTAATTGATAAAATTTCAATTTATCCATAATTTTTAATTAATGGATTTCCCGGGGTACTACACAAAGTGTGTGTAAGTGTCATGAAATTGTAGATAGAAAAGATCATGTGCATGCATTTTAATCATACATAAATGTTCAATTTATAACAGGTGTTATTTTCTGTGTGTAAGACTGTTAAACAAGAGTACAAACACTGTAGATAATCAAGCATTGCTGAGGCAGGGGGTTTCTTGCAAAAAGAACCTAGATCGCGACGTACTCTGGTGAGGGTCGCAACGGGGTCAACTGAGATCGCGACGGGTGCTTGTACGAGTCGCGACAGGCTTAGTCAGGTCGGGCAGTAGATCGCGACGACAGACCCTATCGTGATCAGATTGCGACGACAGGCCCTGTCGCGATCAGATCGCGACAGAGGTCACTGTCGCGACAGACCTTGTGAATGTGGCCTATCGGGCTATCGCGTTCATAGGGTCTGCGCCCGAGTCCGACAGAGAAAGGACTTTACTTTGGATTGCGGGCCAGAACTTACCCTATTTGACATAGGGTGGTTCAGAAAATCACAGCTAATTGTATGGTCAACGAAAAATCGTGAAACCAGTTGCAAAACGACCTAAACATGCATGGGTACTTACAATAAATAGGAATTGGAAAACAATCAGGGTTGGGACATGTTTTAAACATGGGTATTCATGATGAACATGAAACAGTACAGAGTTGAGATCAATGATTAAATTCGCAAGATAGGATGAATCAAATTTAGGGCTTTTAGGGGCAAAATATGCCTAACATGCATCAGTTCCTACAGTAAAAATCTCGTGGTATGGGGTTGAGTATACAAGGAGATCAATAATTAAGAAGAGGGTTCGGGGTCATGTCAGTTGCAGAACATGAAAAATAAAAACGACAAATATGCTCGATGGAAAATTATGAAACCAAAGGACTTTTGTTCCTGATAGACGAGACATCCTACAAAAAAGTTTCATGGTGTATGCTTGTGAGAATGCCTACCTTTGATCGTTTTCCTCTTCTAGGGTTAAGACTTGAAGAACTCAGGGAAGAACTTGAGAGATCCTTCCTCTCCACGAATTCTCCTCCTCTTGGCCTCTCCTCCAGGTCCAGGAACCTCTTGGCATGAGCTAGGGCCGGCCATGAGGGTTTAAGAGAAGTATTTAAGCTTCTCCCTATTCCCTTTCCTAGTTTAAGCCTAACTCCTATTAAATTCCGAATTTCCTATTTTCTTCTCCCCTTTTTAAGCAAGAGATCTCCTATTTGGGTTGGGAGAGAGGGAATTTTGTAGCCAATCAATTGGGGTAGGTTTAGGAATCCAATCCTAATTCAAACTAGTTTTTAAGCAAGAGATCTCCTATTTGGTTGGGAGAGATGGAATTTCGTGGCCAATCAATTGGGGTAGGTTTAGGAATCCAATCCTAATTCAAACTAGTTATTTAATGCATTAAATATCTCTTTTCTATTTTAGTAATATTTTAGTTACGAATTTTGGGTATTTCTATATTATTCCCCTTCTTAAAATTTATATTTTAGCCCACTCATTTCTAATGGGTCAATATAGCAAAGCCCATTACTCCTTTTCTTTTGATGGGTTTTATTTAATTCTCTCTTATTTGATTTCCTAGTTGATTTAATACATCTTCCTTTTATTTGATTTTCTAATTAAATAATATAAATATTTAATTATTTTTCCCCATAAATTTAGGGTTGCTACATCCTCCCCCTCTTAAAAAGAATTTGGTCTCCAAATTCATGTGATCATTCAGGAGAGAATGTCTTACCGAAAAGGGCGGGGTAGTTCGGTCTGATGATTCCTTCCGGTTCCCAGGTTGCCTCTTCCACTCCACGATTATTCCATAGGACTTTAACCACATGGATGGGACAGTTCCTGAGTTGTTGTATCTTCCGTTCCAGTATCTTGACTGGCTTCTCTTCGTACGTCACATCTTTGTTCAATATCAACTTCTCGTGGCGAATGATGTGCGTGGGGTCGTACACATATTTCCTAAGCATGGAAACATGGAACACATTGTGTACACATGACAAATCTGGTGGCAACGCCAGCCGGTATGCAACCTCACCAACCCTTTCGAGTACTTCAAAAGGACCGATGAATCTAGGGCTGAGCTTTCCCTTTACACCAAATCTTTGGATGCCACGAGTAGGTGACACTTTTAGGAACACATGATCACCCACTTGAAATTCCAGATCTCGCCTTCTTTTGTCGTCGTAGCTCTTTTGTCTGGATTGGGCAATCTTGAGCCGGTCTCTGATTACCTGAATGTCCTTCGTTGTCCGTTGCACCATGTCTGGGCCTAGCCATTGTTGTTCTCCAACCTCATTCCAGCATGCAGGGGATCTGCAATTCCTTTCGTAAAGTGCTTCGAACGGTGCCATCTTGATACTCGCCTGGTAACTGTTGTTATAGGCGAACTCAATAAGAGGTAGGTGCTCATTCCAATAACCTTGAAAATCTATAGTGCAAGCTCTCAACATGTCTTCCACTATTTGGTTGGTTCTTTCAGTTTGCCCATCGGTTTGTGGATGGAATGCGGTACTAAAGTTGAGTTTAGTACCCAGTGCACCTTGCAGTCCTTTCCAAAAATGAGATGTGAATCTCGGATCTCGATCTGAAACAATAGATGATGGAATGCCATGTAGTCTTACAATCTCCTTGACGTATAAGGCAGCTAGAACCTCTACTGACCATTTACTCTTTATAGGCAGAAAGTGGGTGGATTTGGTTAGTCGGTCCATAATGACCCATATGGCTTCAAGTCCACCACGAGTCTTGGGTAAACCCATGATGAAGTCCATGTCGATACTTTCCCATTTCCATTCCAGAATATCAAGCGGTCTGAGTACACCAGCAGGACGCAGGTGTTCCGCTTTTACTTGTTGGCAAGTAAGGCAGTGAGCGGCATGTTCAGCTACCTCTCTTTTCATGTTCGGCCGCCAAAACGTTCTTTTCATATCTTGATACATTTTGGTACCTCTCGGATGAATAGTATACCTTGTCTTGTGAGCTTCATCCATTAGTCTTCTCTTTAGTTCTTCATTGTCGGGAACACATGTCCTTCCTTGAAAGACAAGCCTTCCGTCTTCAGTCATTGCAAAGTCCAGTCTTTTAGTTAGAGTTTCTTTGACGCAAACTAAGAATGGATCATCGTCTTATTGAGCTTTGATCTCCTCTAGCAGATCAGATTGAATCTTGATATTGGCAACCAAGACTCGATCATCTCTATGTTCGATATTTAAGTCTAACATTGCGAATTGTTCTAGTAGTTGCATCTCGCCAAGGACTAGACTTGAGACAAATACCATTGGCTTCCTACTAAGAGAATCAGCCACGGCATTTCCCTTGCCTGGGTGGTATTGGATGTGGAAGTCGAAATCTTTCAAGTATTCCAGCCATCTCCTTTGTCTCATGTTGAGTTCCTTCTGAGAGAATAAATACTTCAGACTTTTATGGTCTGAGTAGACAGTGAATTGCTCGCCATATAGATAGTGTCTCCAAATCTTCAAGGCGAAGACCACGGCAGCCAACTTGAGATCATGTACAGGGTAGTTGACTTCATGTGTCTTCAGTTGTCTTGAAGAATAGGCGATGACCTTCTCCTTTTGCATGAGTACACAACCTAGCCCGATTCCTGAGGCATCGGTGTAGACAGAGAAACCTTCTCCCTCTATTGGCAGAGCGAGAACAGGTGCTGAGGTAAGACAGTCCTTGAGGGTTTGGAAATTTTTCTCACACTCTTTACTCCAGGAGTATGGATTCTCCTTTCGTGTCAGACGCGTGAGAGGAACAACGATCCTTGAGAAGTCCTTGATGAATCATCTGTAGTAGCCAGCCAGTCCTAGGAAGCTTCTTATCTCGGTGACATTAGTTGGTCTCTCCTAGTTGAGTATAGCTTCGACTTTGGAGGGATCAACAGAGATGTTGTCCTTTGAGATGACATGGCCTAAGAAGGATACTTCTTCGAGCTAGAATTCACACTTGCTAAGCTTTGTATACAGCTTGTTGTCTCGCAAAACTTGTAGTGTTGTCTTTAGGTGTTCTTCATGCTCTTCCTTGGTCTTGGAGTATATGAGGATGTCGTCAATAAAGACGACCATGAACTTGTCGAGGTATGGCCGATATATGCTGTTCATGAGTTGCATAAAGGCTGCAGAGCATTGGTTAGACCAAAAGGCATAACGACGAATTCATAATGTCTATACCTGCTCCTGAAAGCTGTTTTAAAAATATCATCATCCTTGATCCTCATTTGGTGATAGCTAGATCGAAGATCGATCTTGGAGAAATATTGCGCTCCAGAAATTTGGTCGAATAGTTCATCCACTCTGGGCAAAGGGTACTTGATCTTGATGGTGAGTTGATTGAGTTGTCGATAGTCGATGCACAGCCTCATCGATCCATCTTTCTTTTTTTACGAATAGCACAGATGCTCCCCATGGGGAAGTACTTGGTCTGATGAATCCCTTTTCTAGTAGCTCCATCAGTTGTGCCTTCAATTCCTTCAGCTCGGCAGGTGACATCCGGTATGGTTGACATGATACCGGTGCGGCTCCAGGAATCAACTCAATGGCGAAGTTGACATCTCGTTCAGGGGGAATCCCTGGCAGGTCTTCGGGGAATACATCTGGGTAGTCTTATACTATATGTATGTCTTCTATCTTGGAACCCTTCCTTTCCACTACTACTGCTGCTAGGAAAGCAATACAGCCTTTCCTCATCATGTTGTGGGCTTTTATGGCGAAGACTAGAGACATCCGTCTCTTATGTCTAATCCCGGAGAATGCCAGTTTAGGAAAGTCACTAAAGGTAACCTTCCATTTCTTACAGTCGACACTTGCCCCATATGCAGACAACCAGTTGGCTCCAAAATTACATCATAGCCTTCCATGGACATACACACCAGGTCGGCTTTTAGGTTATGGTCTCCGATCATTACATCGGCAGAGGGAAAGTATTTGTTCAATTTCTCCTTTTCCCCTAGTGGTGTTGTGACAGAGAACTCACAACCCATGGATATAGGTTTAGCAGTCACAGTATCAGCAAAGTTTTGAGACATAAATGAATGAGTGGCTCCAGTATCAAATAAAACAAATGTTGATAATGAGAAAACTTGAAGGGTACCTTCTACCACGCCACCCTCCATAGAAGGTTCCTCATCATGTAGGGCTTGCAGTCGGCCCTGTTTCTTAGGCGCATTAGGGTGCCTTTCATTCTCTTTCAGTAGCGGGCACTCAGGGATATGGTGCTCGCGACTTCCGCAGTGCAGACATGCACCGGCTTTCCTCCAGCATTCATCAGCTGTGTGACCAGGCTTGTCACAGTGTTTGCAGTGGCTCTTTGTTGGAGTGTTGGGTACGAAAACCTTGGGTTTCCTTTCTTGGATAGATCCCTCTGTGATGTTGAAGGGACACTTCTTGCCGTTGGTAGGCTTAGCAGATGACTGACCCGAGGTCACTTCCTTCTTGATGAACTTCCCTTTTATACGGTCGGTGAAGTCCGTAGCATCTTCTAGCAGCTGAGCCCTCTTCACCATCTCCGCGTAGGTCGGGATGTCGAAAGGTGCGAGTTGAGTGATGTAGTGGGGCTTAAGGCCGTTTAGAAAGCGCTTAGCCTTCATCCTTTCAATGTTCACCAGATGTACAGCATAGCGTGCCAGTCTAGAGAACTGGGCTTCATATTCGGCCACAGTCAAGCTCCGCTGTTTAAGAGTAGCGAATTCCGCAGCCTTTCTTTCTTGAACACGCTCGAGAAGTATTTGGAGTTGAACGCTTCTTTAAACTCGTTTCAGGTGAATTGCCCATTCTCTCTAGTAGCTTCCACTAACTCCCACCAAGCGCGGGTGTAACGTCGCGCGATTTTACGGATCTTTGCGGATCCCTGCTTAGCGGGTTTGGTGGCCAATGTGTGGCCCATTAGTTTGTGTTTTAGGTGTTTGCACACGTTGTGAGGCTTGGTGGGCCGCCAGGTTGGGCCCAAAGCGCTCACAGGTTTTCTGCCTGTGAACGCGATAGGGGTATGCGTCGCGTTCTGAACGCCACAGCCCTGGTGGTCGCGTTCCTGTTGCCGCCATTGAGCGTCGACGTCTGCATGCGCGCCAAGTGTCGTGCGCTTGGTGTCCCGCTGATGTCAGGAGTGTGAAGGCGACGGCCTCCCACGTCGCGTTCAGGTCGCAACGTAGGGCTACGTCGCATTCTTAACCGTTGTGCTGTTTTTAAGAACCCCGCCGAACAGAGCTTCCATAGGCTCTGCTCGACCAGGGGGGAGCTGCTGCGGGGTTTCCTGGCGATTCGAGGTCCTGGTGGAGTTCTCAGTGTGTTCTCGCCGCAAGGACGTCGTGCAGAGCGGGGGAAACGCCTGGAGTTCGTGTTCTTCGTGAAGGTAGGGAGAACCCACCTTGTTTTGATGTTTGGATCGTGTGCATGGTGTGGTTGATGTGTTTTTCAGTTTATAAACCATAGATACCATGCTAGGGTATCCATTAAAGCATGAAAAACGTGAATTAATCGTGGTTTGAATGGTTTGGAGTGGTAATCCGTGGAGTTTCTCCCAGATTAGGGTTTGCGCCTGTGAAGGTGATAGACCTTTCCGTCGCGACAAGGTCGCGACAGGCCGACCCATCGCGATAGGGTTTCTTATTGCGACAGGTCAGGGCGTCGCGTTCTGAAGGCGACACATCCTCATGTCGCGACTTCAGCCGAGAGGTCTTTTGATGTATATTTTTAAAGTACGTTTATTCGATGATTTATTAAATGTTGTGCATGGCACCGGTTTGTGGTGCGCTGGCACATGTGGTGCTCGTAGAGTGCGGTGCTCACTAGATGAGCATGCTTTACGTGGTTGGCGTGTCATTTGTGCTATATGTGTGATGTTTATGTGGTTTGGGTGTGTGTATGGCACACACATTGTCGTAACGTAATTCTTATGATTTGTCGTAGTAATTGGGCAGTGAGGTTCCTGTGTGAACCTAGCTGTGACATTGTGGTGTTTCCATGATTTGTGTGTCATGCATGTGTATGCATGGCTAGTGGTCATCGTTATGATTATTGTAATATAATTTATGTAGTTACTTTGAGGTGATTGGGCAGTGAAGGTCATGTGTGGACCTAGCCCTGGTATGTTGTTGTCCTTCAAGGAATATTATACTGATTTATGTGTTAAGTGGTGTGTGTGTTGCCACGGAGGTCATGAGGTGGCCGATGTTAGGCTATAGTGTTATTATTAATATGGTTCATATATGTGCTTGTGTAGGCTAGCTTGTAGATCACGAGTGACCAGGACAAGCTACTCCTCACACATGTATTATGGTTTGTAATAAACGTGTAAGTGTTGTGGTTTGTGTATTGCCGAGTGTGGTGGTCCGGCGCCTATTCCGGAATGCCTCTCTAGTCGGGTACCCTAGGTTCTTTGTGACCCAGGCACGTGTGTTTGTTGTGCTCGGGGTTTGTCCTGGTACAGTGTGGTACCGTCGAGGTCTGTGTCGTCTTCCTGGACACCCTCACTCCTATGTTTGAGTTGTACGTCCGGCTGAGGGAAAGATGACAGTAGGACAACGACTTGTGTTTGTGGGTGTGCAGTAGCTTGTAGCACGTTCGTGGTTGGGGGTACGGACACCAATAGACGTACTGGGCCCCATCTAGTCCTGTTCCAGTGCCTCACTTTAGGGAGCTCGGACCTGAGTCCCTAAAGGTGCCAGGCATGGGCCTGCATTGTGTGAGACTACAGGTAGTGGTGGTGTTTGTTAGTCTCCACAGTTAGTTGCTTGACTTGTGAGTTTGTGGAGCCGTAGCTAGACTGAGGGTCTGTGGCTACGAGACTGAGAGGTTGTTCTTGTGTTGTGTTGTCCGGTTGGATATTGGCCTGATTAGCCAGTAGTCCGTTCCTGTGTGGTGGCGTCGTTTCTTTCCTACTCGTGCTTTACTACCGATTGTGGCTTTTGTGTTGTTACTCGTTGTTGAGGGCTTCCTCACTAAGGTGTGCCCTGGTGTTGGCACGGTTGTAGTTGTGGTTGGTGAGCGGAGACTTACTGGTTGTGGTGTGCTCCATCGTTAGCACCGTTGTTCTGAGACTTTGTGGTGGTACCTCGTGGTAGTAGGTACCTGTACCCTTTGTGGGTATTTGTTTCTCTTGATACGCTGTGTACCAGTCTTTTCAGGTGTTGAAAAGAAACTGTGCTCTGTGGAGGTCATGTTGTAGGACCTTCCACTTGTTGTAATATACCCTCGTAAAGGTAGCTTTCCGTGGTATTATGATTTTAAGGTATGGCAGACTAGCTTCTGGTTAGCAGTCCTGTTACCCCTGCACTTGTGTTTTCTGTGTACCCCTTAAGGGTTGGCTTTGTATTGTGGTACATTGTGTACCAACTCTTCAAGTGTTGTAATGAACCGGTATTTGTGTTTAGGTGCGTGGAGGTCGTGAGGTGACCTTCCACACGTGCTGTATACTTTGTTTAAAGTATGTTTCCCATTGTGATTCCAATATGTGCTGGACTTAGCAAGTCAATGCCAGTTCGGTTACCTGACATGGGTAATTTACCTGTGAGGCTTATAGCCGAGGCAATGGTTTGCCTGTGAAACTTGGAGCCTGGGCAATGGTCAGCCAGTGAGGCTTAAGGTTGTGGTATTCTCAGTGGTTGGGCAGACTAGTAGTGTTTTGCTAGTCCATTTGTTCTCCTTTACCTTTTGTGGTTTACGTTAATTGATATGTTTATATTAATTGTTGATTAATATTGGTCAAAGTAAGTTGAATGTGGTTTGACTATATGTGTGGCCAGTGAAACCCTTTGAGGTTGAGGTCTCTTCTGTTTAGTTGTTGTGGTTCTTGGGTGGCCCCTACTGAGCCTGTGACTTGTTGAGGCTCACTCCCCTACAGTTCTTTTCAGGACTTGCCGTGTGTTTGGCTTGCAGCGGCGTTGTGACAGACTTGTACCACCAGCAGTTGAGTTGTAGTTAGTTAGTGTTGTGTGAGCTTGTGCTCCCTCGGAGTATGCCCCAGGTAGTTGTACTTTTTAATTGGACATGTAATAATGTAATGGGACAGCTGTACAAATTTGTGAACAGGTATGAACACATGTACTTTCTTGTGTTTTATACTGTATAGTTGTCTTTTATACTCTTACTGGACACTTGTGTGAGATATCCCTTGCGAGACTTCGGTCAGTTCGCGGGAGGCGGATCTGGATATGGAGCCTTAATGGGCATAAATATCCAGGGCCGTCACAGCGGGCGTCCTTCTCCAGTTGGAACGTGGCAAGTAGCAGCTTGTCTCCTGCTGCACATTGCATGACACGGAAAATTCTTTCCGTCTTTTGGAGCCAGTGCTCAGCTTCATCCGGATCCGTGGATCCGCTGAACCTAGGTGGGTTCAGACTTCTGAAGTTGCGATGTAGGTCGTCTGCACCACGATTGCCACCTCCTTGAGTAGCTTGCACAATGGCGCATGTCAGTTCTTGGATGGTTTGTTGCATGCCCCTCATTTGAGCACGTTCGGCCGTCATCTTGATTGCTTAGTTCCTACAAAATAACTTCTTGTCATGATATTGATGTGGAATTTAATTTGTGCGTGTGTGAGTTTATTTTAACTAGTTACCCTTGGCTCTAACCACAACTCACATGGGTAGGATAATTGACTCTAGTTGAGGCAAGTTAACCTAGATCATCCTGTACTAAGAATAACTTAGGCTCTGATACCACAAAACTATCACGCCCGGACGCGGAATATCGGAACGCGAGGCAGTTGCAAGAAAAGGGTATAGAGCGAATACTAGACATCAAACCATTTCAAAATGAATAATGATAAAGCAAATTCATTTCATTAATACTTTTCAATGCCTAGTTACAACCACTAATATCAGAGCCAATCTATGGGGCCCGATTACATTGGAATAAAGCAAAAGACTAAACTTCAAACCTAACTACTACAACGCTAACATAGCAATAGGACACTAGGGTACTCATGACATCACTCCAGGTCGTTCCCGTCCTCTTGAGTGTATGGTTCATCCGCGGTCTCACCTGAGAACACAACGACAAATAACGCAGGGTGAGAGAAACATCACCCAGTAGGACTTAAATCTTAGGCTCAAGCAGGCTTTAAGTAATTAATGCGTTAAAGGCAGAGTAACTAATGACAAACGGAAGAGAGTGTCAAGTAAAAATATAGCAGGACAATATGTGAACGAAATAGCAAGACTTTCCAAATATTGACTTACCAAGAATAGCACAAGTGTCGGGTATAGCACAATAATACAAGATAGCACAATGTCAAGTATAGCAAGATGACCATAGTACAGATAGCACAGAGTATAGCATAGCACAATGCACAATGCATAGCACTTTGTTGTCAATAGACAACGAGAGAATAGCACTTTTTATTGTCATTTAGATAGTCAAGATAGATAGCACTTGAGTGTAATGCCAAACACTCTGATCATTTAACTCCCATGGGCACTAACACTTTCGGGCGCACATCCCAGGACCAGATCGGGCCCTTTATATATTGCCAGACATTAGTTATATTGTTTATCTTTAGACAATCAGTCAATGGCCAATATAGAGTACCAAGAAGTAGATGAGAGCACCAGATGAATAGACGAGATAGTAGTGAGCGTGAATAGATGAGCGAGCAGAGTATAGATAAGAGTTAGTGGACCTTGCACATGAAACGTCGAGTAACGAGCGATAATAACCGTTGCACAACACGCGCATATGGTGTTGGCAGTCAGGCGGAACTCACGACCTTACCACTGGCCATGTTAAGCACAGGTCCAGAGGTCTGGCGTGATTCAAGATGAGAGTGATTTTGTACTAGCCGTTTGGACCATATTGATCCATAATGGGTGTAACAGGTGTTAGGGTACAACCGGCTCGTCGACCATGTGGGAATCCATGGACAGATGAGACTTACGGAGGCCTTGAACAAAGACTTACTAGTCCGGAAGAAGGAGTATCCGATGGAGAGTTTGTCCAAGTCAAGAGAGAGTGTATACAGAAACAAGTGCTCGACGTTCTCGAGGAATTCTAGAATAGTGGAGCATCGATATCGGTATTCCCAGAACATCGCGAGAAACGATAGACAAGTATAGGGTAATTTAATTACATAAATTACCAGATGTATTATGAAATAGTTTCATGCCAAATTATGCCATAATTGGATGGTTCAAGTGTGTGTAAGTGTCATGAAATTGTAGATAGAAAAGATCATGTGCATGTATTTTAATCATACATAATGTTCAATTTATAACAGGTGTTATTTTCTGTGTGTAGGATTGTTAAACAAGAGTACAAACACTGTAGATAATCAAGCATTGCTGAGGCAGGGGGTTTCTTGCAAAAAGAACCCAGATCGCGTCGTACCCTAGTGAGAGTCGCGACGGGGTCAACTGAGATCGCGACGGGTGCTTGTACGGGTCGCGACAGGCTTAGTCAGATCGCGACGACAGGCCCTGTCGCGATCAGATCGCGACAGAGGTCACTGTCATGACAGACCATGTGAACGCGGCCTATTGGGCTATCGCGTTCAGAGGGTCTACGCCTGAGTCCGACAGGGAAAGGACTTTACTTTGGATTGCGGGCCAAAACTTACCCTATTTGACATAGGGTGGTTCAGAAAATCACAACTAATTGTATAGTCAACGAAAAATCGTGAAACTAGTTGCAAAACGACCTAGACATGCATGGTACTTACAATAAATAGGAATTGGAAAGCAATCAGGGTCGGGACATGTTTTAATCATGGTATTCATGATGAACATGAAACAGTACATAGTTGAGATCAACGATTAAATTCACAAGATAGGATGAATCAAATTAGGGCTTTTATGGCAAAAGATGCCTAACATGCAACAGTTCCTACAGTAAAAATCTCGTGGTATGGGGTTGAGTATACAAGGAGATCAAGAATTAAGAAGAGGGTTCGGGGTCATGTCAGTTGCAGAACATGAAAAATCAAGAACGACAGATATGCTCGATGGAAAATTATGAAACCAAAGGGCTTTTGTTTCTGGTAGACAAGACATCCTACAGAAAAAGTTTCATGGTGTATGCTTGTAAGAATTCCTACCTTTGATCATTTTCCTCTTCTAGGGTTAAGACTTGAAGAACTCAGGGAAGAACTTGAGAGTTCCTTCCTCCCACGAATTCTCCTCCTCTTGGCCTCTCCTCCAGGTCCAGGAACCTCTTGGCACGAGCTAGGGCGGCCATGAGGGTTTAAGAGAAGTATTTAAGCTTCTCCCTATTCCCTTTCCTAGTTTAAGCCTAACTCCTATTAAATTCCGAATTTCCTATTTTCCTCCCCTTTTAAGCAAGAGATCTCCTATTGGGTTAGGAGAGAGGGAATTTCGTGGCCAATCAATTGGGGTTTAGGTTTCATCCAATCCTAATTCAAACTAGCTATTTAATGCATTAAATATCTCTTTTCTATTTTAGTAATATTTTAGTTACGAATTGGGTATTTCTCAATTATTCCCCTTCTTAAAATTTCTATTTTAGCCCACTCATTTCTAATGGGTCAATATAGCAAAGCCCATTACTCCTTTTCTTTTAATGGGTTTTATTTAATTCTCTCTTATTTGATTTCCTAGTTGATTTAATACATCTTCCTTTTATTTGATTTTTAATTAAATAATATAAATATTTAATTTTTTCCCATAAATTTAGGGTTGCTACAGGTCACCCTTGAAAAAGCCATAACTATAAGATGTCATTCTAAATGCTCTTTATGATATGATCTAATTCTTGCAAACCATGATTTACCATCTTGCTCACCTAGCTTGTTAAGTGAACCAATGCTACCATAAAATACTACAATTCATATCAAGTTAAATGCATAGTTCCATCTCATGTCATCATGTTAATTGCTTTCCGCACGTTTGTGACCGATGGCTTGTGGTTGAGACGCATACTTCACTACACACTTGCACATATAGGCAGCCATTTCTTGGGGGATTGGAAACTCACGGCCGGTCATTCTGTATCGGAAATCTAGTGACCTTTCTCTTAGACCTCTATAAATCTTCGTACTCCGTGGATTCCTTTATGGAGACCGAGTGGTTGTACCATTGAAGTTCCCTGGAGATAGCGTGCACTTCCTTTCTTCGCTTATTCTCGTGAGAGTGATTCATAATATTAACTTAAGCCATTAATGTAAAGAGTGAACTAAAGTATAAATTGCGCCGTTATGCTGCCGAAACTATCTCTTGACTATAGTTATCATGAAATCATGTTCACATGACATGCTACATATTGACATCCTCTTCATGAACATGACATTACAATTGCTTACATCTTGAAACTCTTATTTGCTATTAATGACTGTGGGTATCTACATTTAAAAATAGTGAGATGCTGATCACGCACGGAGAGTGTCCAAGG
>CM024753.1:45478323-45547984 GCA_014218235.1 Colocasia esculenta
TCGAGAGAGTATAGCACGTTTTGTGTTTTTGATTGTCATATAGATAGTCGAGATAGATAGCACTTGAGTGTAATGCCAAACACTCTGATCATTTAACTCCCATGGGCACTAGCACTTTCGGGCGCCCATCCCAGGACCAGATCGGGCCTTTATATATTGCCAGCATTGGTATATTGTTTATCTTTAGACAATCAGTCAATGGCCAATATAGAGTACCAAGAAGTAGATGAGAGCACTAGATGAGTAGACGTGATAGTAGAGTGAACGTGAATAGACGAGCGAGTAAGTACAGACGAGAGCTAGTGGACATTGCACGTAATGCGACGAGTAAACAGGCGATAGTAACAGTTGCACAACACGCGCACTTGGTGTTGGCAGTCAGGTGGAACTCACGATCTTCCCGCTGGGCATGTTGTGCACAAGTCCAGAGGTCCGACGTGATTCAAGGTAAGAGCGATCTTCTAATAGCCGTTTGGATCATATCGATCCCTAAAGGTGTAATGGGTGTTAGGGTACAACCGGCTCGTCGACCATATGGGAATCCATGATCAGAGGAGACTTACGGAGGTCTTGTACAAGGGTTCACTAGTCCGGCGAAAGGAATATCCGACGGAGAGTTCACCACAAGCCAAGTAAAGTGTGTATATAAAACAGGTGCTCGACGTTCTAGAGGAATTCTAGAACAGTGGAGCGTCAATATCGGTATATAAACAACGCAAGAAACGAATACAAGTCCTTTAAAATAGGCAATTATATATTTTATTACAATAAATTACCATATACATTATGAGATATTTTATGTCAGATTTCAGCCATATATGGATGGTTCATGTGTGTGCATGTGTAAGAGATCATAGATAGAAAGAAGTCTTGAATATGTATTTTAAAGCATTCAATAAAACTCCATTTTTAAAACAAGGTTTTACTGGGGGTATAACTGTAAAAAGGCGTAAGAATTATTTAGAAAGTGACAGAAATAATTTTTATGGGTTTTCATGCAAAATCCTGTGAAGGCGACATAGGCCAGTAAGGATTACGACAGGAGTAGGGCAGGTAGCGACAGGGCCTGCAAAGGTCGCGACAGGGCTGTCAGAACAGAAGGCCAGAACGCGACGTAGGTACTGTCGCGTTCAGAAGCGAGAAGGGAAGCGTCACGACGGGCTTGAGAACGCGACGATGGGAACTGTCGCTATCAGATCGCGACAGAGCGCTCTGTCGCGATGGCCCTTGTGAACGCGACCTATCGGGCCGTCGCGTTCATAGGGTCTGCGCCAGAGCCTGACAGGGTTCTGATCTATCTTGGATTGCGGTCCAGACACTTGTCTTTTCGACACAGGGTAGTTCAAAAAGTATAACTATTTGTATACACGATGAAAAATCATGAAACAGTGGCAATGAAACTAGACATACGAGAGTACTTCCAGTAAATAGGAATTAGAGAGAGAGCATGGTTTGAACATGATTTGAGCATGAACAATACGAGTATCATAGAACATGACACAGAGAGCAGATTGATTTAATTCGAGCAACATGCTCAACAAAAATTAGGGCTTTCAGGGGCAAAAGATGTCTAACATACATCAGTCCCTACAGTAAAACTCGTGGCATGGGGTTGAGTATACCAGGAGATCAAGAGTTAAGAAGATGGTTCGAGTCATGTAAGTTGCAGAACATGAAAAATCAAGAACTAAAGATATGCTCGATGGAAAATTATGAAACTTGAGGTTTTGTTCCTGATGTATGGAACAATCTACAGACGAATATTAGGATTTTAGCTTGTGAGAATGCCTACCTTGGACTCGATTTGTCTTCTAGGGTTAAGAACTTCAAGAACGAGGAAGAAGCTTGATGGATCTTCCTCTCCTCGATTTCTCCTTCTCCTTGGCCTCTCCTCCACGTCCAAGAACCCCTTTGCATGAGCTAGGGTCGACCATGAGGATTTAAGAGGTGTATTTATATAAACACAAGTTCTTATTCCTACTACTACTCAAATTCCTCTTAATTCCGAGATTTCTTTACTCCACCTTTCCTCTCTTGCTTTCCAATCTCTAATTGGGTTAGGATAGTATCTAAATTCGTGCTAGGCTATATGGGGTAGGTTTAGGAATCCAATTCCAACTCTAATTGCCACTTTTATTGCTTTAATAACCCTTTTCTAATTATGATATAATTAAACTTCGAATTTAGGGTATTTCCTCTATTATTCCCCTTTTAAAATCTCTATTTTAGCCCACTAATTGTAATGGGTCACTATAGCAAAGCCCATTACTCTTTTTCTTTTAATGGGTTTTATTTAATTCTCTCTTACTTGATTTCCTACATATTCCTTTATTTGATTTCAATTAAATAATATAATTTTTTAAATTTTTATTCCCCAAAAATTTAGGGTTGCTACAGTCATGTAATTTCCAATTCCTTTATATTCTTACGGACCTTGCTCTGATACCAACTGTGACGGTCCTCGCCGTTCACCCGTTAACCTAATACGAGCCTAACTCGAGTCCGCCTCCCGCGAACGGGCCGAAGCCTCGCAAGGGATATCATACCACGAGTCCGTAGAAACATAAAGAAACTAGCTCAAATATTCATAAGATCTGCCAATCTCACAAATATTTACATGAAATATATATACTGCATTACAACTGTAACCAAACTACAACAGAACCTGGGGCATACCCCGAGGTGAACAACAGAAAAGTAAAATTACACTGCTGGTGGTGCTGACCCTCCACTGGATGACGGGTGCGAAATCTCCTGATCTCCCTCACCTGGTAGGAGTAGGGGTGAGCCTCTCGAGTCACTGGCTCAGTAGGGAAACTCCCTATAAACCGAGCAAACAAACACAAGTAGCAAAGTAGGAAATGGTACACTAACAATTTATAATATTATCTAGCAGGGTATAAAACTGTAAGTACCACTTACCCTTTGCTGCTTAACAGGAATCAATGTAAATAAATAAACAGCAAAACCAAACAGGTGCACGAGCTACTGTAGAGAAACGCCACACTCGGGCCACGTCAACTGGTTCGCGACACCAGTTACTGACCCGGACAACAACACAGGACTACCTCTCAGTCTCGCAGCCACGGACGAAAGGTCCAGCTGCCGCTCCACTAAACAAGTACAAAGAACTGTGGAGTCCAACTAAACCACCCACCTGCAAGTCACACACCTCGCAGGCCCATGCCTGGCACCTCTAGGGACTCTGGCCCGAGCTCCCTAAAGCGAGACACTGGAAAACAGGACTAGCTGGGGTCCAGTACGTCTACTGGTGTCCGTCTCCCCCAACTACGAGCGCGCTACAAGCGACAACACAACAAACTCTCTCTAGTCGCTGTCCCACTGCCGTCTTTCCCTCAGCCGGACATACTACTCAACACAAGAGTGAGGGTGTCCAGGAAGACGATAAGACCTCGTCGGTACCCACTACCGGGACAAGCCCCGAGCACTCACGTGCCTGGCTCACACAAAACCTGGGGCTCCCAACTGAAGATGTCATCCACGGAAGGCGTCAAACTACACACCACATACACAGAAACTACGTGCACAACGCACAAGCCACGTAAAACCTTCACGCGAACCACGTGAACAGCACATAAACCACACACCACACACGCTCCCCGAGCGCTGAAAGAGTACCAATGCACCTTTACTATCATCACATACCACACACCACACTAGACGATAATCAACACTTATACGTATTCATGAATAACTACATTCGGCTGTTATCGCGACAGGATACTGCGTCGCCTTCATAACGCGACGTATCGCGGTGTCGCGACCTGATCGCGACGCCCATGGCTGTCGCCTTAGCAGGTGCGAACCCTAATCCGGGATCCTCAATCCGGACCACCCCAAAACTCATTAAAACCTGCGGTTTCAGTCCATTTTCATGCTTTAATGTGCTCCTACACATGCTATCTACTGTTTAGAAAGCAATAAACGCATTATCCACACCACACGAGCAATCCACAGATCAAACGTTAGGAAATCTCCCTACCTTCATGAAGAACGCGAAGAATGAAGCCCGTACGAGGTTCCCTCCGCTCCACGTAACGTCCTCGCGGTGGGAACTCGCCAAACCGAGCTCTAACAAACCAAATCATCAAGAAATCCCCACAGCAAATCCCTCTGGCCGAGCAGCTTCCCGAGCTCTGTTCTGCCAGGGTTACTTAAAAACGCCTTGCAGTTAAGACACGACGCCCTAGCCGGTCGCGACCTGAACGCGACGCTCCTGCATGTCGCCTTCAGACCGCTGACGTCAACCCAAGCACCCAGCCGGCGACACGCGGCAGACAAGCACACGCTCACTTAACCTGGCGGTTCCATGAACGCGGTGCTACGGGCTTCTCGATCAAAACGCGATGCCCCTCACTGTCGCGTTAGAAACCGAGAAACAGTGAATGCTTTGGGCAAAATCTCATAACCTGCGGAAACACACTGCCACACACACACGTCATCGGCCACACACTAGCCTCCATAACCACACAATGACGATCCGAACGGTCGGAACGTTACATTGGTGTCCCTATGGTTTCTAGATGTCACTGTTGTATTTCACTCCAACATGAGGACCTCAATCATGTTTTTATCAATAGTGATATTGCTGTGACACTGTGGAGATGGTTCCTACCTTTGATCAGTAACAAAGTTCATCTTCATAATCATATCATTGCCAGAATTTGCAGCTTTATTCATCATTCTAATGTCCGCTCTCCTTTTGGTTTTATATCTCTATATTGCTTGCTGCTTATGTTATGGGAGATATGGAAATGTAGATGTTTAGCTAGGTATGACAATAAAAAATTCGGGCAGGTGATATCATCAGAAGTATCAAGCTTAACATCGGCTTTTCTCTCTCATATATCGACATTCAATATTACCCCTACGCTGGCAGAACAGGAAATCCTCCAGAATTATGGTTTTGTTCCCCGTTCTTCCTTAAGCAGCTAAAGCTGGTTCAATGATCCCTCCTATTGTTAATTTCTGCTTAAATGTTGATGGGGCTTCTAAGGTAATCCAAGTAGTTGTGGTGGAGGAGGGTGTATCCGAGATGCTCATGGCAATGTCTTGGTGCTTTTTCTAATTTCTATGGGGTTGGAAATAGCCTCATTGCTGAAACCCGTGCGCTTTGTGATGGTCTTCACTTGGCAAGTTTTGTAGGATGTCGCCTTACTGCTATTTATTCTGATTCTTTATCTCTTGTCAACTCTCTCCGGCAGAGCAGGTGTATTTCTTGGCACACTTATAGGTGGTGGTGCGTAGTGAGGGATTTGCTGCATGAAGATTTCAGTACTATTTCTCATATTTTTCGGGAGACAAATCAGGTGGCGGACTAGCTTGCCAACCACGCTATTGCATCAATGCGTAATGAAGTCTTTTGGGTGTTCATTGTCTTCCTCATTCTTGTAAGGGGCTTATGGTCATTGACAATCTGGTCTCATGAATGTTTGTAACATTGCACATTTTTTGATCCTCGTGGATCCTTGTTTAGCTTGTTTGGTGGCCAATGTGTGGCCCATTAGCTTGTGTTTCAGGTGTCCGCATGGGTTGTGAGGCTTTGTGGGCAGGCAGATTGGCCCAAAGTGCTCACAAGTTCCTACCTGTGAACGCGACAGGGGTATGCATCGCGTTCTGAACACGACGGCTCTGGTGGTCGCGTTCATGTTGCCGCTGTTTGGCGGTCTTCGTCTGCATGGCTGCCGCGTGTCGTGCACTGGCAGTCAGCTGATGTCGACCTTGGGAAGGCGATGGCCTCCTACGTCGCGTTCAGGTCGCGACGTAGGGCTGCGTCGTGTTCCCAACTGTTGTGCATTTTTAAGAGGTTTTGGCCGGACAGAGCTGGGGCAAGCTCTGCTCGGCCAGGGGAGGCTGCCGTAGGGCTCTCTCGGGCGATTCGGACTTCTGGAGGAGTTTTTGGCGCGCTCGCTCGCCGCAAGGACGTCGCTGGAGCGGGGAGAGGGGGACGCCGTACTGTGGATGGTTTTCGCGTTCTTCGCGGAGGTAGGGAGATGCCACCGGGTTTTCGTTGAATGGATCATGTATGTTGCACGTTTGAACTATTTATCACTTTATAAATAGTAGATATCATGCTAGGACAATCATTAAAGCATGAAAAATGGAAATTAAACGTGTTTTACATGGTTTGTGGGGGTGATCCGGAGAAGGTTTCCGGATTAGGGTTTTCGCCTGTGAAGGTGACAGACCCTTCCGTCGCGACCAGGTCGCGACAGGCCGACCCGTCACATTCTGGTTTTGAAGGCGACATGTTGGGGTGTCGCGTTCTGGTGGTGAACGCGACATATCAGGGTGACGCGATCTGAATGCGACAGTGCCCCACGTCGCGACCTCAGCCGTGAGGTCTTTTTGGCATGTTTTCAAGGTATGATTATCCGATTATTTGTTAAGTGTTGTGCATGGCACCGGCTAGTGGTGCTTGGCAATTGTAGCGCTCGTAGAGCATACTGCTCATGAGGTGAGCGTGTTTTTAATGGTTAGCATATCACTTGTGTTGTATGCGTGGAGTTTACGTAGTTTGGTGTGTGCATGGCACACACATTATCGTGGTGTAACTTTTATGATTCGTCGTGGTGGTTGGGCAGTGAGGTTCCAGCGTGAACCTAGCCTTGATCTTTATGTCTTTTATGGGTCCCTTCAGATGGCTTAACTAATATAGTCTGAGTAAGATTATGAGTTTGTGCATGGTTATTGTACATGGTGTTCAATGTGGTAAGGAGGTCATGAAATGACCGATGATTATGATAATGTGATTCGTGTACTTGTTTGTGTGGTTAGCTTGTAGGTTACATGGTGACCAGGGACAACCTACTCCTGACACTAGCGCTGTGATTTGTAATAAAGATTATATATTAAATATCGTGGTTTGTGCGTTGCCGAGTTTGGTGGTCCGGCGCCTGTTCCGGATACCTCTGCAGTCGGGTACCCCAGGTTCTGTGTGAGCCAGCACGTGTGTTTGTTGTGCTCG
The DNA here is from genome assembly GCA_014218235.1 of Colocasia esculenta. Lineage (NCBI taxonomy): Eukaryota > Viridiplantae > Streptophyta > Magnoliopsida > Alismatales > Araceae > Colocasia > Colocasia esculenta. The sequence continues at coordinate 45,485,312 of CM024753.1, forward strand.
GGGTTTGTCCTGGTACTTGTGTTGTACCGTCGAGGTCTGTGTCGTCTGTCTTGGACACCCTCACTCCTGTGTTTGAGTTGTACGTCCGGCTGAGGGAAAGACGACAGAGGGCAGCGACTTGTGAGAGTTTGTATTTAGTCGCTTGTAGCGCGCTCGTAGTTGGGGGCACGGACACCAGTAGTAACACACTGTCCCTAGCTAGTTCTGTTTTCCAGTGCCTCACTTTAGGGACTCTGGTCTAAGCCTGTGACAGTTGTTAGAAATGGAAGAAAAATGGCACGATTAATGGTACAGTGAGCGTGGTCACATCAGAATGCCAGTTTGTGATTAAAATATAATTATTTAAAAGGTTCTCAGTTATAGAAATTAAAGGGATAATGAATTCAGTTGTGGAAACTAGTGAAAGTGTTTTAGTGAGGACCAAAGTTAGCAGAGACAGATATAGGGTAATGATGTGATGGAATGGCAGAAGAAATAGCATTATGATGGGGAATAATGCAGTGTGATCAGAATTTTAAATCCATGAGTTATGGCTGAGAACTTTGGCAAAAGTAGTTAATGTTTGAGAATTGTGTGGATAGATATTAAGACGGCGTGATTAGTGATGTATCAGGTTTGAAATGATTAAGTGAGGTAGTTCAACTTAAGATGTGGTATTAGCAAACAGAGGACAGTATGTGTGGCAGTCAGATGAAGTGTGTATTTGTGACTAGAAAAGGGTGCAGTAAAGAGTTTCAGAATAGTGCTGTTAGAATAATGATGATAATGGAAAGTTTGATACAGATATTTGTGTTAGTATATACAAAGATGAGCCTGGGCAAAGAAAAATAAAAAAGAACAACATGTATCAGATTTTTCTGAGATTTCATAAGGAAGATGTTCACTTAGTAAGTGACAATGGGTAAGGATTTTGTAGAAAGATTTACACATGATTACAGTGTTAAAGATAAGAGCAGTAATTCCAGCATTTATGTGCAATTTATAGGCACAGGAAAGTAAATTTTGTGCCAGAGGCAGATTAAGGTCAAGGCAAGGTAATTGTGAATGGACATTTGTGATAAGCTACGATAGTGGAATTGTTGGTATTCGGTAGTGGATTAGTAAAGTAGAATAGAGGAGCCAAGCAGAATCAGATATTGTGTTTGAAGGATATAGTTTCAGTTTATGGCTATGCCAGTATTTTAATAAGAGGATTGCAGTGTGAATGGTACAGTAAGATAGGCAGTTAGTAGAAAGTTAAGAGAAATGCTTTGAAAAATGAAATTATGATGTTGGCAGTAAAGTTAAAGTTCAATATTACTAAATAGATGAAGAATATGGCAGATTATAAAGCAACGATAATCAGATGAATCAAGGAATGTGCAGTAGGAATTTGTATAATAGTAAGCAGCAAGGTGATCCAGATGACCGAATGGGTTTCATATAAATGTCTCCAAAGTTTAATGTAAAGGTCATAGTAGAACAGTTAAAGAATAGTGAGTAGATTAAGAGGTGGCAAAGGAAAACAGAAAGGATAAGGAAAGCATGATCAGTTTAGCAGCAGGAATTCGAATAAGATGACATCGAGTAAGTTTTGTCTTGATAACAGCGTGACAGTAGTGAGATAGAAATTGTAAAAAGATATGGGTTTGGTTTACTAAGTTAGTCAGAAAGTATTGTCTGAAGTGGGAAAGCATATAAAAGGTAAGTATGTTAGTAGTGATATGGTAATTTCAGAATTTAGTGTGGCACAGAATAGTTAAAAAAGAATCCGAGTAGGGTCAGTAAAGCAGTGTAATTATGAGATAAGAAAAGTGCAACGTCAGCCTGGGAATACAAATTAAGGTAAGATGTGTTAACAGTGATATGCTAGAATTCAGAGTTTAGCAGATGGTTCGATCAGAATAAGAAAAGCAGACTAGAAACATTAGTGTTTTCTTCCAGTGGTAAGTGAATAAATAGATGATTTGGGAAGCCAGTAAAGGTGAAATTGAGGTCAGAGTTATGGTTTTGCCCATTGTTTGGTGTGATCAGAGTAGCGCAGCGGAAGCGTGGTGGGTCCATAACCCACAAGTCAGACAGTTAAGTATGTGAATGCAGATAAGGTAGAGTAATGGCTAACGGTTACAAGTGGATAATAGAATGGCACCCGAATTTGAGAATTTAAGTAAGGTTTGCACGACAGAACATCCAAAGGTAGCAGAATAAAGTGAAAGGTTTTGAGCAAGGAAAATGGCAGAGAAAGAAATGTTGTAACACAGCCCAAAAAATGTGGAAGCAGGTTGAGTCCAAGGAGATAAAGCGCCACCGGCAAGGTAGAATCGCCTACGGTCAAAAGGGTAAGGAATGTCAGATTGAATCTATGGAATGGAGCAGTAATGAAATGAATTGAAAAGAGAATAGAAGGTAGAACAAGTGTGAAAATGAAAAAATGGGTTAGTCAATACAGATGGTTTGAAAGAAAGATGCAGAGGAAGTGTATCCTACTTGTTCTATATATGGTTTAATTTCTTTTTAGGTGATAATCTGGCTTATTATGGTTTATTTTGAATGTCGAGGACGACATTCCTTTTTAGGTGATAATAATGTAACATCGCACGTTTTTTTGGATCCTCGTAGATCTTTGTTTAGTGGGTTTGGTGGCCAATGTGTGGCCCAATAGCTTGTGTTTCAGGTGTCCATGTGGGTTGTGAGCTTTGTGGGCCGACAGATTGGCCCAAAGCACTCACAGGTTCTCTGCCTGTGAACGCGACAGGGGTATGCGTCGTGTTCTAAACGCGACGGCCCTGGTGGTCGCATTCATGTTGTCACTGTTTGGCGGTCTTCGTCTGCATGGCTGCCGCGTGTCGTACGCTGGGCAGTTAGCTGACGTCAGCCTTGGGAAGGCGACAAGCCTCCTACGTCGCGTTCAGGTTGCGACGTAGGGCTGCGTCGCGTTCCCAACTGCTGTGCCGCGGGGCTCTCTCGGCAATTTGGACTTCTGGAGGAGTTTTTACCGCGCTCTCGCCGCGAGGACGACGTCGCGTGGAGCGGGGGAGACGCCGTACTGTGGATGGTTTTCGCGTTCATCGCGGAGGTAGGGAGATCCCACCAGGTTTCGTTGCATGGATCATGTAGTTGCATGTTTGAACTATTTATTACTTTATAAATAGTAGATATCATGCTAGACAATCATTAAACCATGAAAAATGGGAATTAAACGTGTTTTACATGGTTTGGGGTGATCTGTAGAAGGGTTCCGGATTAGGGTTTTCGCCTATGAAGGCGACAGACCCTTCCGTCGTGACCAGTCGCGACAGGCCGACCCGTCGCATTCTGGTTTTGAAGGCGACATGTTGGGGTGTCGCGTTCTGGTGGTGAACCGCGACATATCGGGTTTTCGCGATCTGAATGCGACAGTACCCCACGTCGCGACCTCAGTTGTGAGGTCTTTTTGTGCATGTTTTCAAGGTACGATTATCCGATTATTTATTAAGTGTTGTGCATGGCACCAGCTAGTGTGCGTTGGCACTTGTAGCGCTCGTAGAGCATGCTGCTCATGAGGTGAACATGTTTTTTAATGCTTAGCATATCGCTTGTGTTGTATGCATGGAGTTTACGTAGTTTGGGTGTGTGCATGGCCACACATTGTCGTGGTGTAACTTTTATGATTCATCGTGGTGGTTGGTAGTGAGGTTCCAGCGTGAACCTAGCCTTGATCTTTAATGTCTTTTATGGGTCCTTCAGATGGTTTAAACTATTATAGTCTGAGTAAGATTATGAGTTTATGCATGGTTATTATACATAGTGTTCAATGTGGTAAAGGGGTCATGAAATGACTGATGATTAATGAATACTGTGTTTTGTGTATGTGTTTGTGTGGTTAGCTCGTAGGTTACATGGTGACCAGGGACAAGCTACTCCTGACACTGGTGCCATGATTTGTAATAAAGATTATATATTAAATATCTTGTTTGTGCGTTTCCGAGTTTGGTGGTCCGCCGCCTGTTCCGGAAGACCTCTGCAGTCGGGTACCCCAGGTTATGTGTGAGCCAGGCACGTGTGTTTGTTGTGCTCGGATTTGTCCTGGTACTTGTGTTGTACCGTCGAGTCTGTGTCGTCTGTCCTGGACACCCTCACTCCTGTGTTGGAGTTGTACGTCTAGCTGAGGGAAAGATGACAGAAGGTAGCGACTTGTGAGAGTTTGTGTTTAGTCGCTTGTAGCGCGCTCGTAGTTTGGGGTATGGACACCAGTAGTCCACTGGTCCCCAACTAGTCCTGTTTTCCAGTGCCTCACTTTAGGGAGCTTAGGCCAGAGTCCCTAAGGTGCCAGGCATGGGCCTGCAGTTGTGTGTGGTCTGCAGGTGTGGTGTTGGCTGGTCTCCACTGTTCTTTGGCTTGTGCTTGTGGAGCGGCAGTTGGACCTTTCGTCTGTGACTGCGAGAGTGAGAGGTAGTTCTTGTGTTGTGTTGTCCGGGTTGGATACTGGCGTCATGAACCAATAGTCCGTTCCCGGGTGGTGGCGTCGTTCCTTTCTGACTTGTGCTTTGCTACTGGTTGTAGTGTGTGACACCCTCATTATACCGGTACGGTTATACCAACCCACGTCGATATAGCGAGCGTCATCACAATGGGACATTTATCCAACAATAACATTCAGCTGAGATACACGTGAATATAAGAACAGAGTAGCGGAGTAAAAGAACCACTGTCTTCATTTCATTCATCATCCACATTCAACATACATAAATCGATAACATTAAAGAACTAAAAGTCCACATAATTAAATTGCTGAAAATTTAATACATAAATGTCCGCACTTATACATTCTCTTTCCATAGTAATTCTAATACAATGTTGCAATTACATACTATGAAAATCTCAAAATGTCACAAGTACTCCAACACTCTAATCTCCACGCTCGGAGTCGGTCTCCAACGTTTCCTCCACAAGTGTCTCGTCACCAACTACACCTGTACGCCGAAGCAAGTAGTGAGTCTAAAAGACTCCGCAAGTAATTCTACACATACCGTACATGCACATATCATAGTAGGTTCCACATACACATTCACAAGACACAATAAGTAGCATGCTTGACATTACATTTTACAACCTATCATGGTGAATCTACAATTTAAACACATGGACTATGTGTTCAGATTTTCTAAATCAAAATCATCTATCACATGCTTTCTATTCATTCCTCACATAAAAATCTACCTTCAACAAACTAAGACATGGAAGCCATTAACATAAATTCCCGAGCATGCATGAAAGGAAACATACCTAACATGGAATCTACACATTTCTACGCATATACGTAACCATTTTACATGCTTTAAGCTTGATGGTTTTACATACTTTAGTACCATAATCTAACACATGAGAACTACAACAACGATTAAAATGCAACATGTGCACAACCAAGTGTGGAGTTGTTTATATATGCTTAACAATTATCCCTAGCATGGATTTTAGGCATTTTGCATACATAAACATGATCATAACAAAGTAAAGCTACTGTTTAAGCATGATTTCAGATTGTCATAACATGGATTACAAACTCACATCCTCACATTTTGGTTTCACATCTTTACACAATTCCAAATTTACATATTTCACACTTTACACATGCACTTTTACACATTGTTCACATTCACATTTTTCACATGAACACATACACATTTACACATTCACATTTAATGTCGTGACACATAGTCCAAACCACCAAAGAAGGACACAACACATCACATCACATCACATAGACGCCATCTAGGCAATTCAATGGCACTCTTGGACTGCGCAGACGGGAGAACAAGTCTCCACCCTAACCAGTGGTACTTGTCCACCTCCAGGATTCCCCCTAATGCCCTTAGGTCACAACACATTGAACCTTCTCAGGGGGACTTTTCCCTGATACGGTTCCACTGCCCTCTGTGGAAGCAATGTCACACTTGGCACAATTACACATTACACGTTTTCCGATTTAAGCACTTAGTTTAGCACATGACACTCACATTTTACTCATTCACTCATTTACACACATGGTGCTCTGTTTTCCTGACATGTCACTACAATTACAGAAATTTAGTGCTCAGGAGATTTCACTAATCATGTTGCTATATACAAAATCAAATCATTTTTACAACGGCATGCATTAGTTTCACAATTTCACATGGAAAATTCATATTGCATCATATATGGTCCAAATGAGCTGAAATTTTAACCACATGCTAATTTCGGGTTTAGGATCCCACATGCAAAATTTCAGATTTTTCTAAGCTAAAACAAAATTACAGAAAATCCAACATTAATTTCACATGCTATCCGCAATCGATTTAACATGGAGTTAAACACAAGCACAGTTTTAACCACTCACGGTCTGAACCCTAACAGGCAGAGAGCCACATGATTTATTTCATAATTTATTGGGCAACACACAATTTACGGAAGATTTATCGTGACCTACGCATGATTTCTATTCCCAAACAACATTTTCACTAATTCACACAAGTATGGGAAAAATCTCAAAATTTCAGAACAGAGACTGACTAGTACATGCATGACCCATAAAATGTAGTACATTCAGACTCGTCCTAAATCATACAAAAAAGGATTGACAAGGTTGATAACTCATCATACATGTATTTCATAAAATAAATAACTCTATCATTTACCACCTTGCTCAAAATCCATCCACACTCCACATTCACTAGTATACATAGTACATAAGAGATTACATTATATCCTCATCGTGAAACATATCGAAATTAGTCGTATAGAAGGGCAGAACAGCTTGCTGTTCTGCTCAGATGAACTTGGCGGCGGTCTCTGGCCGTTCCAGGAGTGGACGACAATATCGCTGGACGCACACCTGGATCTTGGCGTCAAGGCATTGACGCGAAGTTCCTGTCTGTGCAGAAACACAGACCGAACTCAAATGAAAGGGTGAAGGGGGGATCCAGGACACGAGTAAAATACATAAAATTCATAAAACCAACCTAGACACATACAGGGACGTTATGGGTAGGGTACTTGCCTCTGAAAAATACTCCAAAGGGATCAAAGGTGGCGGTGAAGCTCTCCTTGGGCAGTCCCAAGAAGCCTCCAATGACACCTTCCTCCGGGTTCTTGGTCGATGCGGGTGCTAAGCCAGTGGGGGAAGCCTCTCCTTGGTTCCTCTAGCCTCCAGTTGCAATAGAACGCCGGATGAAGCCTTGGATCGCCGGATTGGAGCCTCCAAAGTTAGTCTTTGCACAGCTCCGAGCTAGGGTTTTCTCTATCTTTTCTCTTCTTCCTCTCTTGCTAAGGGACAAGAGAAGGGTGTGTGAGTTGCAGAGAGGGCTTTGTATATAGCCAAAGACCTCTCACCCACGCAGGAGATGATGTGATACCCCTTTCAGACCGTTGGGGACAGCTCCCCAATGGTTGGGGTAGCTTGCTCCCGGAATTCTGGGCTCTGCAACGCATGTAGGTCAGAGAGGTTGGCGTCCACATCGTTGGACGCTGGAATTAGTGTTGGCGTCCATAGGGTTGACGCCGACACCACATCGACGTCATGATATTGACGCCAATCTGGCCTTCGGCAGAAGTCTAAAACATGCAGAAACCCATGCACATCATGTATATATACATGTGATATCTATATGGTATTGTGCACACACTACCATCAAGCAATACATACATTATTTACACTAATTATACACATGCATGCAATAGTATACTAACTAGTACTTACGTAGATATTTACATACGTACATACACACATGAATCATTTATATGCAATACAATAATGCAACAAAATTCGAGGGCCTTACACCCTCTCCCCCTTAAAAGAAACTTCATCCTCGAAGTTAGAACGACACTACTGAAACAAAAGGGGATACTTCTTCTTCATTGCATCCTCAAGCTCCCAAGTAGCCTCCTCTCGTGAGAAGTTCCGCCATAGAACTTTCACCGACGCAATACTCTTGTTCCGGAGATGCTGAACCTTCGGTCAAGAATAGCTACTGGTTGCTGACATACGACAGATCTGGGATCTCCACTGGCTCATGACTAATCACATGAGACGGATCTCGGACATACTTCCTGAGCATAGATACGTGGAACATAGGATGAACACTAGCCAAAGCTGGGGGTAAGGCTAGCTCATATGCCACGCTGCCCAAACGTCTGAGAATCTCATATGGGCCAATGAACCTAGGATCAACTTGCTATGCCGGCCAAATCTGACGGCACCACGAGTAGGCGATATCTTCAAGAAGACATGATCGCCAACTTCAAACTCCAAATTCTTCCTTCTGTTGTCGGCATAACTCTTCTGCCTATCCTGTGCCGCAACAAGTCTCTTCTGATAAGCTGGACCTTATCCGAAGTTTCCTGAACTAACTCCGGTCCGATCAACTGCCTATCACCAATCTCCTCCCAACATAACAGAGATCTGCAGGGCCTACCATACAACGCCTCGAATGGAGCCATATCAATGCTAGCATGAAAGCTGTTATTGTAGGCGAACTCCACAAGAGGTAAATGACGCTCCCAATCATCCTTCCAATTCAGAACACACGCTCTCAACATATCCTCAAGCGTCTGGATAGTCCTCTCGGACTGTCCATCGGTCTGGGGATGAAACGCCGAACTGAGCTTCAGCTCTGAACCTAAAGCATCCTGAAGACCCTTCCACAACCTCGAAGTAAATCTCGGATCTCAATCCGAAATGATCGACTTCGGCACACCATGCAATCTAATGATACCACTAACATACAATCTAGCTAAACTCTCTACTGACTGCTTCTTCTTCATAGGCAGAAATGAGCAGTCTTCGAGAATCTATTTACAACTACCCAAATCGAATCATTGCCCCTTCTAGATCGAGGCAAACCCGAAACGAAATCCGTAGTGACAGCCCCCACTTCCATACTGGGATATCCATCCTCTGCATAAGGCCAGATGGTCGCTGTCGCTCGGCCTTTCACTTGCTGACACACCAAACACCTAGACACATAATCCGCAACATCCTTCTTCATGTCGGACCACCAAAATGATCTCTTCAGATCTTGGTACATCTTAGTGTTACCCGGATGAATAGAGAATCGCGATCTATGAGCCTCCGCTAACACATGCTCACGGACATCTACTAAATCAGGGACACAAAAATGGTGCTGAAATCTAATCACACCATCTCATCACGAGCAATGCCTGCCTGCCCCTAACTCCAAGAGTCTAGGGTCGGCTTCCTGTTGCTCGATCACTCATCCAAAACTGAGGATCTAAGAGCTAACTGAGCTACAAAAGCCTAACATAGCGATGGCTCTAACTCAGTCAACGCGCAAGCCGCATCTTCCAACATCTTCCAATCCTGCTAGAGGGATGCCTCTTTCCTAAGAGCATCTGCTACGCGTTCGCCTTTCCAGGATGGTATGAAGGTCGAAGTCATAATCCTTCAAGAACTCGATCCATCTCCTCTGCCTCAGGTTTAATTCCTTTTGGGAGAGAAAAGATACTTCAAGCTCTTGTGGTCGTAAACCACCTCAAATCTGACACATAAAGATAGTGCCTCCAGATCTTTAGTGCATGAACCACTGCTGCGAGCTCCAAGTCATGAGTCGGATAGTTCTCTCATGCTCCTTCAACTGACGAGAAGCATAAGCCACTACCCTTCTTGCTGCATGAGCACAAAACCTAAACCAATCTGAGATGCCTCCGTGTAGATAGCAAAACCCTCTACACGCTCGTAAGACTAACACCGGGGCTGACGTGAGCTTAGTCTTCAATAATTGAAAACTACTCTCACACTTCTCGGACCAAACAAACTTCACTCCCTTTCTGGTAAGCTGAGTCAAAGGGGCGGCGATGGATGAAAATCCCTCATAATCGCCGATAGTAACCAGCTAAACCAATAAAACTACGAATCTCCGAAGGGGTCTTGGGAATCTCCCAATCATAACTGCCTGGACTTTGCTGGATCAACTACAACACCAGCGCCGGAGATAACATGCCCGAGAAATGAACCTCGCGCAACCAAAAATTGCACTTGCTGAACTTAGCATACAGCTTGTGCTCACGAAGAACCTCTAACACTACCCTCAAATGCTGACGGTGCGTGGCCTCATCTGGAGAGTAGACCAACACATCATCAATAAACACTACGACAAAGCTATCTAGATAAGGCCTAAACACCTTGTTCATGAGGTCCATGAACGCTGCAGGGGCATTGGTCAATCCGAAAGGAAGGACCAAAAACTCATAATGTCCATAACGGGTTCTAAATGCCGTCTTGGACACATCCTCACTCCGAATCCTCAACTGATGATAACCAGATCGCAAATCAATCTTAGAAAAGACTGATGCCTCTCGCAACTGGTCAAACAAATCATCAATACGAGGTAAGGGATACCTGTTCTTCACAGTCACTTGGTTCAGCTTCCTATAGTCGATGCATAACCTAAGTGACCCGTCTTTCTTCTTGACGAATAATACAGGTGCGCCCCAAGGGGAAACACTAGGGCAATAAATCCCTTATCAAGCAACTCTTGCAATTGCCTCCTCAACTCGGCTAACTCCGCAGGTGCCATCCGATATGGAGCCTTCGAGATAGGAGAGGTGCCCGGAAGCAACTCTATGGTAAACTCTATCTCTCTATCCGGTGGCAATCCTGACAAGTCATCAGGAAAGACATCTGGAAAATCCTGCACTACCTCAATCTCCGCAAGAGTAGGTGACTCATCAGCCTCTGGTACTAACACCACGCTGGCAAGAAAAGCGTCACAACCCTTGTTTACCATGCGCATCGCCTTCATGGCAGAGATGACCAACTTTCTCGCCAAATTCCTTGGCAAGGGGTGAGAGAACGCATCCTCACCAGGAATGCGGAAAACAATCGTCTTCCGACGACAATCCACTAACGCATAGTGCTCCTCTAGCCAATCCAGACCAAGAATAGCATCATAGTCCTTCATCTTTAGCAAGAAGAAACATCCATCTAGGATTCCATCCTCAATGCACACAGGTAACGACGGAATGCACTTCCTAGTCGATACCGTACCCGCAGGGGTGTGTACAGACAAAGGGACCTCTAAATCCTCAGACTCTATGCCTGACTCTAGGGCTAACTGCCTAGCGAACCGCTCGGAAATGAACGAGTGAGTAGCACCCGTATCAAACAAAACCGCGTGCACACCTAAAAGCAAAACCGTACCTTCAGTGACATGCTCCGCCTGCTCGGTGTCCTCACGAGCTAAAGCAAACACTCGAGCTGGGGCTCGAGGCCTTCCTGGTCTTCCTGTAGCTGGCGCGGCTGCCGCTACTGCTGGGGCTGGCACTCCACGCTGAGCTCCCTACTGAAGTCTTGGGCAATCTCTGATCTTGTGGTCGCTGCTCCACACTTCAAGCACTTGCCCGCAATCATCCAACATTCGGTACCACCATGTGTCTTCCCACAGTAGGGACACTCCTTCTTCACACCAGAGGAACGTACAGAAGGTACCTGAGAACTGCCGACTGCTACTGGTCGCTGCTGTGTCGGGTACACCGCTTTCTTCTTGTCCTGCCGCTGGAATGTTGCTGCAGGTCTTTTCTGCGAAGCTTTCTTTTCTTCAGTATTGCTCCATCTCTCCCTCCTGCCTACAAGCAGCACTGAGGGCCTCGTCCAACGTGCGGTGGTCAAACGCCACGAGTCTCGTCCGCAGTGATGGCTTGAGTCCCATCACGAACTTCTTTGTCTTTCTGCGCTCGTCTGCCACGATATGAGGTGCATATTTAGAGAGTTCAGAAAATCTTGCCTCATATTCCAGCACGGTCATGGAGCCTTGAGCCAAAGATAGAAATTCTTGCTCCATCCGATCTTGCACATGCTCGGGACGAACTTGGCCCGACAGAGCCTCACGAACTCGTCCAAGCAACATCGATAGCTCTGTCCTCAAACCGGGTACGTAGCAATGAATCCACCAAACATTAGCTCTTTCCTGCAGTACACCGTCATAAGCACCATCTAAACAAATCTAGCTTAACAAAACATACAAGCATATAAACAAAACATACATGTAGCATGTAGGTGGCTAATGTAACCTTATCCTCATCTGCACACCTGATGGCTCGAAGATCTTTTCTATCTCCCTCATCAGCTTTCAGCCAACAACGGATCACTTTCCCCCTTAAAAGAGGGTGGCAGCATCCTCTTGAATCTCTCCATGGTAGAAGGTCCACTACGGTCCTGAGCCGGTACTTGAGCCTGCTACAGTGCACATCAAGCATATACAATCAACATAATATCACATAAGCAATTAAACAGACTATTAGTCATTTTATTAGTCTAACCTGAGCCTCCAACTGCGCCTGGAGTGCTGCCTGGGTATGAGCCTGCGTCTGCATGGCTTGCACCAGACCTTGCATGAATACTCCATAATCCACAGGCGGCGGTGGGGGAAGTACAGAACCTTGCGGTGCCGGGGCCTGCTGGTCCGCCCGCTCGTCACGTCGCGGCTCGTCCTCACGGGCCGACGCTCCACCACGCCTACCTCTCGAAGCCATGGCTGTAATAAATTTCAGCCACCATTAGCTAGGTTATTAAGTTTTCTAACCATCTTCCTATCTATTTTTCATTCATTACTAATCAATTCTACACATGTGGACATACTTAGCATGCAATGAAGATGATGACTTATGTATATTCATGTGCAATCTCAACCGGTCTCTCTGATACCAATCTCTGTGACGACCCTCATTATACCGGTACGGTTATACCAACCCACGTCGATATAGCGAGCGTCATCACAGTGGGACATTTACCCAACAATAACATTCAGCTGAGATACACGTGAATATAAGAACAGAGTAGCGGAAGTAAAAGAACCACTGTCTTCATTTCATTCATCATCACATTCAACATACATAAATCGATAACTTTAAAGAACTAAAAGTCCACATAATTAAATTGCTGAAAATTTAATACATAATGTCCGCACTTATACATTCCCTTTCCATAGTAATTCTAATACAATGTTGCAATTACATACTATGAAAATCTCAAAATGTCACAAGTACTCCAACACTCTAATCTCCATGCTCGGAGTCGGTCTCCAACGTCTCCTCCACGAGTGTCTCGTCACCAACTACACCTGTACGCCGAAGCAAGTAGTGAGTCTAAAAGACTCCGCAAGTAATTCTACACATACCGTACATGCACATATCATAGTAGGTTCCACATATACATTCACAAGACACAATAAGTAGCATGCTTGACATTACATTTTACAACCTATCATGGTGAATCTACAATTTAAACACATGGACTATGCTTTCAGATTTTCTAAATCAAAATCATCTATCACATGCTTTCTATTCATTCCTCACATAAACATCTACCTTCAACCAACTAAGACATGGAAGCCATTAACATAAATTCCCGAGCATGCATGAAAGGAAACATACCTAACATGGAATCTACACATTCTACGCATATACGTAACCATTTTACATGCTTTAAGCTTGCTGGTTTTACATACTTTAGTAACCATAATCTAACACATGAGAGCTATAACAACGATTAAACGCAACATGTGCACAACAAGTATGGGAGTTGTTTATATATGCTTAACAATTATCCCTAGCATGGATTTTAGGCATTTGCATACATAAACATGATCATAACAAAGTAAAGCTACTGTTTAAGCATGATTTCAGATTGTCATAACATGGATTACAAACTCACATCCTCACATTTTGGTTTCACATTTTACACAATTCCAAATTTACATATTTCACACTTTACACATGCACTTTTACACATTGTTCATATTCACATTTTTCACATGAACACATACACATTTACACATTCACATTTAGTGCCATGACACATAGTCCAAACCACCAAAGAAGGACACAACACATCACATCACATCACACATAGACGCCATCTAGGCAATTCAATGGCGACTCTTGGACTGCGCAGACCGGGAGAACAAGTCTCCACCCTAACCAGTGGTACTTGTCCACCTCCAGGATTTCCCCTAATGCCTTAGGGTCACAACACATTGAACCTTCTCAGGGGGACTTTTCCCTGATACGGTTCCACTGCCCTCTGTGGAAGCAATGTCACACTTGGCACAATTTACACATTACACGTTTTTCGATTTAAGCACTTAGTTTAGAACATGACACTCACATTTTACTCATTCACTCATTTACACACATGGTGCTCTGTTTTCCTGACATGTCACTACAATTACAGAAATTTAGTGCTCAGGAGATTTCACTAATCATGTTGCTATATACAAAATCAAAATTTTTACAACGGCATGCATTAGTTTCACAATTTCACATGGAAAATTCATATTGCATCATATACTGGTCCAAATGAGCTGAAATTTTAACCACAGGCTAATTTCGGGTTTAGGATCCCACATGCAAAATTTCAGATTTTTCTAAGCTAAAACAAAATTACAGAAAATCCAACATTAATTTCACATGCTATCCGCAATTCGATTTAACATGGAGTTAAACACAAGCACAGTTTTAACCACTCACGGTCTGAACCCTAACAGGCAGAGAGCACATGATTTATTTCATATTTATTGGGCAACACACAATTTACAGAAGATTATCGTGACCTACGCATGATTTCTATTCCCCAAACAACATTTTCACTAATTCACACAAGTATGGGAAAAATCTCAAAATTCAGAACAGAGACTGACTAGTACATGCATGACCCATAAAATGTAGTACATTCAGACTCGTCCTAAACATACAAACAAAGGATTGACAAGGTTGATAACTCATCATACATGTATTTCCATAAAATAAATAACTCTATCATTTACCACCTTGCTCAAAATCCATCCACACTCCACATTCACTAGTATACATAGTACATAAGAGATTACATTATATCCTCATCGTGAAACATATCGAAATTAGTCGTATAGAAGGGCAGAACAGCTTGTGTTCTGCTCAGATGAACTTGGCGGCGGTCTCTGGCCGTTCCAGGAGTGGACGACAATATCGCTGGACGCACACTGGATCTTGGTGTCAAGGCATTGACGCCAAGTTCCTGTCTGTGCAGAAACACAGACCGAACTCAAATGAAAGGGTGAAAGGGGGGATCCAGGACATGAGGAAAATACATAAAATTCATAAAACCAACTAGACACATACAGGGACGTTATGGGTAGGGTACTTGCCTCTGAAAAATACTCCAAAGGGATCAAAGGTGGCGGTGAAGCCCTCCTTGGGCAGTCCCAAGAAGCCTCCAATGACACCTTCCTCCGGGTTCTTGGTCGATGCGGGTGCTAAGCCAGTGGTGGGGAAGCCTCCTCATTGGTTCCCTCTAGCCTCCAGTTGCAATAGAACGCCGGATGAAGCCTTGGATCGCCGGATTGGAGCCTCCAAAGTTCAGTCTTAGCACAGCTCCGAGCTAGGGTTTTCTCTCCTCTTTTCCTCTTCTTCCTCTCTTGCAAAGGGACAAGAGAAGGGTGTGAGTTGCAGAGAGGGCTTTGTATATAGCCAAAGACCTCTCACCCACGTAGGAGATGATGTGATACCCCTTTCAGACCGTTGGGGACAGCTCCCCAATGGTTGGGGTAGCTTGCTCCCGGAATTCTGGGCTCTGCAACGCATGCAGGTCAGAGAGGTTGGCGTCCACATCGTTGGACGCTGGAATTAGCGTTGGCGTCCATAGGGTTGACGCCGACACCACATCGACGTCATGATATTGACGCCAATCTGGCCTTCGGCCAGAAGTCTAAAACATGCAGAAACCCATGCACATCATGTATATATACATGTAATATCTATATGGTATTGTGCACACACTACCATCAAGCAATACATACATTATTTACACTAATTATACACATGCATGCAATAGTATACTAACTAGTAGTTACGTAGATATTTACATACGTACATACACAACATGAATCATTTATATGCAATACAATAATGCAACAAAATTCGAGGGCCTTACATAGTGTGTGTGTAGTGGCTGTTGGTTGTGGTTTTACCCGTTGAGGTGTGCCTGGTGTTGGAACGGTTGTAGTTGTGGTGGTGAGCGGAGACTCACTGGTTGTGGTTTGACTCATGTGGTGTGCCCCGTCGTTAGCACAATTGTGTCAAGGTTTTGCCCGTGGTGGCGTGCTTTGTGGTAGCACTGGTTTGGTTGTGGTTTCCGTGGTGGTACCTCGTGGTAGTAGGTACCTGTACCCTGTGTGGGTAGTGCTTTATGGTGGTACGCTGTGTACCAGTCTTTTCAGGTGTTGAGGTGGAGGTCGTTGTGGTGTGACCTTCCACTTGTTGTGTTTTACCCTTCCTCGGATAAACTTTCGATTATGGTTTCAGTGCGTGATGGACTAGCATCATTGTAGCCCGCCCTGCTAACTTGTGTGTGGCTCCCGACATATTGTGGTCTGGGGGTATAATGGGATCGCTCTTGGTCAGCGGTTCTGCTACCCGTGTGTTTGGGGTTCGCTTGTGAAGCTTGTAGCCTAGGCAGTGGTTTGCTTGTGTGGCTTGTAGCTTAGGCGAACAGTCATTGAAATAATGTGCATGTGAGGCTTGCGGCCTAGGCATTTCAGTTGTTGAGCGGACTAGTAGTGTTGTGCTAGTCCAGTGATTCCTCTTTCTTTTCGAAGAATATGTATTTGTTTATGATGACTGTTTAAGCTGTTATTTATTATAAATGTTGTGAGCATGATATGGTTGGCTATTTGAGTTGCTAGTGAGACCCTCTGGGGTTGAGGTTCTTCAGTGTTGCATGTTGTTTTGGGTGGTCCCCTACTGAGCCTGTGACTTGTTGAGGCTCACTCCCCTACAGTTTGTTTCAGCGCTTGCCATTTATGTGGCTTGTGGAGACGTTGTGGCAGACTTGTACCACCAGCAGCTGAGTTGTAGTCGTGTTGTGTGAGCTTGTTCTCCCTCGGGGTATGCCCCAAGTAGTTGTACTTTTTAATTGGACATCTAATAATGTATTGGGACAGTTGTACAATGTGGTTTACATATATGAGCACATGTACTTTCTTGTGTCTTATACTGTAGTTGTTATCTTTTATATTCTTACTGGACACTTGTGTGAGTATCGCTTGCGAGACTTCGGTCCGTTCGCGGGAGGCGGATCTGGATATGGAGCCTTATTGGGCATAAGTATCCAGGGCCGTCACAATTAGATTGTCTGATGGGGGTATGCCCCTTGCTCTTGTATCATTATTCTTTATCAATATAATTTTTTGGCCCAGGTGCTCTCGCTAGTGGAGTGGGTCCATTCTCCCCCTTGTGGGAGGGTGCACTCTCCTGGTTCTGAGACCCTGAGGACCATATTAAATTAAAAAAACATTGTTATATGAAATCAATTCTCTAGAATTATTGGATAACTAATCTCTTGTCTCACTCTCTTGTAATCTGTTATTTTTCTCTGTTGTAATTTTTATGATCCTCTTGTCATTGCTTAATGTCTACCATGCCATATGAATATTGTTTATCAGCTTTGTACTATTCGTTATTCCATCTTGATCGTATGTCAACTTATAAAAAGTAATTCACCTAAAGTATGCCCACACATAGAGATGAAAATTCTACTATGTTTTATGCTCATCCTATGTATTTAACATTTTTAGGTCACATCCGCGGAAGATATGAAATATGCAAGGGACGGACAAGAGTGAAAAGTATCCTAGATATCGTTATAAGCCTCCTTAGAGTGTCATGAGTTAGTTATAGAGTTAGTTTAGATGTAGTAATTATCCTTTCTTTTTAGTAACATATTTAAATAATGGGCCCTATGTTTGGCTCTAACATTAGTGGATGTAATAGAATAGATATTTGAAATTCAATAAAAGTTATGAGTTGATTATTGATATTAAATTTTGTGTTATTCAATTGTATGATGTAAATTTCTTTAGTAATTGCTCTGCTTATTTGACCGATTATAACTACACTTTCCGATATTCTACGTCGAGATGTGACAATTTATTAGTATCAGAGCCTAGGCTTTCATAAGATCCTTGGTAACCCACAATTCATAGATGATTGTCAATAATAGCCTCACATGTGTCAATAACATTGCACCAAACTATGAGACTGGGTAGAACCAGGGGTTAAGCTCAAAACTGCTATAAATTATAATACCATAACAAGGTAGATCCCTAATGAACATATCCTTTTGAAGGTACTTAGAACTCTCAAATGGCCGACAAGAGTGCTCAACTAAGAGATAGGCAATAGATAGTTCAAGAGTTGACCTGGGCACTTCTGTAAGCCACCTAGGGTAAAGGTAACTGTGGAGCTGGCGACCTCCATAGGAATTTATATAGCATGAACCCACCAACATTTGAGGGTAGCACTGACGCGAACATAGCTGAACACTAGGTTAAAGAGATTGAAAAGGTATTCAGGGTAATGTAGTGTGCCGACCAAGACAAGGTATTGTTGGTGACTTTTGAGCTTGAAAAGGATGCACGCTCATGGTCGAAATTCATGGAATCCATGTTGTAGAACATGCAGATTACAAGGGAGGAATTCGCAGAGCACTTTAATAACAAGTACATCTCAAAAAGAGTGCAAGAAAAAAAGGCAGCGGAGTTTGCCAGTTTGAAACAACCGGGGCTTACTATGATTGAGTATGAGGCCCAATTCTTCAAACTAGCCTATTATGCCACACACCAAGTAGGAATGGAGAAGATGAAGGCCAAGTGGTTTCTGAATGTCTTGAGGCTTGATATGGTGAAGAACGCCCAACCTCTAGAAGATGGCATGGAAATGGCTGAAAGGATCAAAGGAAAAACTATTAAGAAGGAACAAATACCTGCATCTGGGAGATAGTAGCCAACCATTAGAAATAAAAGACCTAGTGGTGGTCAATAGTCCAGCAAGATAACAAGAAGAGAGAGCATACAAACATCTGGCCTTTGTTCCCTTAGAAAGATGCAAGCATTGTGATAAGAGTAGTCACTGCTCTGAAAATTGTTGGAGGATCTTTGGTAGATGTTTGCACTATGGGAGTCAAGACCACAAGATTTTTGGATACTCAATGATGAATACAATTTCCACAAGATAAGCATTACAACAGGCAAAAAAGACAAGGCAGACTACAAGCCATAATTAGAACCTAAAACTACTGAGGAAGGAGGAGTGGTGGAAGGTACCTTACATTACTTTTTAGATCTACTTTGTTTTATTCCATACTGGACCAATGCACTCATTTATATCCTAAGAATTTGTTGATACCCTATCCATAAAATCCATACCCTTAGGTTGTGAATTCCCAGTTACCACACCCCTTGGAGAAAGAACTAAACTTAACCACTACTACCCCTCTACTAATGTTGATATTTGGGGGGGGGGGGGAATCTACCAGCTAACTTGATTTACATTTCCATGGCAAGTTATGATGTGATATTAAGAGCTAATGGTTGACCCAGCATGGTGCTAGTGCTAATTACATAAAGGTATGGTGACCATGAGCATCCTAAACTTGTCTTAGGTGCTAGAAACCGTAGAAGTCTATCTCTCATCTCTATCCTTCCAGCTTACAGGTTAATGAAGAAAATGTGTATGACATTTCTTGCTTCCGTGATACCGGAGGAAAAGGAGGTAAAATAGAAGATATTGTTGTTAGAGATTATCTAGATGTGTTCCCTAATGAACTACTTGGTATTCTCCTAAAAGAGAAGTCAATTTCTCTATTCAATTGATTCTAGGAGCTGCACCCGTCTCTAGGGATCCTTATAGAATGTCACCTGTAGAACTAAAGGAGTTGAAAGAACAATTGATAGAACTCTTAAAGAAAGGGTTTATCAGACCAAGTACCTCACCATGGGAAGCACTGTGCTATTTGTAAAAAAGAAGGATGGATCAATAAGACTCTATATTAACTATAGACAATTGAACCAGTTGACGATCAAGAACAAATATCCCTTACCTAGAATTGATGAATTATTTGATTAGATTTCTAGAGCTCAATATTTTTCTAAATCGATCGATCTCAGATCTGGCTGCCACCAATTGATACAAACTTATAATTAATATTGATTGTAGACTCCATGCAATACTAGTGTTCCTCTTTTGTCTTTTGTTTTTTACAGATATTACCTTATGATTAAAGAGGAAGATCTTAGAGGTTCTAGATCTTCTATATGTAGAAAATATGGATTAGAAGTCATGAACAATTGGATCCAGGGCCAATGATAGATCAGATCACATATGTACACTAGCACCAAAAAATGGAGTCTTGCCTACTCTTTAACAAAGTTGGCTTATAGTAACAATTCATACTTACTACTTTGAGTTTCGTAAGAGTAAATAAGTAAATAGGTAACAAGTAGTTATTAATATCTTTCTGCATTGTAGAAAATCAATAATATCATTTTCATAATTGTGTGATGTGTTTTTGTTGGTTTAAAAAACCATTGATATATCAAATATCAACGATAGTAAACTTTTATCGGCCGGCGATATATGTTAGCCTTTTGTCAATAGCTAGCTTCAGGTGTTGACAGAAGTTCACAATCCTGCAAGCTTCCCAAGTCTCTCCCCCCCCCCCAAGTGCGCCAAATCCCTAATAAATCTCACTCCCTCCCTCAATTCCCACACTCTCTCTTCCCCTTACTCTCTCTCACTCTATCTCTCCTTCGCCCCTACCTTCAAGCGCCGCCTATGCATGCCCCCCTCTAGCGCCTCCTCCTCCTCCTCTCTCTTTCTCCATTCCCCCTACCATAATCAAAGGAGGTACCCCCCCCCCTTTGGCACCTTCTCTTCCTCTTCTATCTCCCCCCACCCACCCACCCACCCCCCTGACACCACATTGATTGTCGTCGAGGAACTCACCGCTAAGGGAAGGAGAGAACCACAGGCACTACCATCAGCAACAATAACAGCATGAGTTGGATGAAGCGGTGGGTGACGATGAGGGGGTGAAGGAGAATAATGAGAGAGGCAGGCAGCCATGCCACATGTCCTGCTTACATCCGCATCATGGGGAGGGGCCATGGATGGCAGTGTTCATGTCATGGACTACCTCCTCTCCTAATCTTTATTGGCTTCCTCTACTTCTTCCTCCTACAAATCTGGTGCAGTGCAGGCTAGTTGTCACTACCGCAACATTGTCGCCTTCTACCTCCACTGTGCATGGTTGAGGGTGGGATGCCCCCAGCCCCGCCACTACCCCACCAGCCATGCCACTGTCCTGCACCACCCTCGCTACCACTGCCTCATCTCTTTGCCCTGGTGTCACCTTGTCTAGAACTCCTGCGATGGGGAGGTAGGTCTCTACCTCTAGCTATGTTGCGGCCTTCCTCACTATGAGATCTGAGCCTTAACTGACACCTCGAGTGTCCATGTCAGTGTTCACCAAAGCCAGAGGATGTCGCCGGCCAGCTCTGCCATAAACCGCAAGTGCCCGCCGTAGACCACAAATGCCCTATTTGTCTTCCTCTTCCTGTGCACGCCTCCCTACCTCTAGTGTCTTCTGCGACATGGAGGGCGGCTACCCAGGACTGCGACCGCCTCCTCTTCCCCCTGTCACACTGCCTAAAGCTTTTCCAAGCCCCCTAGTGTTGCTTTCCCTGTGTGGCTTCCTCCAAGGGGATCCCAGCCTAGCTAGTTGTTCGTGTCACCAAGGCTCCTAAGCCACCTTGCACCCAACTATATGCCTATCGAGCCTCTGCACCCCAGCAGTGACTGCTAAGCCCCGCATGTGAAGCTCACACTAATTGTTGACGCATTGCCCAACTTACCTTGGCACAGTAGCCAGCCCCATATTCCAGTGGTCTCAGCCCCCTAACAACTTGTCCCGCATCACTTGTGTTGAGCAACTATCCCTTTAATTATTATTAATCATGTTAATTTTGCTATGACAAAACTTTTAAGACTTTATATATACAACAAAACCTTTTTAAAGACTACGACAAAACCCTATCAGAATATACCCCAAAGTATTTTTTATATACAAATGAAAAATAATCTAGTGTATCAACTCTAACGACAAATTCTAAGTCCACAACATATCATCTAGTCTCCGACTCCAGTCTCCGACTCTGGACAACATCGATTTCATCTCACATCAATTACTGTTTAAGTTCACATCAACTCTCTTTAAACATCGACTTCCTCTTAAACATTGATTTTGGCTTAAACATCGACTTCCTCTTAAACATCGATTTTAGCTTAAACATCGACTTCCTCTTAAACATCGATTACCTATATGAAACAACGATTACATCTAAAACATCGATTACATATGTACACAGATTATGTTCACATCAATTTCATTCCACATCGATTCTCCTTGAACATCGATTGTCCTCTGTTTAAACATTGATTCCCCTTGAACATCAATTCTCTCTGACTCCGACTTCAGAGAAGTCGAAGTTTAGTATATCAACTTCTGCACTTAAAAAATCCTTTTGTTTCTGTATTTTAGTACAGAACTTTATAAATCATTATCTTGATTTCTTCATGAGTTTTTTCATTGTTCATATTGGAATCCCTTTACATAAGAATATTTTCTATGAAACTTATAATTATTTTTCTACTATCATAAAATTCAAATATCTTTTTGGCGGGAAAAATATTATATATCTATCTCATTTAAAATATCTTTTTGAGATCTATAATGTCTATAAGCTTATCATCTCTCTCACGACCAGTCAAATTATTTTATCTCTGATCGACCAGATGGTCAGGAATTAAATGTGATAAGCTGTATGGGCTATCTGTCAGAGATCTCCCTCTACATCCCTTTATCAGAACTCTCTGACTTTCAGCATAAAGTACCCATACTCCTATCTGTCTATCTTTTAATGTTCTAAACTTCCATGTATCTGAGCCTACTTGCTTTATATTTCTATATGTATCTCACCTACCTCCGAAAGCATGGAGATATCTTTATGTCTTGTCCTTTCAGGCTTGCAGAACATTTATTATGCGCATGGAGTTTACAGAAGCATTTATGAAGCTGTCTCGCAAGGATGAAGCTACCTCCATAGCATGAAGACATTGGGACTCATGGAGCTAAAGATTTGATGAACAAACCTAAGAAGATCAAAGTCTCCTCTCAACGGACATCCTTCAACGGCTAGCTTCCAACGGCCAAAAATTCAAACGGGCAAATTTGAAGCACATACATATAGAAGCCAAAGCTTGAAGCAAAGGACAACCATATACACATACAGATGATACATAGAAGAAGATAGAAGCTCACCTTCCACTCCAATCCGAAAACCTAGAAGAGCCACTCAAAGAGAAAGAGAGCCACTCCTCAAGCCTCGACTTGCAAACTCTCCATTGGCTTTTAGAAGTCTTCTTCCTTGGTGGTTTTCTGCATTGCAGATCTTTTCAGTCCACCTTTGTTTCAGAAAGAGCTTGAGCTCCACTTTCATTTGCTACTCTTTCTGAATCTCTGTTCCTGCTCATTTCTGTTGAGCAGACACACGAGTTTTCAATTTCTGTGTAAGGTAACCCGCAGGGGGTTTGTACCTTGCAATTCCCCTCTTGTGAAGGGAAGATCTACATTTGTAGATGGTCTTGTACCCCTTGGTTTAAGGGAAGACTTGCTGGTCTGCAAGTAGTTGTATTTCCTCTCAGTTGAGAGAAGGCCAAGTACGCTTAGTAGTTAATGAAGTCCCAAGTGGTTGCTTGGGGACTGGATGTAGGACTTCCATGTGGGAAGGGACGAACCAGGATAAAATCTCTTGTGCATTTCTATGTGATTATTTCCACTTAGTTTACACTTGTTTCACACACACTACACTAAGTACTAACGACTCTATTTAGTGTTGTTTATCTTTTAGATAAAATTTTAAAAGCACAAGAAGTCCTATTCACCCCCCCCCTCTTGGATAACTTAGTTCCATCTCGATCCAACAAGTGGTATCGGAGCGAGGTCTTCTCAGAAGAATCGAAAGATTTGAGAAGAGATGGCAGCTGAAACTCACAACTACGAAGGTCCTGAGTCAGTCATCAGACCACCATTCTTCGATGGTGAGGATTATCAGTACTGGAAGATGCGGATGGAATGCTTCATTCAAGGCATAGACTTAATCTGTGGCAGGTAATAGAAACAAGTGATTTAGTTATTATTCGTGTTGAAGGTCCTACTGCAATTATGCCAGCTGATAAAGTTAAACTATCTCTAAATTTTAAAGCTAAAAACTTTTTATGTTGTGCCTTATCAAAAAGGGAATTTAATAGATTATCAGCATATAAAGCTGTAAAAGAAATGTGGGATAAATTGCAGGTAACATATGAAGGAATTGATAAAGTGAAACAAACTATAATAGACATTCTTGTTTCACAATATGAACAATTTAAAATGTTGCCAAATGAAAATATCACTCAAATGTATAACAAATTTTCAAATATAGTTGTTGGTTGATGCTCTCTTGGAAAAGATCTTTCTGATGAAGAAACTGTTAGAAAAATACTTAGATCTTTAACTAATTTATGAACCCCTAAGGTCACTGCTATTGAGGAAGCCCATGATCTAACAAAACTTTCCATTGATAAATAAATTGGTTCTCTTATGGCACATAAAATAAATATTGAAAGATTTTCTGAAAGTACATCGAAAAAGAAAATGCCAAATGCCTTGAAGGTTGCAGATTCTTCCTTTGAAGATTCGAAGGAGAAAATAGATGACAGCGATGATGAAGCCATGCTGTCAAGAAAGCTCCAACAAATTCTTGCAAAGAAAAAGAAGTTCGGCTCAAAGAGGTACTTCAAAAGAGAAAAGAAGAAAGAGCCAACTGTTATGAATGCAATCAGCCTGGACATTACAAATCTGAATGTCCTAAGCTCAAGAAGAAAGATTCGGCTGAAAAGTTTGATAAGAAGAAGGGCAAAGAAAGAAGATTCAGCAAATACAAGAAGAAGACAATGGTCACAGCATGGGATAATGAAGAAGCTACAACTTCAGATTCCTCAAGCTCAGAATCAGAAGAGGAACAAGTTAATCTAGCCCTCATGGCAGGACTAGAATAGGTAAATTCTGAAACTTCTTTTACATCTTGTTCAGAATCAGACTCTGATAGCTTAGAAGATGCATTTAATGAACTGTATGAAAAATATAAAACAATAGTTAAACAAATGAAAATAGTTAAGATCAACCTACTAAATCAAGAAAAATCCAACACTTTTCTAAAAAGTGAAGTAGAAAAGATAGGACAAAACTTAACTGAAACAAAAGATCAAATGAATTACTCTGTGAAGATCTAAATGGTAAAAACAGTAAAATCATGGAACTTGAAACAAATCTAAAAGAATTGAAATATGAAGAAAAATTAAAGAAGAAAATGACTATCTAAGAGCTACCTTAGATAAAATTGCTAAATGTAAAACATCTCTATTTGTAAAATTGAAAGGTGTTAGAACTGGCAAAAGAAATATGGAGTAGGATATACACCTCCATCAAATGAAGAGAAAATTATCTATCATGAAAAATATCCAACTCCCAAATTTGTAAAGGAAAATGAATTAAAAATCCTAGAAAGGTAAGTCAGTATGTTATAAACAAAATCTGAACCCTAGAAACACTACACATACAAAGAATGCATTTGATTTATGTTGTAGTCATTGTAACCAACTAGGACACACTGTCACCACTTGCACCACTAGACACTTGCATTGGATTCTAAGACTAACCATCAAGGAACCAAGAAAATTTGTGTACCAAAAGTTAAAACTTAGTTCTGTTTTTATGGTCGCCTAAGAGCATCAAAATAGTATTGGATAGTGGGTGCTCAAGGCATATGACAGGTGACAGAAAGTTATTTACAAGTTTTAGAGATGAAGTTGGTCAAGTTACGTATGAAGATAATGGAAAAGGCAAAGTTTTAGGATGTGGAACTATATGAACACAAGAAAAAGATTTAATAGAAGATGTCATGTATGTAGAATGATTGAAGCACAATCTGATTAGCATCAGTCAACTTTGTAACAAAGATCAGTTAGTCAAATTTCAGAATGATAAGTGTATTATCCAAAAGGATGAGAAAACAGCCTTTAAAGCACTAAGAGTAAAAATTTTGTACACTTTGCAACTGGCAGAATTAAAAGAAGTCAATTTATGTCTTGCAACTACAAAGAGTGAGGAAACTGATTTATGGCACAGAAGACTAGGACATGCAAGAACATCAGTGATCAAGAAATTAATCAAGCATGATCTAGTTGAAGGTCTTCCAAAGCTCAAACTGAAGAAATCTGGAATCTGTACAACATGTGCAAAAGGAAAGCAAACCAAGATTTCATTTCAGTCCAAAACAGTAGTAACAACTTCCAAATCATTAGAACTCATTCATATGGACTTATTTAGACCAATAAGAACAGTCAGTCTTGGAGGAAAAACTTATGGCTATGTAATTGTGGATGACTATTCAAGATACACTTGGGTATCATTTCTGGATGCCAAATTAGAAACATTTTCAGCTTTTCTAAAGTTCAGTAAATTAGTACAGAAAGATCATAAATTTCAGATAGTTACCATTAGATCTGATCATGGTGGAGAATTCAAGAATGAAGAATTTGTCAGATTCTGTGAAGAAAATGGCATAGAACATAACTTCTCTGCACCAAGAACACCTCAACAGAATGGAGTAGCAGAAATGAAGAATAGAACACTGCTGGACATGGACAGAACAATGCTCACAGAATATAGTTTACCAAAAAACTTCTACATCATCAATAGGTGTATGATCAGACCAATCTTGAAGAAAACACATTATGACCTATACAAGGTGTTGCTGCTAGAGCAAGTGAGATCGACTCAAGCCGAGCCGGGGACCCAAGGGATGATGGCGAGGCGACGAAGTGAACGTGACCGAGCTCCGACCTGCAACTCCACCGAGCCTCCTCGGTGGGTAGAGACTCCGATGATCAAGTCAGTTTGGGAGGTCGGAGCAAAAGAGTTTTGGTGCTAGAAGTAGCGTACCTTGGGATAGAACGACTAGACTTCTTTTATAAGGCCGGGATGTTCCTTCGACAATTGTAACACCTTATGGTTTTCGCTTATGGAACCCACGTCAAAGATAGTCAGCAGGATCAGTGGGGTTGCCTCTTGGCATCCGTGATTACCGCGCTAAGGGGGGTAAGAGGACGCGGCCCGCGGGCGCTGCACGGTCTAATGAGCTATTCGCCGAGAATCTCGCCCTATTATTCGGCACTGTCAAGGCTATTACTTCGGACGACTCTCGTCTATCGTACCTGATCGGCTACATGTCGGATTGGCCGAGCACCTGCCTGGGAACCGACTGACATCGTGGGAGAGATTGAGAGCAAGCTCGGGCAAAACACGTCCGCTGGAGACGACCCGTATCATTGCCCCCCCCAGCTTCACCTCGGGGCGAATGCTTGCCCTGAGGAGAAGTTTTTTTATGACATCGTCGTTGTCTTATCGCTTTGTTGCACTTGGTTGGGTAGGTAGCTCAGGTGATTTGGCGACGATTCCGATGGTGCCTGTCAAATCTGTCAGCACCCTTATGATGACAACCTGTCGAATTTGATCGTATCCCCGCAATGACAGAGCCGCCCTGCCGCGCATCGTACCTGCTCGCCTTAATTGCGATACAATGACTCCAAAGGTCGCATCGTCGCCTTGACTTCTCCGCTAATGATGGCGTTCCTCAACGACCACAGGCATTATGGATCCCGGTTGCTTCCTCTGGCCGTTTGTCTTCCGACACGTGGCGAGATCGTGATCTTCGATAAACCGTGACACCCTTCCGATCGTCTGATCAAATTGACCTCCTGGGCTTATAAATAGCGGGGACTACCGTTAAAAAAGCTACGCTTGCCCTTTGCGCGAGCATCATCCAAGCGACCAGTTGACGATCTGCCGACGATCCGATGACCTGCGACAAGGCGATCCGGGTGCCTCATCTGCTCGTTCACTGCTTGCTTCCTTCTAAGGTAAGTAATGAGCCTTTCTCCTTCTCGTTCTCCTGGACCTCATCAGGTGGCAAATATCTCTGAGGGTTTTCCCTCTGAGGGCTCCTCGTCTTCTTCATCCTCATCTTCCTCATCCTCGTCTTCCAGTTCCATCAGGGACCCTAGTAGGGATTCTCACCCTGATACTCTCGTGTTGGGGCCCGTCGACGACGCGTTTGTCCTGGAGGTTAGCTATGGGACATATGCCCCACGGATGCCTTCTGCCCATACATCGGGCTCGCGTCGACAGGCTGACACCGTGGCCGACGCCAGGTGTGAGATTGACCGAGACACATTTCAATGGTTAGAGACCCACCCAGGTATGGTCCTCCCTGCCGACGCCACCGTTTACTCTAACAAACAACTCCGAGCACACTATACAATTGAGGGGGGTATCTATGTTTATTCCGAGGTTGTCCAAGCCGGCCTTCGGTTCCCATTTCATCCTTTTGTCATCTTTCTACTTCTCAAGTTAGGAATCGCACCTTCGTAACTGACCTCCAACTCTTGGAGGTCGATTGTTGGTTTCTTAGTAGTATGTGCCATGGCCGAGGTTCTTCCGACCATGCGCCTCTTCTTTTACTGCTTCTCTATCAAGGCCTTCGAGGACTGGCTCTATTTTGCCGCCCGAACTGGTCGACAGATTCTCAGCCGGACGCCCTCCTCTGTCCATAGTTGGAAGATGAACTTTTCTTTATTCATAGCAGCTCGGGAGGCCTGTCCTGACCACATGGTCGGCTATCGATATCCGAGACAAAGCCTACGGATCTCCGAGCTCAACGCCACTGAGCTTTCATAATTTGAATCTCTGCAAGCGGTGGAGCCGACTAATCTATTCGAGCCATCCGAGAAGCTGTTCCAGCTAATCTCCGATGGTATTCAAGGTCATCATACTACCATCCGACCTTTGGTTGCTCGACAAGTATTTTCGACTGAAGGTTCTTTTATCATCATCCATGGCCGATAAGGAGGTTTCATCGGCTTCGAAGACACGGAAGGGCCCCTCCCTGACTGAGATGGCGCGAGGGAAGGTGCTAAGGGGTAAGAAGGTCGCTTCTCGTTCAGAGAAGCGTACCTACGTCCTGGAGGAAGTCTAGCATGCAGATGGTTCGAAAGAGGTCCCTGAGCATGGGACAGCTTCTCTCTCCCAAGCCGATCAGCCGGGGGAGAGACCCACGAAACATCCTCGGTGTCTGCCGACGTCTTCGACCGCAACTCCCTCAGAATCCGCACAGCCAAGAGTCTGCGTCGGCTGATAAATGATTTTTATTCGTCGGCCTTATGCCAAATGTCATCGTTCGAGGCCCTTCTTCAACGCTCTGAGGCAGCAAGGCTGTCGATTGAGAAGCGACTAGCTGAAGCCGATGAGAGAGTTACCGCAGAGAAGACCCTTCGAGTAGTCGAGGCGGAGCGGGCGAAGGAGACCGAGGACGAGCTCTGGGCTGCCCTTAGTGCCGAGAAGCGTGCACTTCAAGCTGAAAAGGAGGTGCTTCTCAAGGAGGTCCGAGCGCACAAGAGGATTGGGGAGCGAACTGCGCAGCACGTGGCTGAGGAGTGCAAAAAGGCCATCGAAGAATATCACATGTCCGATGAGCTCCAGGATGAGGTCGCCGGCCTTTTTCGGGAAGGTTATAACTCCTGCCTCGATCGGGTAAAGGAGTTGTACGCCGACCTTGATCTGTCCGAGGCCGTCCTCCCAGCCTAGGGCGAGGAAAGTGGCGGTGCGGATGCCGGAGAGGTGGCTGCACTCGTGGACGAGGGGCTATCGGCTGCGGTGGGCAGGGTATTGCCGAGGCCGTTGACAATGTTTTAGCCAAGGATGCGTCGGCTCCTCTTCAGACTGAAAAGGTCGGCTCAGTCGAGGAAAACCTTTTGTATTTCTCGGACTATATTCTGAGATAAACAGTCAGTTTGCCCTTTTCTTTTTCTTTTTACTTAAAGCATCTTCAACTCCTCGGTTCACTACTTGAACTTGTCGCCCGCGTGATTGTCGAAACGACTGCGTTTAGAAAAAGTGCCGAGGCAATCACGTTTACGATAACGCGGAGTGCCAACGCGACCTCATTTTCAAATAGAGTGCCGAAGTGACCTTGTTTTCAAATAGGGTGCCGGAGCGACCTCGTTTACAAATAGAGTGCCGAAGCGACCTCATGTACAAATAGAGTGCTGGAGCAACCTCGTTTACAAATAGAGTGCCGAAGCGACCTCATTTACAAATAGAGTGCCGAAGCGACCTCGTTTTCAAATAGAGTGTCGAAGCGACCTCATTTTTACTTTAAGGATAGTAACGTTGGAGATTCTCGGCATTCCAGGTTCTTGGAATGGCTGTCCCGTTTGGGTTGGCAAGCTGATAAGCCCCATGACCGAGGTCATCGATGACCCGATATGGGCCTTCCCAGTTAGCGGAGAGCTTCCCACTTGTTGATCTTGGGTCCGAGACAGCGAGCTTTCACAGGACGAGGCTTCCTGCGCTGAAGCACCGAGGCCTGATACCTGCGTCAAACCTCCTCTTCACCTTGCGTTGGTAAGTTTCAATCCTTGTTATCGCATTGCTTCGTCGTTCCTCAGTAAGGTCCAGCTCGGCTCGCAGCGAGCGATCATTATTCTCGCGCTCAAAGCTGAGGACTCTTCCGGATGGTACGAGCATCTCAACAGGGGTCACGGCCTCTACCCCAAAAGCGAGTGCAAAGGGAGATTCTTGGGTGGCCTCTCGGGGCATCGTCCGATAGGCCCACAATACATGGGAGAGCTCGTCGGCCATCGACCCTTGTGATCATGCAGCCTTATCTTCAATCCATCTAGGGTTGTCAAATTGCTTGCTGTTGTCGGTGATGATTGTTCGGGGTAGGCGAACCTGCATATAATATTTTTCCAAACAAAACCTCAGGCATTGGCGTCTATGATTTTTGCTAACGGCTCAGCCTCGACCCACTTGGTGAAGTAGTCGACTCCGACGATGATGAACTTCCGCTGCCCCGATGCCGGAGAGAACGGCCCGAGAATGTCCATCCCCCATTGGGCGAATGGCCACGGGGTAGTTATTGACATAAGCTCTGAGGGTGGTTGTCAGTCAATCCTGCTGAAGAGCTAACATTGGCGGCAACTTTTTACGTAGCCCTCGGCATCTCTCAACATGGTCAGCCACCAATAACCCTGTCGGGTTATTCTTCGAACAAGGGACCGAGGCCCAGTATGACTTCCGCATGTCCCATCGTGCACCTCGCTGATGATCTCCCCTGCTTGGCTTGGGCTTACGCACTGGAGGTGCAGATAGCTGAACCCTCTCCGGTATAGGTCGTCGCCGATCAGGAAGAATCTCGTCGCTCGCCTTCTCGTCTTCGCAGCTTCTTCTCGGTCTTCCAGAAGCAGCCCACTCCTAATGAACTCCACATGCGGGGTCATCCACCTTGGTTCGCCTCGGTACACAGGACTCCCTTGGACCCTACAAAGGGCTCGCGAAGTTCTTCTACCAACACTGAGGACTTCGAGTCCTCCGAGGACGACGCATATTTGGATAGAGCGTCTGCCTGGGAGTTCTCGGCCCTTGGGATCTTCTGCAGCTCGGTCGATTCGAACAACTTCATCAGTCTTCGGACCTCAGCCATGTATGACGAGAGCTTAGCTTCCCATGCTTCGAACTCTTGTGAGACCTGGCTAACGACTAATTGGGAGTCGCTATAGACGAGGACTTTCGTTGCTTCGAGCGATCTAGCCATCTTGAGCCCTGAGATCACCGCCTCGTATTCAGCCACATTATTAGAAGCATTAAAGCTGAAACGAATTGCGTACCTAAAGATGAGGCCGCCAGGAGAGTGAAGGACGACCCCTACCCCACTGCCATGCGAGTTGGATGCCCTTTCCATGAAGACTTTCCATCCTCCGATGTCGATTACTTCTTCCTCGACCATCCTTGCTGTTCCTTTTGAGATGAAGTCGGCGAGAGCCTGGGCCTTGATGGTGACCCGAGGCCTGTACGCAATGTCGAACTCCCCGAGCTCAATAGCCCACCTTGCCAACCTTCCCGAGGCCTCGAGACGGCAAAGAACTTGCCTGATGGGTACGTCGGTAAGGACGACGACTTTGTATGCCTGGAAATACAGACGGAGCCACTGTGCAGCCATCACCAGAGCGTATCCCACCTTCTCCAAGTCAGAATAACGCTGCTCGGCTCTTCGCAAAGCTTTACTTGTATAATATACTGGGAGGTGGTTTCGTCCTCTTCCTGCACGAGAACAGAGCTAATTGAATAAGCTATTGTGGAAAGGTATAATAGCAGTTCCTCCCCGACCACTGGCTTGCTAAGCATAGGTACATGGGCCAGGTATGCCTTTAGATCATAGAATGCCATCTGACACTCCTCGGTCCACTCGAACCGTCCCTTCCTTAGCACTTCGAAGAAGGGTCTGCAACGCTCCACCGACCTAGACATGAATCTGCTGAGGGCAGTTACCCTGCCGTTGAGCCTTTGTACTTCCTTAACCATTCTCGGAGCCATCATGTCGATGATTGCCTACACTTTCTCGGGGTTGACGTCGATTCCTCGGCCAGATACGAGGTAGCCAAGAAACTTTCAAGCTCGTACACCGAAAATGCACTTCTCGGGATTCAGCTTCATCCCATACCGCCGTAATACATCAAACGTCTCATCTAGGTCTCGAACGTGGTCCTGGGCACGTCGACTTTTCACCAGCATGTCGTCGATGTAGATTTCCATTGTTTTCCCGTTCTGCTCCTCGAACATCATGTTGATGAGCCTCTAGTATGTCGCCCCTGCATTCTTTAATCCAAACGGCATTCGGGTAAAACAATACAGACCTTTTTTCGTGGTAAAGGATGTTTTCTCCTCATCTTCTGGCGCCATTCTGATCTGGTGGTACCCTGAGTAGGCGTCGAGGAAGCTCAAGAGTTCATGCCCTGCAGTAGAGTCAACGAGCTGATCTATGCCAGGGAGAGGGAAGCTATCTTTCGGACATGCTTTGTTCAGGTCGATGAAGTCCACGCACATGCGCCATTTCCCATTCGCCTTCCCCACGAGGACGACATTCGCGACCCATTATGGGTAGAAAGTGCCTCAGACTGTTCCAGCACGTAGGTACTTCGCCAAGTTACTGTCCACCGTCTCTTGACGGTTGGCCGACAATGGTCACTTCTTCTACCGCACCGATCGGACCTTGGGATCCACGTTCAAGTGATGTTGAATAACCTCTGGATCAATCCCCGGAAGGTCGTCTTCCGACCAAGCGAAGACATCGCCACTTTTTTTGAGAAAATCAACTATTTCCGCCTCCATCTCCTTGAGCTCGGCGCCGACTACCAGGGCTCCATTTTCCACTTCTATTTGTTTTGTTTGCTCATCTAGCTCATGCCTCTCTGCACTCTCAAGAACAGGCATGTACTTAGGAATCATCGATTTCTTTGCTTTGATAGAGTTTACATAACATCTTTGGGCCTCGGTCTAGTTACCCACGACCTCGCCTATCCCGCTGGGGGTCGGGAACTTCAACTTTTGATGATACGTGGAGGGGACTCCTCCCAGTTTCCCCAGCAGGCCCCGACCAAAAATCGCATTGTAGGCATACTTTACTTTTACAACAAGAAAGTCGACCTCAACCATTACATGACGTAGTCGGGGCGTCAGAACTCTGGTAGCTTTTTGATGATGGGGAGGATCTCGGAAGGCAATCTCCTAAAACGGGGGAGGTCCCTGACGCGCCGAGACTCATCTGGGCGGCGATCCAGGTCGGGTCGGCGGTCTGAGTCACGTTGCCTTTCTCCGCGCAATGACTCTTCTCTCCTCGGCTTCTTCGGAGTTGGTTCCGTACTTGTCACTCCATGCTCAGATGGGCGCCCGAGCCTTCCAGCAGTGCCGAGGGTAGACTCCAGCCTCACGTACTTCTGCATTCTAGAGAGGAGGTCGGAGAGACTCATAGGCGGCTTCTTGGCGATGGAGGCATGAACGGTGCGTTGGAGCAAACCCTCGTCAGGATGTTGACAGACGTCCTCAGTTCTAGATCTACAACCTTCATGGCCTCAAGTTGAAACCTCTTGGCGTAGTCGCGGAACAGCTCGCCCTCTGTTTACGCGATGAGCCATAGATCGTCAGTGAATAATGAGTGTTGCACTGTGTTGTAAAAGTGGTCCAAGAAACATTGCACCAGGTTAGGGAAGTTGGCAATCGAACGAGCGGGGAGCGCTTTGAACCATTGCAAAGCTGCGTCGTCTAAAGTAGACATGAAAGCACGACACTTCAAAGTGTCAGTGATATTTACCATCTCGACCTGCCCCTGGAAATGATCGAGGTGATGCATTGGGTTGGTCGTTCCGTTGTAACGCCGGAATTTGGGGAGCTGGAACTTCGCTGGGACGGGCACCGAGGTTATCTCCTTGATGAATGGCGAGGTGGTCAAGAGCGTCGCCACCAATGGTGCGCGGGTGCCGTGCTGCAAGGCTTCTATCTTCTGATTCATCTCTTGCAGGTCGCTCCTCCACCGAGGATCCGTAGGGAGTACACTCGCTGAGGCCGACGTGGATTCGGCTGAGAAGTGGTCACCGACCTTGGTCCTGACTACTCTGTGCTCAACTGCCGCTACTGGCGCTATAGGATGTGTAACGATCTTCAGTGGGACCGGCGCCGAAGCCACAGGCGCCGCCCCCTGTATGTCGGCGTGACTAGCCGACATCGCCGGAGGTACAGCCTGGGGGCCGTCGCCCCGACATCTCCTGGAACATCCGTAGCTGGGACGACCGACGAACAATGGCCTCCCCCTAGGCCAGTGGTGCGTGCTGGTTGTGCTCCATCCGAGCAAATACTTGCTGGAGGCTGGCGAGCATCTGCTCAACGCGGTCGAGGTGGGAGGAGGTGTTAGAATCTTGCTCTCCAGTGCCAGAACCTCCTTCGGCGACTTCTTCAACGACCGTGGTGGGGGCAACCCCGTCGCTAGATGAATGCACTACCAACTTTCCCTTTGGTGCCATGAATATTAGCTTTTTGTACGAGGTTCCCACAGACGGCGCCAAATGTTACTGCTAGAGCAAGTGAGATCGACTCAAGCTGAGCCGGGGACCCAAGGGATGATGGCGAGGCGACGAAGTGAACGTGACCGAGCTCCGACCTGCAACTCCACCGAGCCTCCTCGGTGGGTAGAGACTCTGATGATCAAGTCAGTTTGGGAGGTCGGAGCAAAAGAGTTTTGGTGCTAGAAGTAACGTACCTTGGGATATAATGACTAGACTTCTTTTATAAGGTCGGGATGTTCCTTTGACAACTGTAACACCTTATGATTTCCGCCTATGGAACCCGCGTCAAAGATAGTCAGTGGGATCAGTGGGGTTGCCTATTGGCATCCCTGATTACCATGCTAAGGGGGGTAAGAGGATGCGGCCCGCGGGCGCTGCGTGGTCTAATGAGTTGTTCGCCAAGAATCTCGCCCTATTATTCGACGCCGTCAAGGCTATTACTTTGGACGACTCCCGTCCATCGTACCTGATCGGCTACATGTCGGATTGGCCGAGCACCTGCCTGGGAACCAACTGACATTGTGGGAGAGATTGAGAGCAAGCTCAGGCAAAACACGTCGGCTGGAGACGACCCGTATCACAAGGAAAAGAAGCCAAATATTAGTCACCTTCGACCCTTCGGTTGTAAGTGTTTTATTTAAATAATGGCAAAGATAATCTAGGTAAATTAGATGCTAAAAGCGATGAAGGTTTTTTGTTAGGATACATCTCAAAACCTAGAGGATATAAAGTGTTCAATAGAAGAACTTTAACTATAGAACAAACTGTTCATATTTTATTTGATGAGACTAACCCTTCTATTAAGATCATAGAAGAAGAAGATGTTGTTGAAGAATTGTGCAGGGATCTGGAACAAGCTTCTCTTGAAGAAAAAGAAGAGAAGGATGATCCACCACTAGAAGAATTGCAACAACTAGAAGAAACACAGGAAGGACTGCCTAAAAGATTGAGGTATCACAAAGATCATCCAAAATAAAATATTATAGGTGATCCTCAAGAAAAAATAAGAACAAGGGGTATGATCATTCCCTGTGACTTTACTACATTTGTTTCTCAGATATAGCCTAGAACAATCAATGATGCACTGGATGATGAGTCTTGGATCCTAGCTATGCAAGAGGAACTTAACCAGTTCCAACGCAGCCAGGTCTGGACTCTTGTCCCTAGACCTTCTGACCATCTAATTATTGGGACCAGATGGGTCTTCAGAAACAAAATGGATGAATCAGGAGTAATCACAACGAATAAGGCAAGATTGGTAGCACAAGGATATTCCCAAGAGAAAGGCATTGATTTCGATGAAACTTATACTCTAGTTGCTAGATTAGAGGCTATTAGAATCTTGTTAGCATATGCATGTTCTCTTAACATATTTTATTTCAAATAGATGTTAAAAGTGCTTTTCTAAATGGTTTCATAAAAGAAGAAGTTTATGTTGAGCAACCACCAGGTTTTGAAGATAATAAATATCCAAATCATGTTTTTCGTTTAAACAAAGCATTATATGGTCTGAAACAAGCTCCAAGAGCTTGGTATGAAAGATTAAGTGCTTATCTTATATCACATGATTTTTCAAGAGGTAAAGTAGATAGCACCCTATTTATTAAAAAAATTTTAGAAGCAATCTTAATTGTACAAATATATGTTGATGACATTATTTTTGGTTCTACTAATGAATCACTCTGCAAATTCTTTGAAAACCTTATGCAAAGTGAGTTTGAGATGAGCATGATGGGTGAGCTTAATTACTTTCTTGGGTTGCAAATCAAGCAGACCAAGGAAGGTACTCACATTTGTCAAACCAAATATATTTTAGATTTGCTATCTAAGTATAGTTTTGACAAGTGTAAGCCCTTATGAACACCCATGAGCTCTGGAATTAAGTTAGATAGTGGTCCAATTTGCAAGAAAGCAGATCAGAAGATCTATAGAGGCATGATTGGGTCATTACTCTATCTTACTGCTAGCAGACCAAATATAATGTTCAGTGTATATTTGTGTACTAGATTTCAAGCTGATCCAAAAGAATCGCATATCAATATTGTTAAAAGAATTTTTAGATATCTTATAAATACAAGTAAATTGGGTCTATGGTATCCCAGATGTTCTGAATTAAATTGCTTGGATACTGTGATGCTGACTATGCTGGATGCAAAATAGATAGAAAAAGCACCAGTGGTACTTGTCAAATTCTTGCAGGATGCTTAATTTTCTAGTCTTCCACAAAGCAGAATTCAGTAGCCTTGTCTACAACAGAAGTAGAATATATTACAGCTGGAAGTTGCTATACTCAACCGTTGTGGACCAAGCATCAATTGGAAGGCTATGGTCATAAACTTCATGAAATTCTAATGTTGTGTGACAACACCAGCGCTGTGACGGCCCTCATTATACCGGTACGGTTATACCAACCCACGTCGGTATAGCAAGAGTCCTCACAGTGGGACATTTACCCAAACGATACAAACAGCTGAGATACACGTGAATATACAACAGAGTAGCGGAAGTAAAAGACATCTGTCTCCATTCATTCATCATCCACATTAGACATACATGCAGTTTGCAATAACAAAAAGGAACTAAGAGTTCACATAATTTAAATTGCTGAAATTAAATACAAATGTCCACACTTATACATCCTTTTCATGATACTTCTAATACAATGTTCAATTACATACTTATGAAATACACAGTCTCAAAGAAACTCCAAAGCTAGCTAATCTCCGCGCTCGGAGTCCGTCTCTGCTGCCTCCTCCAAAGGTGCCACGTCACCAACCACACCTGTACGCCGAAGCAAGGACTGAGTCCAAGGACTCAGCAAGCAACACTACTCACGATATACACGTACAAGTCCTAGTGGTTTCTACATGCACATTTACAATTTGCAACACATAGCATGCTAGTCAATTCAAGTTTCAACCTATCATGAAAGTTTTACACTTTTATACATGACTCATGCTTTCAGATTTCCAAACAAATAAAATTCACCTATCACACGATCTCTATTCAATTTACTCATGAAACTTTAATCCTTAAAGAGCTAAAACATGAGAGCTACCAACATGAACATTTTACATACATGAAAGGGAACACAACTAGCATGGATTTTTCATATTTTTAAACACCTACATAGACCTTTTCACATGCTTTAGGTTGCTGATTTCATATGGTTTCATGGCTGAAAACCTATGCATGAGAGCTACAATAATGCATAAAACATATCATGTTAACAACCATTCATGCTATCTTGTGCCCGTGTTCACTAATTATCCCTAACATGGATTCTAGACATCTTTGCACATTTAAACATGATGATAATAACATGAATTTACTGAATTCACATGGTTTCAGATTTGTCTCACATGGTTTTCAATAACACATTTTCACATCTTTAGTTTCACATTTTCTTTACACAAATTTCCTCTTTCACATGGTTCACTTTACACATACACATTCACATTGTCACTTACACATTTACACAGGGACACATACACATTACACATTTCACATTACACATTTTAGGTGCCGTGACACATAGTCCAAACCACCAAATAAGGACATATACACATCACATTACACATAGACGCCATCTAGGCATTCCAATGGCGACTCTTGGACTGCGCAGACCGGGAGAACAAGTCTCCACCCTAACCAGTGGTACTTGTCCACCTCTAGGATTTCCCCCTAATGCCCTTAGGGTCACTTAACACATTGAACTTTCTCAGGGGGACTTTTCCCTGATACAGCTCCACTGCCCTCTACGGAAGCAGTGTCACATTGGCACAGTTACACATTTACACATTTACCGTTTTACACATGGTTTTACATTTTTCACTTTTCATCACATTCACTTTCTTACTCACATGAATATTTCTGTTTTTTTTCTAACATGGTACTACAGAATTTCAAGAGTTTAACACACAATAAACACACTAATCATGTTGGTTTTAGACCATAACTAATCACATTACGATAATATGCATAAATTATCACATTCACATGAAAAATACATAACTTTTTATTTACTATCCAAACGATCTGAAATTTTAACCACATGCTGTTTTCGGGTTCAAGATTATACCCTCAATTTTTCAGATTTTTCTGAGCTACATGGAATTTACAGTAAATAAAACGCCTAATTAGCATGCCATTCGCAATTTAATTTAACATGGGGTTTAACACATCTTGCAAATTGCCACTTACTGTTTAAACAAAGGTTACTGATATGTGCATGATTTGAGAATACCAGATTACCCTAAATCATACACCTATAGATAAATCATCACAACCATTCTTACATGCTTTTATTTTACCGAACCGGATTTTTATTAGCAAATTACACAAACATGGATAATTTACCAAAATTGCAAACACACATACTGACACACTAACCTTCGTGATCAGACCAAAACCAAGGCATTCATACTAATTCTAATCATGAAACATAAGTTTTCAAGAATCTCAATAAGTCATGCTCACAAGTTTAAGGGATACCATTTCCCACATTCACCATCACACCCCACATTCCTTCACACATCACAATTAACAATATACATAGAGTATAAGGTTTACCATATATCCTCATCACGGAAATCATATCGAAATTAATGTATAAGAAGGGCAGAACAGTTCACTGTTCTGTCCTGAGGAACTTGGCGGCGGTCTCTGGCCGCTGACTCAGGGTCAGCGGCATGGTCGATGGACGCCAAGCATGATCTGGGCGTCCAGGGACCTTGCCGTCGAATCAGGTCTGTGCAGAAACACAGACCCGAGCTCTGAAACTTGGGTGAATGGGAGGGTCTAGGACTCGAGGAAAAATGCTCAAAAATCATAAAACCGACCTAGACTCATAAGGGGACATCATGGGTAGGTCACTTGCCTTTCAAAAATTTCTCCAAGGGATCTAGGGCTCGGTGAAGACCTCCTTGGGCAGTCCCAAGAAAGTTGCAGAAAGGCCTCCAAGATCACCTTCCTCCGGGTTCTTGGATGAGCTCCACAGCAAGGGGACGATGGGGAAGCCTTCTCCTTTGCTCCAGCTTCCTTCTTGTCGGGGAAGATGGCCGGATCAACCTCCAAGGGGTCGGATTTTTGGGTGCCAAGGTGGGGTTTTCTCACAGTTTTCTCTCTAGGGTTGTTCCTCTCTCTTTTCTCCTCTTGCAAGGGTGAAGGGAAGAGTGGGGAGAGCCATCTCGGGTTTAGACTTTAGGAGAGTCTCTCTCCCACTCACTAGGGTGATAGGACACCCTCAGAGCCGTTGGGGGACATCCCCTAATGGGTGGCCATACCTTGTTTCAGAAGCTTGCAGCTCTGCTGCGCATGCAGGTCAGAGAAATTGGCGTCCATATCGCTGGACGCCAGGATAAGTGTTGGCGTCCATGTTTGGACGCTGACACCACTTAAACGGCCTAGGGTTGACGTCAATATGGCCTTTGGCCAGAACTCTAAATTATGCAGAAAACCATGCATACCATGCATATATACATGCAATATACATATGGTATCGTATCCATACTATCATCATGCAATACATACATTATTTATACTTATATAAACACATGCACACGTAATTATACTAATTAATGCGTACGTAAATATGTACATACATACACAGGTACAAACATACACACATAAATACAAATAATGCGACGGAAATTAGAGGGCCTTACAAGCGTAATCAACCTGACCAAGAATCCAATCCAACATTCAAGAACCAAGCACATTGAGGGCAGACATAATTTCATTAGGGACTATGTAAGTAATGGTGATATTTTACTTAATTTGTCTCTACAGATAATCAATCAGCAGATATATTCACTAAACCTCTTCCTGAAAATAGATTTACATCTATAAGAAGAGAAATAGGCATGTGTAATCCTGACTAAAACTTACTGCACTGCATGCTTTCTTATTACAAATTTTCAAAGTCCTGAGACTTCAACTCTGGAAGTCAGAGTTTGGTACTCCGACTCTAGAAGTCGGAGTTTGGAAAGTCAGAGTTAATATTGTTTTAATAAAAAAAAGAAAATTATAAATTAAATTTTTATTTAAATTCTATTAAGGGAAAATAAGTAAATCTCAGCGTTCATCTCTCCATCTATGGCCCGTTACTCTCTCCCCTTCTTTATTAAACCCTTTCCTCTCACCTTCCAAAACACCCCTTTTGAATCTGTTGCCTAGCTAGCAAGCCCAGAGGGGGGTGAATGGGATTCTAAAATTTTAAATTAAAACCTGTTAACAAAAATGCTTAACAGAAAGACACTAAAGAGAATAGTTAGTGTTAGATGAATGAAGACAAACAAATGCACAAAAGCAATCACACATGCAATATGAGAGTTTTATCATGGTTGGCCCTCCTATACCAAGGAGTCCTATGTCCAGTCCCCAAGCAACAACTTGGGCTTTCACTACCAAGGGTACTGTCCCCCTTAAGTGAAAGGTTGCGGAATTATCAAATATGGTAATCTAGAAGGGGGGTGAATAGATTACTATCAATTAAAAATTTACTATGACCTTCTTTTAATGAAAACACAGACTTTGAAACTGTAACAAAATTTAAGCTAAACTTAGATGTGTGTTAGTTGTAGGTAGATGGAGTAGCAACTCATTCAGCGTGTGTAAAAACAACGTGCCTACCAAACATCTATCATAAAGACGTGCAAACCACAGGACACGAAGTTTTAAGGTGGTTCGGAGTACACAACTTGTGAATCCTACGTCCACCGTCCACACACACACGCAGAAACAATGCTTATGAGCTAGTTCACGACTACAACTCACACACACGAGTTGTCTGATGTGAAACCACGATCAGAACAACACAAACCACGTGAATCAAGCACAAGAACGCTTGAAACACCACCACCAACACAGAAGTATGAGAAAACAGAGACAGAGAAGAGTTCTGAGTTGAAAGAACAAATCCTGATGTGGAACTCTTCAAGATGCTCGTCTAGCGAACTTCAAACTTCGTCTTGGCAAGTATAGATTGATGGAGAAGCTTGAATCACAGACGAACTGGCTTCACCTCGCTTGGATGACGGATCTTCCTTTCCCTGGGCGGTAGGTTGAAGCAGAGCTGCAGGTGGAGGCTTTTTGTCTTGGGATTTGCTTAGGGTTTGATGGTATGCCTCTTACTGCGAAAATAACCCCATATGTCCTATATATATGGGTGTCCAAATATGGAGAGACGTGCTTGACAGAATCACCCAAAACATGGATCATATCTTGGACATCGGAGCTTTCCAAAATTGCATCTGTCGACAGGCGATTGGATGCTGTCGACAGCTACTGTTGAAGTTAGTTTTTGATGTTTGCTGGAACACTGGGTCTGTCGACAGCCACTGGGCTTCTGTCGACAGCTACTGCTGCAACTTGTTTTTCCAGAAGATGAAGTCTGCTGGATGACAGTGCCTGTCGATAGGCAGCCTGCTG
Organism: Colocasia esculenta; assembly: GCA_014218235.1. Taxonomy (NCBI): domain Eukaryota; kingdom Viridiplantae; phylum Streptophyta; class Magnoliopsida; order Alismatales; family Araceae; genus Colocasia; species Colocasia esculenta. The sequence goes on from CM024753.1 coordinate 45,527,624, forward strand.
GGGCTGTCGACAGCTACTGTCCTACTTTGTATTCAGTGCATTTGAAGTTCCTGGATTGGCTATCTGTCGATAGGTGTTTGTCCTGCTGTCGACAGGTGCTGGCTTGAAGTCTTTTTCAAGGCTTTTTGAAGTGGTCTTGAGTATCTTGTCTTGTATGTATTCAACCTACATTTGAAAACATTATAAATGAGAATTCATGAATACACATTGTCTTATCTTGTCCCTTGGTCATGTCTTTTATGTTTGTAACAAACAAGTCATTGTATCATCATCAATTGCAACGTTCATGAAAGTCACATCATCAAAAACATTAAAGCACATGGAAACCTAACATTCTCCCCCTTTTTGATGATGACAAAATTTCAATTCATGCACATTGATGATTCTCCCCTTTTGACAACATTCGAAAAGACACATTATGCACACATGGATAAGATGTAAGCACAGGAACTGAGATTTTTCATTCATAGACATGCAATACACTCAGTTACAAAATTACCACTGCATGACATAAAGTGAAAGCAAAAGAAGGAAAGATACAGGACTGACTCAAAACACTAAGTGACCCAGTATCCAAATCCAGAAGGAAAATCCTAGATAACCCAATGACTCTCTAGACATTGTCATGCCCTGGTACATCGGGATGACGAAAGCTATTAAACTCTGTAGAGAGCCTAGTAAGTTGATCTTGTATCTGCACATGTGTGTTTGCCAGTGTATCCATTCTCATATCCACATGATCGAGACGGGTGTTGAGGTGCTCAAAACCCGTGGAGAATTGCATTTGCAACTGTGCCATCTGAGCAGCAATGAAATCCCTAAGGGAGGGAGGTTGTTCCTGTTGTGCAGCATCAGCAGGATCATCTCCCTGAGCATCCATGGGCTCTGCCTGGGAGTCTCATCATCACCTTCATCATCAGCAGATTCTTCCTCAACATTTGGAGCTTGACCCTTGAGAGTCCTGGTCACTACCCCATCCACAAATTTGTAGCCCATCTGATGCACCGCAGTAAGATCAAAAGAACTTCTAGACTTGAGTTTGATGCACTCGGAGTCAGATATGGGAATGCCAATAAAAGATAGGAGGGATGAAAATAGGACATGCATATGGCATTGACCTCTTGGTGTTAGTGAAACATTGCTTAATGAGGTCTACCATGATGTTAGGAAGATTGATTTGTTCACGCTTCAGAAAGTAGTGGAAGAGGGACTTGTGGACTGTAGTAACGAGTTCCTACTTCCATCTTTAGGAACAACAATAGTAGTGAAGATGTGGTGAATGAGACGATTAAGTGGAGGAAAAGAATTGGCATTAAGCTTAAGATTATCTACACCGGGATGATAAACATGATGGGTGATGGGAGTGTAGTAGTCAGAAGCAGATGAAGGGTTGACAAGAATGTCCACCCCGGAGTTAGGAATTTGTAGGGCACGAGAAAAAAGAGAGGGAGTGATATGAAAAGGAGTGCCCTTAACAGTGGTATACAACTCCGAGCTTACCACTGACAACTGGAGGTTAATATAGAACTCCGTCACAGCTGCGGTAGAATACTTGGTGTGGGAGTACACAAATTCGGTCCAGCCCTGAGTGTCGAACATGGGTTGAAGACCAGGAAACATGTCCTCAATGGATTCAAAGTTCACGAACCGAGGTTGCACGAACTTGGTGAATGAGCCCCGAACCCTGGACGCCTGAAGGTTGCGAGGAACGATGAGCTCCGGCAGACGATCTTCCGATGCTTTGTCCGGCACTCGGCTGGTGCCCTGGAACCCTCGCCGGCTTGTGGAGATCGAGGACGGCGACGAGAGGCAAGCTTCTTGGTCGGAGGAGCCATCAGAAGGGGTGATGTCAATGTGGAGAAGGCTCTGAAGGTGGAAGGGGACAGAAGGAGGAAGAAACACAAAGAGAAACAATCTCTCTTCTGTCGCCCGGAGAAGAGGGATTTGGGGAGGAAGGAGGAGGAGGAGACTTTTGGAGGTGGGAAAGGGAGGAAGGGTTTGTGGGTGCCTTTTAAGAGGGGTGGAGAGAATTTGAAACGGGCAGGGTCCCACGAAATCCACCCTAAAAGGTCGCCAGTTGGACTTCCAAAAGTCACCGCCGCCGGCTGTCGACAGCAGCATAGGGGCTGTCGACAGCTGCAGAGCAGCTGAGCCAGAAATGTTAAATTTTGAGAAATTTCACCCCATTTGAGCATGCACTGTTCGTATTAAGGTGGAGAACAGGTTTTAAACATATTACTAAGTGTCATGGCCACTAATATGAGGACACAAAAATCATTCTACAATGGTTAAGAGATAATACTTGGGAGTCTTAAGTTATGGCATTTAGAGAACCATGTTCAAGCCCCAATAAAATAAAGACAAACCCGTTGAATAAAACCATTGTAGAAAAACATATGACTTAGTGGCGATGTTCATTTGGTGATGAAGACAACATTGACATGACCCATTGCCAATAGACAACCTTGTCCCTTGAGTTAAAATTTGGAGGCTTCACTCTATTTCTTTGAATTTGATATTCTTGAACTTGACAAAAGGGATATGGGAAAAGTGATAATTATGTTCATGTATACCTTTGACGTGAAGGTAGACATTTGTGATGTCGATGCCCCCAGTTACTCAGTATAAAGGACCATCATATCGTTGTACAGAGATAATGGAATAACTTTTTGACACGAAGACAGACATTTGTGATGCCAAAGTCCCCGGTTACTCAGAAATAAACATCATTGCTCTGCCTTAATCCCATATATTTCTTTTTGTTTATTTTTTGAAATAGGTAGCTTTTTCCTTTGTTGTTTTTTTTATTAAAACCAAGGTGACTAGATATATGTGGCCAAAGGGCAATGTGAAACATTAAATTCAAGCACCATTTTACTTATCAATCCATTTTAGAGATATGATGAGCCACAAGAGAAATATTCAACTGAATGAAGTGGAATTGAATTGAGTTGTTCAAGGTTTTCTAGATGACACAACCTAGATTCAGGCTCAAAATATTATGTCAAAATCATTGAGAATTAATTGTATCTTTGACACTAGATTGGGATGACATATAGTAATGAATTCAAAGTGCTATTCTCCCCTTATGCAATGATTGTGCACTACTCATTGAAGGAAGGTGAGACATGAGCAAGATGAGACAACAATGGGGTGTCTGTCGACAACAAGATTGTCCCTGTCGACAGGTACTGAACTTCAGGGAAAAGGTGTTTCTGGGAGAGGGACAACTGTCGACAGATGAAAGGGGCATGTCGACAGATAATGTACTCAGTCGAAACCAGTGTTCTGGAAAGGCTTGCCTGTCGACAGCTGTAATGTGGGCTGTCGACAGGTAAGTGAAAAATCAGTGTAAAGACTTGGATTTGAAATGGAATTGAAACCATCAAGTGAGCGATCAAAATACTCAAAGTATGAGATGTGTATTCTTGAGAAAATCACTCACCTAGCCTTTTCTTTACTCCCCCATAGTGTGTGCATGTGGACACAACATTTCATGCATTTGAAACAATTGCAAACATGATATTGACAAGGAAGGCAAACACTTACTCACATGCAACATCCAAAACCATCCATGAATATTAACTTAAGTAGTAAGAGGAAATGTGTATGACAAGGATTAAAGATAATCAAGTACCCTATTTTGAAGTGAATAACCTTTATGAGAATAGTGTCTATGGATACATGGCGGAGAAAATGTCCTCACGCATAATGATAGTTTCCGAACAAGCTTAACTTGTTCTTTCACATATCACCATTTGATATACCTCATAGTCACTATTCACAAGGTTGTTTCCCTCTGAATGTGGTATTGATTTCATTAAAACTTGCATAAGCCCAATTCTCTTCTAAGAGATGTGAATCTCTCCTCGGACAATGGTTTGGTGAAAATGTCAGCCAATTATTTTTCAGTGGGTATGAAGCTAATTTCCAAGGATTTGTTGGCTACCTCATCTCTCAAAAATTGATGTCTTATCTCTATGTGTTTGGTCCTTGAATGTTGGATTGGGTTCTTTGAAAGGTTGATTGCACTAGTGTTGTCACATAGGATTGGTGTGCATCCAATATCAATGTTATAGTCACAATTGACTTTTTATCCATAACACTTAAGTTGCACAACTCCCTGCAGCAACATATTATGTCTCTGCAGTTGAGAGTGCAACCGAGTGTTGATTTTTGGATGCCCACGAAACTATGCAACCACCAAGAAGTTGGCAGTACACACTAGTGCTTTTTCTATCAATTTTACACCCAGCATAGTCAGCATCTGAGTATGAGATCAAATTGAAGCTACTTCCTGCTGGATACCAAAGACCCAAATCATACGCACCTGAGAGATATCTGAAAATTCTCTTAACTGCAACCAAATGGCTTTCCTTTGGACTATATTGGTATCTAGCACAAAGGCAAACACTGAATTGTATACGGTCTACTTGCAGTAAGATAACGGAGTGAGCCAATCATACCTCGGAAGTTCTTTGCATCTATCGGTTTACCTTGCTCATCATTCTCAAGTTTTATGCTTGTGCTCATTGGTGTTGAAGCAGGTTTGGCTTGTTCAAACTGGAAACGCTTCAAGAGCTCCTTTACATACTTTTCTTATTAATGAAAAAGCCATCTTCAGATTGTTTAACCTACAATCCAGGAAGAATTGTAGCTCCCCCATTAACTCATCTCAAATTCACTGTGCATTGTTTTGAAAACTCTTCACACAGTGATGGGTTAGTGGATCCAAAAATGATGTCGTCCACATAAACTTGAACAACAATGATGTGATTGTGAACTTCTTAGTAAAGAGAGTTTGGTCCACTTTACCTCTTGAGTAGTTTTTGCTTACCAGAAATGTGCTTAGTTTGTCGTACCAAGCGCGGGGTGCCTATTTCAATCCATAGAGAGCTTTGTGCAGTTTATATACATGGTTAGGTTGGTTTATCATGATCCTCAAAGCCAGGTGGTTGAAAGACATAGACTTCCTCTTTGATGTAACCATTCAAGAAAGCAGTTTTAACATCCATTTGAAAAAGTTTGAATTTGTTTGAGCATGCATATACTAACAAGATCCTAACTGCTTCTAGCCTAGCTACAGGAGCAAAGGATTCTTCAAAGTCCACACAAATTCTTGATTATACCCTTTTGCTACCAGTCTAGCCTTATTTCTCACCACTTTACCCTCTTCATTCAACTTATTCCTAAAACCCATCTTGTTCCTATGACAGAAATTTCAGGGGTTCTAGGAACGAGACTCCAGACATTATTTCTTTGAAATTGTCCAAGCTCCTCATGCATAGCATCAATCCATGAATTTTCTTTAAAGCTTCTTCAACATTTTTAGGTTCCACTTGAGAGACAAATGCTAAATGATCTTGTTCAACTATTTGTCTAATTTTAGATCTAGTTTGAACTTTATCATTTACATTTCCAATCACATTATCAAGTGGATGATGTCTGGAATACCTCACATTTGTGATTGTTGAAGGACCGGGTTGATCTTGTGGAGGCTATTCTTGAGGAGGATGTGCTTGAGGAGTTTCTTCTTGAGGCTCTTCCTCTTGTGGATTTTTCAGATTCATCATCTTTTGAAAATGATTTGATGATGATCATCATCATCATACCTGTGAAAATATCCATGATTAGCTTTGGTGCTGCTTGAGAATTTTTCTTGGCTTTAACTTGAAATGGTTCTTCAGGATGTTTCTTCATCTTCATTTGAGTCCTGTGAGAATTGAAATTGTTAGCTTTGCATGATTTTCATCAAAAACAACATGTGGAGTCTCTTCCACAGTTTTATTCTTAATATTAAACACCCTATATGCTCTAGAGGTTCTGAGTATCCAAGAAAAATACCTTGATCACTTTTGGCCTCAAATTTGTCTAGATCAACTTTATCATTGTTATGTATAAACACTTTTGAGCCAAAAACTCTGAAATACCCAATACTGGGTTTCTTACCTTTTAGGAGTTCGTAGGGAGTTTTCTTTATGACAGGTCTTACCATGGCTCTGTTGAAGATGTAACACGATGTGTTGACCGCTTCTGCCCAAAAAGTCCTTGCAAGTTGACTTTCGACCAAAAGGGTGCGAGCCATTTCCACCAATGTTCTGTTCTTTCTCTCCACTACTCCATTTGTTCCGAGTCCTTGGAGAGGAAAACAAATGTTCAATCCTGTGGTGCCTGCAGAAATCAGAAAAGAAGTTATTATCAAACTCTCCCCCGTGATCAGTGCGTATTGAGCATATCTTGTGAACGTTTCCATGCTCAATCTTATTAAAGAAATCCTCAAACAGTCTCAATGCTTCGTTTTTGTGTGCAAGGAACTTTACCCAAGTGAACCTAGAGAAGTCATCTACAATGACAAAACAAAACGTTTGCCATTGAGACTTAGTGTTCTAGTAGATCCAAAGAGGTCCATGTGCAAAAGTTCATAAGGTTTAGAAGTGCTTACCGGTGCTTTTGATTTGAAGAATTACGGGTTTGCTTTCCCTATGCACATGCATAACAAAAACTTCATTTTTATTGAAGGAGATTTCAGGAAGTCCACTTACCAATTTCAGCTTCATGATCTGTGCAATACATTATAACTTGCATGGCCAAGCCTACGATGCCACAAGGTAAGCTCATCCTGTTTGTTTGCTACAAGACACAAGTTTTCATTTTCTGGATCATCTAAGTCAATCAAATAAATGTTGTTTACCCTTTTTTCAGAAAATTTTAGACTTCCTGATTCCTTATCAATGATTTGGCATGTGTTTGATTCAAAGAAACTCTATGACCTTTATCACACAGTTGGTTTATACTAAGCAAGTTGTGATGAAGGCCATTGACTAATAGTACATTGTCTATTGAGTTAGAAGCATACTTACCAATCTTACCTGAGCCGATGATCTAACCTTTATTGTTGCCTCTGAAAATAACTTGACCTCCGTCTTTTTCACTAGCAAGCAGAATTTTTCTTTGTCGCCCGTCATGTGCCTCGAGCAGCCACTGTCCAAGTACCACTTGTTTGATTTTGGGCTGCTGAGCATTCCTGCACATGTGGATCAGACAAGAGGTTTTGGTACCTAAATTACTTTGGTTCCCAATGTATCATTCATGCCAAACAGTAAATGCTTCGGAATCCAAACTTGTTTGAGTTTCTGTTTATTTGGACTATTCCGGCATTGTTGTTCATTATGCCCAACTTTCTTACAGAAATTGCATGATGAGGGTTTTCTCACAACAATGGGCTTTTTATTCTGAGGAACATGCATGAGCATTTTACCTTTTTGTTGCCTGGTTAGCTTTCGTTTGGAAGCTTGTTTCCAGACCTGTCGACAACCCTATTGGGGCTGTTGACAGATTTCTCAGTGTTGTTAGCAACAGCTTTGATGTTCTTGGGTTCCTATTTCTTACCCTTGGCTTGACTTTTATTGTTCTTTGAAGGGATTTGCTTGCTTGTGCTTGGGCTAGAATCAACAAAGGATGTTAACAAATTTTTACCAATTACCTTTGTTTTTACAGGTTGATATCCAATCCCATGCTTTGCAACAAATACATTAGATCCCAGAATTGCATCAAGATTTGTTTCCCTTTTACAAACTTGTTAGATCTTCAGATTTTCCCTTAAGGTTCTCTTCAGCCTTTTCTATTTTTTTTTCACTTCATCAAGTTCATTTTGAAGAGTTTCAAGAGAGTTGGTTAGACTTTCTTTTTCTTTTTGGGTTTCTTGAAATTCAATTTCATGCAGTCCATTTCCTCACTGTGAGCTTGCTCATCAATTTTCATCATTTCAATTTCTTTATTCAAAGATGCAATTTGTTCACTATGATTAGTGCTATGAACAAGGGAATTGATTTTCTTTTTGAGTGCTTTGTTTTCAGACTTAAATTCACAGAACTTTCAAATAAAGTAGTATAAGCTTCTTCCCATTCATCAATAGAATAACTTTCAAAGGAAGAGTTTACCTCGTTGGAGTCGTCACTTCTTGCCATTAGACATTGAACTTCTTCATCCCCAGAGGTTGCTTCAGTGTTATCATCTTCATCCTCATCACTCTAAGTAGCCATCATTGCTTTGGCTTTCTTGAAGGTGAACTTTTCTTTCTTCAGCTTCTTCTTGAGATTAAGGCACTCTCCTCTCATGTGCCCTTGTTTCTTGCACTCATAGCACACAATATCAGATTTCTTGTTAGACTCAAATTGTTTGAAGAATCTTTCTTTTGAAAGGGTTTAGAGTTACCTACCCTCTCCTTTTGAATTTCAGGAATTTCTTGAATTGTCTAGTGAGCATGGCCATTTCATCATTCTCACTATCACTAGATGTTTCAAGATCATCACTTTCCTGAAGAGCATCCTTTTTGGAACCTGAAGAGTTTTTTTTGGAAGCCTATAAAGCAATCAACTTCCTAGGATTTTCTTCAGTTTCCTTTCTTTTCACATTTATTTCATAAGTCATTAGGGAGCCAATTAGTTCATCTAATTTCATCTTTGAGAGATCTTTTGAATCCTCAATGACAGTGGCCTTAGTGTTCCACGAGGATGGAAGAGACCGAAGTATCTTCCTCACTAAGTCACTTTCTGAGTATTCCTTTTTAAGACCCTTTAATCCATTTATGATTAGGATGAACCTTGCAAACATGTCAGATATGGTTTCTTCATTGCTCATCTTAACATTTCATACTGAGAAATTAACATGCTTGCTTTGGATTCCCTTACCTCGGATGTACCTTCGTATATCAATTCAAGCTTGTCCCACATCTCTTGTTGAGGTGCACGTGGAGACTCTTGAATATCCTTGGGGTGCACTGCGCATTGCATCATGTTGAGGGTGCTCCAATTAAGAGTTCCCTTCGCAATCTGGTCCTTCGTCCAGGTATCTTCGTCCTCAGGAACGGTGTATGCTCCTTTACTAACGATCTTCCACAGCTCATAGTTTTGTTCTCTTAGAAATACCTGCATGCGGTTTTTCCAATAGGATAATCAGTACCATCAAAGAATGGTGGCCTGGTCACTGAGTGTCCTTCGGCCATGTACCCCTTATTAGATTACATGAGATCAAGACTCTCCTGATCGTAAGATCAAATAACCACAATAGTAAATCAGAGAGACCTCGCTCTGATACCAATTGAAAGGTTGCGGAATTATCAAATATGGTAATCTAGAAGGGGGTTGAATAGATTACTATCAATTAAAAATTACTACGACCTTCTTTTAATGAAAATACGGACTTTTGAAACTGTAACAAAATTTAAGCTAAACTTAGATGTGTGTTAGTTGTAGGTAGATGGAGTAGCAACTCATTCAGCGTGTGTAAAAACAACATGCCTACTAAACATCTATCGTAAAGACGTGCAAACCACAGGACACGAAGTTTTAAGGTGGTTCGGAGTACACAACTTGTGTATCCTACGTCCACCGTTCACACACACACCGTAGAAACAACTGATTATGAGCTGGTTCACGACTACAACTCACACACACGAGTTGTATGATGTGAAACCACGATCAGAACAACACAAACCACGTGAATCAAGCACAAGAACGCTTGAAACACCACCACACACACAGAAGTATGAGAAAACAGAGACAGAGAAGAGTTCTGAGTTGAAAGAACAAATCCTGATGTGGAACTCTTCAAGATGCTCGTCTAGCTGAACTTCAAACTTCATCTTGGCAAGTATAGATTGATGGAGAAGCTTGAATCACAGACGAACTGGCTTCACCTCTGCTTGGATGACGGATCTTCCTTTCCCTGGGCGGTAGGTTGAAGCAGAGCTGCAGGTGGAGGCTTTTTGTCTTGGGATTTGCTTAGGGTTTGATGGTATGGCCTCTTACTGCGAAAATAACCCCATATGTCCTATATATATGGGTGTCCAAATATGGAGAGACGTGCTTGACAGAATCACCCAAAACATGGATCATATCTTGGACATCGGAGCTTTCCAAATCTGCATCTGTCGACAGGCGATTGGCTGCTGTCGACAGCTACTGTTGAAGTTAGTTTTTGATGTTTGCTGGAACACTGGGTCTGTCGACAGCCACTGGGCTTCTGTCGACAGCTACTGCTGCAACTTGTTTTTCCAGAAGATGAAGTCTGCTGGATGACAGTGCCTGTCGATAGGCAGCCTGCTGGGGCTGTCGACAGCTACTGTCCTACTTTGTATTCCAGTGCATTTGAAGTTCCTGGATTGGCTATCTGTCGATAGGTGTTTGTCCTGCTGTCGACAGGTGCTGGCTTGAAGTCTTTTCAAGGCTTTTTGAAGTGGTCTTGAGTATCTTGTCTTGTATGTATTCAACCTACATTTGAAAACATATAAATGAGAATTCATGAATACACATTGTCTTATCTTGTCCCTTGGTCATGTCTTTATGTTTGTAACAAACAAGTCATGTATCATCATCAATTGCAACGTTCATGAAAGTCACATCATCAAAAACATTAAAGCACATGTAAACCCAACATTAAGGACCATTACACATCCAGCCGTTGTTGGCCTTCTCTTCTAACCCGAAGAGGAATACAACACCCCACTGATGCACAGGTCTTCCTTCCTACCGAAGGGACACACAAACACATGTTCACAACAGGTCTTCTCTTCACAGCCCGAAGAGGAATTTCACCACAATTGTGAATAAAGGCAAAATGCCCCTAGACCAAGCTTACAACAAATGCTCGATCTGAGGCAATGATTGAGAGAGAAAGATCTACAATAAGAAAATCTCTTAGAACACACTAGTTCTCCAAATTCTAAAATCAATGAAAAATGGAGAGCAAGAGCTACAACAAGCTAGGGAGTGAAGCTTAGGGCTTCTTTCTGATACTCGCAGGTTGTAAGAGGAAAGCTCAAAAGTTCAAAAGTTGTTCTTTACGGAGTCATCAGTCTTCTATATATATCCTTCTCTTTGAAAATATATCCATTGAAATGTCTGTTGTCTCTAGGTGGATGCTCGTTAGACTACATGGTTCGTCGAGTACGACAGGTGTGCTTGCAGTCATTGAATACTTTACGATCCATGCACGTAAGGAGAAGATCCATCTTGATATCTTTCAGCTTCTATTTTGTCCAACGTTGTATGACATGGTACTGGCAGAGACCTGCACACATTAAATGCCAAAGCATAGACAACTATGTTGTCTCTGCTGTCAGTCAATGTTAGAATTCATGTAGTAAGACTATTCACCAAAATGGAAATGTCATTCTGCTTTCTGAAAAGTGTTTCTTATAGAACATAAGAATAGAAGGCAACGAGCAGATGATGTGAACATTCATAATAAATGCAAGGATATTAGAGATGTGCAGGGGAAGACTTTGACTTTCCAATATTTGAAAATATATGAGAATAATATATATATTCATAAATTTGTGATAGAGAACTTGATGTGTCCATGAGACTTTGTTCCACTAATGAAATCGTTGCAAGAGCAAGCGAATCGTTCTTATAGTAGAAGCAAATCGTTGTGCAGATACAAACAAATCGTTGTTCAAGCATGAACAAATCGTTGTTTGAACAAATCATTGTTCAAGCATAAGCAAATCGATGTGAACACAAGTCATTATACAGATATAGGCAAGTCGTTGTGAACACAAATCGTTATAAGCAAATCGTTATAAGTAAGTCGTTGTGAACACAAATCGTTGTGAGCAAATCGTTATAAGCAAATCGTTACAAGCAAGTTGTTGTGAACATAAATCGTTGTGAGCAAATCGTTATAAGCAAATCGTTGTGAACACAAATCGTTGTTTAATTATCAAATCGATGCAGTGACCGAATCGTTGTTTGCTTTATCAAATCGTTACGACGACAAGTCGTTGTGTAACTTATCGAATCGTTATGGCGACCAAGTCGTTGTGTAACTTATCGAATCATTGTGAGATCAAATCATTATTCTCACTTAACAAATCGTTGTGAGATCAAATGTTGTTTTTACTCAACAAATCGTTGTGAGATTAAATCGTTGTTCTCACTTAAAAAATTGTTGTGAGATCAAATCGTTGTTCTCACTTAACAAATCATTGTGAGATCAAATCGTTGTTCTTACTTAACAAATCGTTGTGAGATCAAATCTTTGTTCTCACTTAGGAAGTCAATGTGTACTTGGAAAAACTACATGCTCTGAATCTTTAAATACTACAGTGTAAGAATACTTACAGGTTTTGCTTGATTTTGCCTGATTTAATTTCCTGTGACTTAGCTTCAAGGAAACTTGTTAGATAATATTTATTATGGTCTTGTTAATTACAAAAAATAGGCATATAATAAATGAAATTATATGGGGATGAACTGATCATCAATCTCCCCCTTTTTGGTGATGACAAAACATAACATGAGTATAGAAGTTCAAAAATAAATGAAAATAAATTTGCGGAATAAATTTGAGAAATGTATTTCAGAATCGTTATTTTTCTCCCCCTTTATGTCATTAAGCAAAAAGATACAAAGAGAGAACATAAGAAAGATAAATGGGAGCAAAGGAAATCATGTATATTACTCTTTGGAAGGTACATGAAGATAGAAGGCAGGAGACAAAACAGAGGCATGGCGGGTAATGATTGGCCAAGCCTTGCGTTCCTGCTCTTCAAAATAAGCTGGAAGGCTCCAAAAGCCATAGAGTAGGAAGGGCCCATAACAGGGGCCATCCTCTGGATGTGAAGTTGTCTCTGAGCTTCCATAAAAGTTCCATGCTCATCCCTGCCAAGAGACCTTTTGTAGGTGCTGAAGGTGCTAAAACTAGCATACTGGAGGAATGATCGATTGAGATGGGGTAAAGGATCTGCTTGTGCTTCAGTTCCTTTTTTCATAGCCACATACACCTTGTATCTCTCAACCCATGTATCATATGAGTCTCTTACAAGATGAATGGAGTTAAGATCTAGAAATTCTGCAGTAGACAGAGGAGGTTGATTTGATCTGGCTTGAGAAGAATTGAGATCAGTAAGCTGCTGAGCGGTGAGGGTGTAAAGCTTTTCCCATTCTGATGGAGATAAGCGCTCACATTCAGAAGAGAGGGGCAAGAACATCAGACTTGTGTGGCCCTGATGATATTCCCTGAAGACAAATCTGTGGAAAGAGAGTGAACTACTTTTCTGCACTGAAATTCTGCCGATTACCCTTGCAAATCTTTCAAAAATAAGGTTCCCACGGCAGATTCCATGACGAGGGAATGGAGAGGAGGCAGAAACACAACATCTGGAATTTCCAAGGTTGCAAAATCACTTGGATGGAAGTGGTATGAGCATCATGTGAACCAAGAGCAGAAATAACTTGATAGAATTGGCCAAGCTAAACTTCAGGTAAATTGTTAAGATAACAGTAATCATTGAACATCTGAAAGTGACAGATAAGCTTGATTCTTTCTGAACAAAGGGTCCCTAGGTATCCTTGTGATGGATCTGGAACCACTCAGAGAGAGTCAAAGGATGATCTCGGGTGGGTATCTGGCTGCCTGAGCTTGAAGAAATTTGCTGTAAAGAGACTTGTGCCCCCGAGCCCACTGTTCTTCAGTTTTGGCTTTAGTCATGGTAAAAAAATTTGACTGTTCACCCTTGGATAAGGAAGAAAAAGGAAGAATGATATTGAGATGTTCGGTGAGATTTAGATAAGGAAGTCCAAAAATAGTAGAAAAGGTGCATTTCTAGAGATATTCACAGTAAAGGGACCTTCTTCGATTTTCAACTGTGAGAGAAAACCAAAGAGGTGGAAAGAGAGGTTCAGAAGAGATGGCACGGTTGGAGGAAAATTTCCTTTTCTTAGGAGTAGGGCTGGAAGAGCCTGTCCTATGGAGATGAGTCCCAACTGACATGACTGAGCGAAGCATTGCTACTTCAAACTCATCTTTAATGTCCTGGATCATATGATGTTCAAGTTGGGCACCCTCTGGAATGATGGTGATAAAGGAGGGAGGAGTAGGGGATGAAGAAAAGAATGAGAGGTAGATGGAGGTGGTATAGATGGTCCAGAAGATGAAGGACCAGAAGAAGAGGCTCCAGCTGAAGATGATGCTGGAGGAACCTCAACAATAGGAGGAGGGTTGGATGTGGAGGAGCAGGAGATGATGAGGATGTGAAGGAAAGGGCGTAGGAGAAGAAATGTGTTTAGGTAGGGGTTGTTTGAATGGGGCAGGTACTGGAGGAGCAGTGGAGGATGAGGTGGAGAAGGAGGTGCTGGAGTGGAAAGAGATGAAGAGATGTGGGGCTCTGGGGCTACAACCTGGTCTTCATCTGCTCTGGCAGGTACAGCCTCAGACTCCACTGGCCCGGATGGCCAGATGCATCCTCAACGGCCCTGATGGCCCTGACTGCTCAGCTTCAACAAATTGTGGCCCAGATGGCCCTGCTGGCTCTTTAGAACTTGGCCCTGATGGCCGGACTTCTGCCACATTCTTTGGCCCTGATGGCCCTAAATCTGCCACAATGATGGCCTAGATGGCCCTAAATCTGCCACAACTGATGGCCCAGATGGCCGGACTTCTAACACATTTGCCCTTACTCCTGTGGGACTGATGGAGGGGAGCAGAAGGGGGCAGGAGATTATGCCTTTATCAGATTTGAAAGAGTTGCCACTGAATCTTTGATGCTGCCCAGCTCACTTCTTACCATCTTAGGGTATTCCTAACCATTCCCATTTCCGTAGTGCTGTGCTCTGGCTTATGAAAATTGAAGCTAAATCAGATTGGACAGAGCAAAGATTTTGACCTTGAGCATCCAATCGATCAATAATTGGCTTCATATTAACTTTCAACTTCTTCTGCCTTAGCCTCCTGTGGGGCTTCCTTGTGAGGAGAGGAATCTCAAGAGCTACACCTTTGCCTTTGTCTTTCCCTAGCAGCGGGCTCCACATTTTCATCATGAGCTTCTTCTTCATCTGAGGTGCCCTCCACAACACTTTCCGGAAATTATCAACAGGGGCACTAGCAGTGTGCTCCCCCTGAGTCTCTGCTTTCTTCTCAACTACATGCTCCCCTGAATAGGAGCATCCTCCATCTGAACATCCTCATTGTGGCCTGGTGCCACAACCTCTGGAACCACTTCTTCACAAGCTTTTTCTTGTTCCTCTTGAGTGCTGGTGATAGAGTCCAGCACACCCGAAGTACTGAAGCTACATGAGAGGAGGGAGTGACAACCTCTAAAACTTGCCCAACGGGTAATTTGATCAAGAGGTATATCCTCAATTCTTCTTCCACTGACCACTGAGTCTTCAACTCTGACATCTGCTGCTGCTTCTTCTTGCTCTTCTTGGGCCGCTGGCATCTCTGCCCTGACTTCCTCTTGCTGATCTTGGACATCTAAATGCACTGCTGCCCGCCACTGCCTGAGCTGCTTCTTCTTCTGCTTCAGGGACTTGGACTTCTTGGGCTTCTCCAATGATGGCCTCACCTTCAACTACCGAGGTTTTAGTCCATACCCCAGCTACAAAGAGAAACCACTTTTCTTCAAATTTCTACTCCTAATTGCCTGGCCCATCTTCTCAGAAACCTCACCACTTAAGCTGATGTGATGGTGCTGGAAAATCTTCGTTAACAGATGAGCATAAGGAAGAGATACATTAAGCTTGCTCTTCTTGTCCCAAATCATCGCAGTCGCAAACTTCATCCGCCAATTATAACTTCTGCATATTGATATCTTGGTTCTGGATGGCCCAGAACATCATATCTGAGTCTACCTTGGTGCAGGTGGAGAAAGTCGCACTCCTAGGTACCAAAATCTAGCAAACTATGAAATGAAGAATTCTATTGTATGCATTTAATTGGTTGATGTCTATCTTCCCATCCTTCAATGTATTCAGTCCCAATAATCCCTAAGCCCTTGTCCTGAACATCCACACTATCTACCCCACTGTGACCGGTGGGTAGAAACTCAAACAGGGATTCCAACAACTCATAGGTGATATGAATCTAGGTTCCTTTGACTGTGGAAGTCAAGGACCCATCTGCCTCTGATTTCAAACAGACATAAAAAGCTTTTACCAAATCTGGGTAACTTGCCTCAGAGAAAATTGCCATCTGCGTCCACTTCATCCTCTGCATCACGGCTACTACGCTATGCATCCTGTTCTTCTCCAAGTCTGCTACAGCAACTGCTTTGTTGCCGCACAGCTTCGTCTTCACCGTTGCAAACCTCTCTTGCTGCTCTGCTGTGAGGAACACGGTGCTGTAACCACCGACGGTGCCGGAAACCCCAGAAGCCGCCATGGAATGAATGAGGAGAGGTTCTTGAGGATCGAGAGGAAGATTGGAGCAGAAGCCCTCAAGAAATTTATCGCGGGAAAAAAAAGGGATTCTTTGAAATCTCTCGGAGAAGGAGAGCCGGAATCGATAGGGCTTATCGTTCCAGGCTATTTGAAAGAGATGAGAGAGGGAGGTGAATCGTTGTGACACAGATTGCGGGATTTAGAGCTAAGCATAAAGTTACTTTTGAGGAGACAGAGCATTAAATACAGAAAACGACAAAACAGAGATGAGTTCGAGATAAATAAGGCTTTGACAATAACGAACCCTCAAAGCTATATATGAAGCGAGCAATTTAAAGAATTCACTTAAATCCAGGGGAGAGAATAAGGGTTATTATGAAATATTAGTTTTTCAGTTTTTACAAATAAATCTATCACAAATTACACATGCCTAATTCCTTCTAAGAGAGGTAAATCTCTCTTCAGGTAAGGCTTTTGTGGAAGATATCTGCTAACTGATTTTGAGTATCTATGAAAGAAAATTTATATTCCGTTAGCTACATGATCTCTAATAAAATGATATCTAACCTCTATATGCTTTGTCCTTGAGTGCTGAACTGGATTTTTGGTGAGATTTATTGCACTGGTGTTGTCGCACAGTAATGGAATTGTCTTTTAGTGTAGTCCATAATCCTCAAGCTGTTGTTTTATCCAAAGGAGTTGTGTGCAACAGCTTCCAGCAGCCACGTATCAACCTCAGTTGTTGATAGTGCTACTGAATTTTGTTTCTTTGAGGACCATGAGATTAAGCATCCTGCAAGAAATTGACACAACTACTGGTGCTTTTTCTATCTATCTTGCATCCAGCATAGTCAGCATCAGAATATCCTACTAAATTTATTTCGCATGATTGGGGACCACAAGCCTAGATCATGAGTTTTAGCTAAATATCTAAAGATCCTTTTGACAAAGATTAAGTGAGATTCTTTAGGATTAGCTTGATACCTAGCACACATGCATATGCTAAATAGGATATCTGGTCTGCTGGCAGTTAAATAAAGTAAAGAACCTATCATACCTTGTAGAGTTTTGTTCTACTTTCTTCCCATCTTTATCACTGTCTAGCTTGTAGATGTGCTCATTGGGGTGGACAGTGGCTTTGCATTTTCAAATCAAAATTTCTTTAACAGCTCCTTGGTGTACTTGGGTGGCAGACGTGTGTGCCTTCTTTGCCTTGCTTGATTTGTAATCCAAGGAAATAGTTGAGCTCCACCATCATGCTCATTTCGAATTCTCCCTGCATAAGCTTCTCAAAATACTTTCACAAAGATTCATCAGTAGATCCAAATATTATTTCATATACATAAATTTGTACAAGTAATATATTTTTGACTTTTGATTTAATAAATAATATGCTATCTACTTGTCCTCTGATAAAACCGTGATTTAATAAAAATGCACTGAGCCTTCATACCATACTCTAGGTGCTTGCTTTAAACCATACAATGCTTTATGCAATTTAAAAATATGATTTGGAAAATCTACATCGTCAAAGCCAGGAGGTTGTTCTACATAGACTTCCTCCTTTATATGATCATTTAAAAATGTAGATTTCACATCCATTGAAAAAGCTTTAAGTCTAATGCAGATGCATATGCAAGTAAAATCCGAATTGCCTCTAGTCTAGCCACTGGTGCATAGGTTTCATCAAAATCTATGCCTTCCTCTTGGGAATAGCCTTGAGCAACCAGTCTAGCCTTGTTTCTAGTGATCACACCAGCTTCATCCAATTTGTTCTTGAACCCCCTTTGGTGCCAATCACAGGATGATCTGATGGTCTCGGAACAAGGACCAAACTTTATTTTTCCTGAACTGATTGAGTTCATCTTGCATGGCTAGTATCCAAGATTCATCAGACAGTACTTCATTAATTGTCTTAGGCTCTATTGGGATACAAAGGCTAAATAGTCCAAGAATTACATTACCTTTAGTTCTTACCCCAACCGATGGATCTCCAATGATGTTATCCAACGGTGATCCTTCTTGTATCTCCATTCCTTTGGAAGATCATTATGGGATATTTCATTTGTGTTGAGTTCTTCCAATGGTGGATCCTCTTTATCTTTGAGAGATGTATCCTTCAATTTCCTGGCTAAATTTTCTGCTCATCATCAGTGTCTATCCTTTCTCAAGGAAGGGTTAGTTTCATAAAAAATAACATGTACAGTTTGCTCATTAATAAAAGTTGTTTATTAAATACCCTATAGCCTTTGGGTTTAGAAGCATACCCTATAAATATACCTTCATCAGATTTTGAGTCCAACTTACCAATATCTCTCTTACCGTTATTGTGGATGAAGCATGGAAATTCGAAAGTTTTGAAATGACTGACTTTTGGCTTCTTTTTCTTGTACAGTTCATATGCCGTCTTCTTCAGGATTGGCCTGATCATCACTCTATTGATTATGTAGCACGCTATGTTGATTGCTTTGGCCCAGAAGTATCTTGGAAGGTTATACTCTGACAGTATTGTTCTGGCCATATCCAATAAAGTCATATTCTTCCTCTCAGCTACTCCATTTTGTTGAGGTGTTCTTGTGCTAAGAAGTTGTGCTCTATTCCTTGATCATTACAAAAATCTGCAAACTTATCATTATGAAACTCTCATCCATGATCAGATCGAATACTTATAATGCTGAACTCTTGTCTTTTGAACTTTCTTACTGAAACTAACAAAACTGTCGAAAGTATCATCGTATGATCCAAAAATGATACCCAAGTAAATCTGGAATAATCATCTACAATCATAAATCCAAGTTCTTTCCTCCTAAACTGGTTGTTCTCATCAGCCAAATAGATCCATATGCAATAGTTCTAAAGGTTTAGAGGTGGTTACAACTGTTTTAGACTTGAAGGATGATTTTGTATGCTTCCCTTTTGCACAAGGTTCGCACAACACACTTTTACTCTTGAGCTTATCTTAGGCAGACCATCTACTAGATTCTTTTTGACCAATTTCTGATTCATCCATACTGCAGTGGCCCAAACGCTTGTGCCACAGTTCAACTGATGATCCTTATTTTCTGTAAGACATACATCATGATCCTTCATTCTTCTAGATGAAGCACATAAAGATTTCTTCTCTGCAGGCTTTGAATACTATTGCACCATCTTTCTGATATTGTACTTAGTCTCTTGAAACTAATTTGATGCCCTTTGTCACAAAGTTGATTGATGCTGATTAGATTGTGCTTGAGTCCTTTCACACATAGGACATCTTCTATAAGAGTTCTGCCTTGACTGTCAACTGATCCACAACCTATCATTGTTCCTTTATGTTGTCGTCATATGTCACTGTACCTTCTTCATCCTTGATAAACGAAAATAGCTTCTTGTTACTGTCATATACCTTGAGCACCCGCTGTCCAGGTACCATTTGATGCTCTAAGGCTTCCCTGCAATAGAAACACTAAGAATAGGTACCCAGTTCTTTTGGGTCCTTGCTGGTTAGTTTCATCACTTTTTCTTTTAATTATCCATCTTAGATTTTGTGGGACAAGTTATTTTAATATGTCCTAGTTTATTATAGTGACTACAACATGATGTTTTACTTAATTTTTCATTAGGAATATATTTAAAATTAGATTTATATTTAGTATCTTTTTCAGCTACAAATTTTGGAGTTGGATATACTTTAGGATGAACTATGTTTCTTCATTATCAGGTGGAGTATATCCTAAACCATGTTTCTTTTCCCTAATCTTCTAGCTCCCTTTAATATTAAGGATGATTTACCATTTGTAAAATTTTTTCAATGTACTGGATAAATATCATTTTTTGTTAGTATGTTAATTTCTGTTTAAGTTTACTTACAGTTTCCTGATTTTCCAGATTAGCTATCTGATCATTTTTAACTTTTAGATCTTCACATAATAAATTATTTCTCCTTTTTAATTCAGAAATTAAATTCTAACTGCTCGATTTCTGACTTTAGTCTGAGTTAGTAATTTCTAGACATGCGTGATTTTTCTTAGTGATTTTTAATAATTTACACACATCTTTATATTTACTATATAACTCATTAAACGCGTCTTCTAAACTATCAGAATCAGACTCATTACAGGAAGTTAATGAGGAATCAGATGTTACCTTGTCGTCGGTGTTTTCCATGAAGGTCAGGTTGGCTTTTCTCTTCTTCTTCACTCGAGTTTGACTCACT
>CM024753.1:46148184-46191850 GCA_014218235.1 Colocasia esculenta
AGGCCCTGAGATTCTTTGTAATGTTTTTGATATTAATAAAATCTTCTGATGAGCGTGTGTGTTTGGAGTGACTACTCATCCCTTCTCTGAAGGGGTGAGCACTCTCCTACTCCCTTGTCAGATATTTACTTTAAAAAAAAAAAAAACTAGCTCATAAGCAGGTTGTTCTGCGTGTGTGTGTGGCCCGTGGATGTAGGATACACAAGTTGTGTACTCCGAACCACGTAAATCTGCGGTCTCGTGGTTTGCACGAATTTACGTAGATGTTGGTAGGCACGGCATAACTACACAGGCTTAATTGCTTGTTTATCTATCTATCATCTATTCACACAATCCACACATAGTTTAAACTCTGCTAGTATTTCAACAGTCCGTGTTCTCGCGAAAAGAAGGTGATAAGCTTTTCAATGATAGTAATCTATTCAACCCCCCTTCTAGATTACCATACATAGGGAATTCTGCAACCTTTCATCCCCCTCTATAAGAAGAGTGAGAACAGGGGCAGAGGTTAAGCATTCCTTTAGTGTTTGGAAACTTTTCTCACACTCCTTGCTCCAAACATAGGGATTCTCCTTTTGAGTAAGGTGAGTGAGAGGTACCACAATTTTGGAGAAGTCTTTTATGAACCGCATGTAAAGACAGTAGTCCCAAAAAGTTTCTGATTTCGGTGACGTTGCTTGGTCTCTCTCAATTAAGCACAACTTCAACTTGGAGGGATCAACAGATATGCCATCTTTGGGATGACATGGCCCAAGAAGGACACTTCTTCGAGCCAGAACTCGCACTTGCTTAGCTTAGCACATAGTTGGTGTAGACACCTGATTCTGGAATGAGTCGAACCATATTTCTTGTTCCTTAATGAGCCCCAAGTTGGTCACTTCCTTGAGCCCTTAAAGTCCAATTCTCAGATGTCTCGTCCAATTATCATCCCCAGAGTCCTTGTCCTAGGGTTCAACCCAAAACCTTAATGCGACGACCTTAAGGGTCGAGTTCGGGTATCCCCCCAGCCGCAATTTGAGGTTCCATCTCACGTTGGAACCTCCTAGGACTCTCTCCATGCGGATGTACTTGAGTTTTTATTAATTCATGGGCCATTATCACTTATGGACGAGATTTTCTCTCTCCTCCTTATATAAGTGACCCTACCCTTTCAAAAGGAGGAGAGAATCCTTAGCTACCATGAAGTGATGCCAAAAATCTCCCAAGAGCTCCCCCTTAGCTCGTGGCCTTCCCATTCCTCTCATTTCTCATTATCCTCTTCAAAGTCATGCGTCTTTCTTCAAGTATGGAGCTTGGTTGCTGAGGAGGTGACTTCCAACTTCTTCTGAGGCTGTTGCACGACCCTACAAGCATCACCCACAGCTAGGGAGTCACCCCTTTAGGGCCCTTTATTCTCATTTTTCCCTTTATCATGTTGTTATTTTCTTTTAGATCGAGGCATATTTTATTCTTCCCAATTTTTATGCAACCCAAGGGGTTTCAAAACACCCCCCAGGTTCGTTCCCCCCATGCTCACTCCTTTTCATTTCATTTTCATAGATGCTTCATAATATGGTCTAACAGGGTTCTTCTTGGTGTTTCGTTGTTTTGGCAAGTACTAAGGTAAGAGTGGACGAGGAGGTTTTGTTCTCTAGCCAGCTGGAGAGCAGGAAGAAGGTCGCTCCCTCATGTCCTGCACTGTTGAGAAGGTGTCGGCATCCTGCGTTGCGACAAGAAGAACGTGCCCGATCAGGGCGTGTCGCGACAATTATTTACAATCACGACAGGTATATCTGTCGCAACATCAGTAAGTCGCCCTTCTCAGTTCCTTTTGCTAGCACATTAGCCTTTGTTCTTCAATGATATCTTAGGGAAAGGTGTAGGTGGCGACCACATCTTATATCATGCCACGAACAATGACCATGTTGTGTGTTTCGAGGGGCGTGCAACCTCGTGATTACACCTTTTGGCGATCACGGTGGGACCTTCACTGCTAGCCTCGTCGTTCTTGCTTGTTGGCTTGCCATCTTTGTGTGTTTAATTGTTAATAGAATCCTATTAGGGTTGCCTCTGTTTTTATTGTGTTTATGTCCTCTATTGTGTTGTGCTGTATGGGGCGGTCGGGACTTTATCGCATCCATAATGGCGGACACGACTTCAGGTATGCATTCTCTTCTTTATTTTTCATCTGGATCGTCTGCTAAAAGCTATCATATGTCCTCTCCATGATGCTATATCTTGTATGCTCGTGATTCCCTATGCTAGAACCTGCGAGGACTCGGGTTTTCCTTTACTTTCATTGTTTGTTTTCAGGTTCTATCGTGACTCGTCGGGCTGGCCGCGACCTTGTCGTGCCAGATGTGGAGGATGCGACTACAGGTACACTTTGTCTGTTGTTGTTTTCCGTTCCATGCATAGTTTATGTTTGCCTATAGATCTTGATCTCGTGTTTACTTTCTTCCATGTTGTGTTGTGCCTTAGGTTAGTCTGTTTGTCCATTATTTGCCACAACAAGGAAAAGCGGGATTTCTGACGGAAAGGTTATGTAGGAAATCTGTCAGAAATACTTCGGAAAAAAGATCTTCCGATAACTTTCTGTTGAACGTTGTCGAAAATTGTCTGTTGGAATGATACCGTAAAAATTACTGATGGGCAAAAAATCAGTCGACAATCCGTCGTACTCCGACAGAAAGTTGTTGGTAAATTCCGTCGAAAAATTCGTCGGTAAATTCTGACAGAAAGTTGTCAGTAATTTCGTCAAAAAATTAGTCAGTACATTTCGAGAGAAAATTCAGTCAGAAAATTCATCGGAACTTTCGACGGATTCACCGACGGAACTCACCATCGGTAGTGACACGACTTCTGACGAAAATTGTCGTCGGTAAACTGTCAGAAATTTCGACGGTTTTGTGCCGACAGATAGGTTCCGTCAGCATCTTGTGTGCTGACGTTGTTTCTGATGGACAATATCCGTCAGAAATTCGTCGAAAATAGCCCAATTTTTTTTAAAACATATTAATTAACATTGATAAATTATAAAACCTGCTAAAAAATTCATACATTCCACATAAATAACAATTTACCTCAAATCATCAATCACAATAAATATAATCAACACAATAAAAGAAATAAAATCAGAAAGGTCTACTGGATCGTCCGCTCTCCCCGCCTCATGATCGTTAGGTGTCGGAGGATCCTATAATAAAAAAAACAATAAAAATAATATATAAAAATTATTTAAAATTTTAATTTAAAACATATGACTATTCACTAAGTTTAATTAGAAATTATTTATGATCATTTACACTTGAATTTTATTTTAGATTGGTGGTTTGAGGGCCGAACCCAATCTGGAAATCCGAATAGAATTCTGTCAATTCTCACACGTCACTCTCACCCACCCGTCATGTCGGAGCGAACGGCATGCCGATCGGATGCCTATTCTTGATTTTGGACTTCCGGGTTGCGTGTTCTGATCTTTTACACTTGGGTTTTTTAATTAGTGATTTGAGTGCCGAACCCAAACGGGAATCCGATTAGGATTCTGTCAGTCCCACACGTCACTTTCCCCCACCCGGTCGTGTCGGAGCAAATGACACACTGATCGGATCCCTATTTCTAATTTTGGACCCCTAGGTTGCGTGTTTTGATCCTTTACATTTAGTTTTTGTATGATTAGCGGTTTGAGTGCCGAACCCAAACCGGGAATCCTATTAGGATTCTGTCAGTTCCCACACGTCACTTTCATCACCCATCATGTCAGAGTGAATGGCACGCCAATCGGATTCTTATTTCATATTTTTGACCCCCCGGTTGTGTGTTTTGATCCTTTACAGTTAGGTTTTTTTTAATTAGTGATTTGAGCGCCGAACCCAAACTAGGAATCCGAAAAGGATTCTGTCAGTTCCCACACATCACTTTCACCCACCTCGGTCGTATGGGAGTGAACGCCACTCCAATTGGATCCCTATTTCTGATTTTGGAGCCTCGGGTTGTGTGTTTTTGATCCCTTACACAGGTTTTTTTTTAAAATTAGTGATTTGAGCGCCGAACCCAAACCGGGAATCCGATTAGGATACCGTCAGTTCGCATACGTCACTTTCACCCACCCGGTCATGTCGCAGTGAACAACACGCTGATCTGATCCCTATTTCTGATTTTGGACCCCCGGTTGCATGTTTTCATCCTTTTCATTTAAGATTAGTGTTTGAGCGCCGAACCCAAACTGGGAATCCGATTAGAATTCCGTCAGTTCCCACACGTCACTTTCACCCACCCAGTCATTTCAGAGTGAACGACACACCATCAGATCCCTATTTTTGATTTTGACCTCCGGGTTGCGTGTTCTGATCCTTTACACTTAGGTTTTTTTTTATTAGTGAATTGGAGCAGAACCCAAACCAGGAATTCGATTAGGATCCGTCAGTTCCCACACGTCACTTTCACCCACCCGGTCGGTGTCGGAGTGAACGACACACCAATCGGATCCCTATTTTTGATTTTGGACCCTCGGGTTGCGTGTTCTGATCCTTTACACTTAAGTTTTTTTTATAATTAGTGATTTGAGCGCCGAACCCAAACTGGGAATCCGATTAGGATTCCGTCAGTTCCCACACGTCACTTTCACCCACCCGGTCGTGTCGGAGTGAACGACATGCCGATCAGATTCCTATTTCTGATTTTGGATCCCCATGGTTTTTTTTTGTAGTCTGAGGTTATCTGTCGGCATATTCGTCGGTCTTACCGACGAATATTTCTGTCAAAATATCCATCGGTAATGCCGCTTATTCTTGTAGTGTGCATGTAGCTGTTGGTTTTTGCAGTCTGAGGTTATCGTGACCAATCCCCCAATCGCGATAAGGTCGCGCAGACCTGGTCATCGCGACATCAGCATAATCTATATTTTGTTGTTTGTTGTTATTTAGGATAGAATTTGCATGCACCCTGGTGCACATAGGCTCATGCATACACTACTTTCGTGTAGATAGGACTCCTCCTTAGTAGTGGAGACCCTCTCACTTGCAAGCACTCATGGGCTAACCAGGGCCTGCTACCGAGGGCCTCCGTAAGTCCCGATGGTCGTACGCACATTGCGGTTACTAGGCTGGTTGTACCCATTGTCCCCCTAGTTTAGGTCGTTCTGCATGCGAGTTGTGTACTTCCCTTTAGTTACTGGAGTACTCGAGTTCCACCTACTAGGGTCCCATTTGGCTAAGTGCAACTTTATTGAATTAATCCATTAAAGGCTAAGTGCAAACCCTAAAATGTAACGATGATCATATCAACTTGTTGCGTGCTTGATATACCCCCTCTTATCTCATTATTCATTCTTGTGTGTTAGAGTCTAGGTTTTGTTTGTGGTCTTATCATCTCCACTAATTATTTAGGGGTAGTGTATGCGTCATTATTTAGGTTTATCGAGTCAGTCTCCCCAAACCATGTTGGGATCGGATTGGTGACTGAATCAAATTTAATTATGAATGTTGTGTATATGGCAGCGGAATTAAAACGAGTGACATGCACAATTCGAGTAGATCTAGAGTGGTGTGAGAATAGAGTGAATGAGACAACAAACCACACACAAACAGTGCACAGAGAATTTAAGTTGTTCGGAGAACACAACTTGTTCTCCTACGTCCACCTCCCCACGACGGACGAAACACTAACTCGAGCAGTACAATATGGGCGCAGGAAGACTCCAACACCATTGAGTGCGACGACTCAAAGAAAACCTAGGAGATAGTACGACGACCTACTCCATAGACCCTTGTGAATTCTACAATTAACAATCACTTAAGCATGATGGCTCAAACACTAGAGCACTACGGCTCCAACCTTAGTACACTGTACTCAAAACCTTTGGACCACGAAGGATCCAAGTTCTGCTAGAACAAGCTTAAGTAGAGAATAGATCCTTTAGCACGATCTATCTCAGTACAATTGAGAAATCAAACAAAACAATTAGAGGATCTGTGTAGAACACATACACAGATCACACAATGAAACTTCTTCTTCTCCTTCTTCTTTTCGTTCTTCTTCTGAACAGCACTGCTCTGCTCCCCTTCTGGACGCAGATGCTTCTTCTCCAGCTCTTCTCTCTTCCTTCTGCTTCCTGGCGGCGATGCTCTGCTCTCCTGGATGCAGATTCACCTTTTTCTTGCTCTTTTCTTCTCCTCAGCTTTTTGCTTTGAGATAACTAGGCTCCTCACCATTTGGAGTATGAGGATCATGTGTATTTATAGTCCCATGTGTCCATGTAGACCCTTGGAGTGCGTGGGCACAAAGATCTAGGTCAGATCCCTTGATTCCTAAGCAGACACGTGTTAAGAAAATTCACGTACTGAATCGTCATTCGAAGTGTGTTGACACAATCAAGTTGTGTGTCGACACAAGATCCTGTTTTGCTGCTTGGCAGTTAACCTGTGTCGACACATACTTGAGTTGTGTCAACACAACTGGCTTCTTCTCTTCTGACTATTTTCTGGAGAATAAGGGATGTGTCGACACACACTGGACCTGTGTCGACACGATTGGCTTCTTTTCTCTTTACTACTTTCTGGAGAGCAAGGGATGTGTCGACACACACTGGACCTGTGTCGACACAACTGACTTCTTTTCTCTTTACTGCTTTCTAGAGAGCAATGCATGTGACGACACACAATGGACTTGTGTCGACACAACTTTCACAAAATTATGTGAACCCTTATATATGAAGTGTAGACCATCAAAACATGTCATTAATAGTAAAATGTGAAATATAAAATGTCAAGAACATGTTGTTTGAGCATTATTGTAATATATTCAATATGTACAAAATGTTCAATATGTCATCATCAAAATCAAAGTATGAGTGATGTCCATTGGTCAGCATTAAAAATCAACTTTAAGAAATTCTAATACACACTCAACACAACAAACCATTGTATTATATCATAATCCTCTTTTTTGTATGAACCATTTCTGCGTTCTTACCAGTGATTCTCTACTCATTGAGCTTCTGGAGGATGTGGCCCAACCTTCTGCTGCCACCCTCACGGGACAGATCTAGCCCCCTACTATTATTGGCTATCGGTCCCGCCCCCCTCCTCCTTCTGAGGTGGATGACCCACATGCCCAATTTAGTCAACTCCTTCACCATCTGAGCCTGGCCCATGTTCAGGAATTTTTGGCAGCTGCCAAAGGCAAGTGCCCCCTTTCTTCACCCTCTCATAGCTCTGCTCAACAGGCGGCTTCCTCTGCGCTTGTTTCTTTTGCGCCACATGTACCCTTTACTATGGCTGATCCCACTCCCCTTCATCCACGGGCCATTCATTTCTCTGAGCCCAGTTATCTTCCGGCATGGGAGGTTCGGCCCAAATCTCCCCCAATTTCTTCATATTATCAGGTCAAACACAATGCTCTTCTCCGTGAGAGGTCTTATTCTTTAGAGCAATCACGCTCCCTTGTCCCCACTCACCACATTTCGTCCCCTTCCAACTTCCTCGCAGAGTGGATGTCTATGAAGACAGAGCTTCATAATTTATGGAGGCAACTTGACCCCTGTAAGGTTGCCGACATTCCACTCCCATCTTTCCAGTATCTTCAGGTTCCGCCCCAGTTAGAGCTCCCCGTCTGTAGGCGATACTCTGGGTAGGCGACCCTTATGTACATCTCAAAGATTTTGTATATCAATCTGCTCCACACAAGTATGACCGCCACCTCATGGCGTACTTGTTCAGAAAGTCATTAGATGTTGGCTCTCGAATGGTTCTATTCTCTACCCCTGGAAGAAACCGAAGATTTTCAAATTGTACAGAAAATTTCTGCAACAGTTCGAAGATTGGGTCGGACCCGAATATTCTTTTGCAGATCTGGTGGCCGAAAGATGAAGGCTGATGAAGAATTCGTAGTTTATGTTGATCGGTGGCGAGCTCTACTGTAAAGGTTCGCTGCCCCATGCCAGAGGAGAGAAGTTCAAGCTGTTGATTGCCAATGCTACCCCCACCTACCGATCCATCCTAGCCATGAATGATATAACTACCATGCACCAGATTTTTATAGCTGAGCCTTTTTATTCAAACCCAACTCAAGGACTCGCCTATTCACTCCATGTTCGAAACCCCAAAGTCTCGCTACCCCAAGAAACCACAGGGCCCTATCACTGAAGGGTACAAACTAATGAACATTAGGTGCTGTCAACAACCCCCAAGGCCAAGAAACCACCCTCCTCAGCAACCATGAAACAATAGGCCACCACCCCTTCAAACTCAGAATCCCCAACAGGAGCAATGCTAGTACAACCAAGTCCCCCCACCTCAAAATGGCTATGCTCCTAGGAAACCCAATGGTCCTAAGAGAGCTCAGTACCCTCCTCTTCCCGAGAGTCTATCCGATATCTTTGCAGCCCTTATGTCTCTCAATGCCCTCAGGCTCCCTCTGGAGAAGGCCAATTGGAACATGGCAGTGGACTAAACTAAGTATTATGTATATCACCGCCATCCGGGGCACAATGTATCAGACTACTTTCAGTTCAGGGACTGATATATGATCTCCATGAGTACAACAATTGACTGGGTAGAGATGAAGAGGTTGATTCAGACCTTGAGGATAAGCAGGGGCAATGACAGTACAGTAGCAGCGACAAAGGCGACAGCAGCCGCCACCACACAGCAGCAGTTCCAGTAGTAGTAATCCAATAGTAGTTCCCACAACAACAATTCCAGTACCCCCAACAACCACAGCGGCCGCAAAAACTAGTCATGATCTCGACATAGTCCGAAATCCCATGCCGCAACACCACCTGCTCCAAACTCTAGCCTGCTCCACCTCCACCGCTACCCGCTCAAGTTAACCCAGTGTTTTCACCATCCACCACCAGCCGTCGCTTGGACTACAATGATGAACATGAAGTAGGTCAATTATTAGCTATCTCCCACACCACCACTATCTCCACTACACCCACTGTTGCCACAATCACCTTATCACTATACAACACCCCATCGTACTACCCATCATTCCATCACCCATTACCATCCCACTTTCCCCCACACTAGCGCCAATAATAGCCAACCCATCCATCATCGGCACCACCCCACCTCCACTACAACACAACCTTGCCGTCTGGAGCGGGCGAATGTTTCACCGGATGTATCTCAATGCATCCGTGTCTATGCTGGGTTAGCCAACCCACAACTCCAACCCCAACAATCAACAACATAGTAGGACATTGAAGAGATAGATCCGGTACGAGTACCCAATATGATATTTTGAAGCACCTGGATCAAACTCCTCCTGCCAAAATCTCCATCCTTGAATTGATCAAGAGGTCCCAGACCCATCAGGATGCCTTAAGAGCTTTTCTGCAAAGATTCATGGTCAATGAGACACGAATCCAGAAATTTGCCATCGTGTCCTATCAATTGTTACCAGGGGGCCAACAATTACTTTTGCAGATAGTGAGCTGGCTCCTCTCGAGGCCAGAAAATGCCTTTGTGTGTGATGTTGACCATAAACCAGGTGGTGGTTGATGCATCCCTAGTTGACACTGGACCATCGGTAAATGTGTTGTCCTCTCATCACTCTACGGTTATGTAACATATCCGAGCGCCGCTTGCAGCCAACTACTACCACTATTGCAGCTTATGATAATTACAGGCGGGCCTGCCATGGTGTCGTCTCCCTGCAGGCAAAATTGGGTCTGCTCGTGATGACCGTGGATATTTATGTGCTTGATATTGATCCAACCTTTATAGTTATCTGGGCCGACCTTGGATTGAAGCCTAGGGGTTGTCCTCTCCACAACACATCAATGTTTGAAATTTCCCTTCTAGGGACAGATTGTCAAAGTCAAGAGTGCAGCAACCACCAACACTATTGATGCTATTGAAAAGATCATGTCGGCTGTCTGGCCCCCAACAAGCCTATTATCTCTGTGCTTGATGTAATTTTCCATGGGCCTATACTTTCTCTTCTAGTCGCCAAATAGTGTCTCCATAAGTGGCGCTGCCAAAAGGGCCACACCATCAGACACCAGGGTGAGAACATCATGTTCAAAATTGGATACCAATCAGGGAGGGGGCTCGGAGCTCATCTCCAATGGAGGACCCAGGATATCACCAGCTCCAAGCAAGTCACTAGACACGCGGCTTGGGTATAAAGAAGAAATCAAGCCATGGACAACTTTCTCCTCCACTTTGAAGCTAGACCGACAACCCCTCACCTGGTCGCTATATTGTCACTTTGTCAGAGGGCCTACATAGCCAGGACATGACACCATTGTGGTCGGGGCAGATCTCACCAATTATGGTGTCCATGGACATCACTTTGCCCGCCACATGACACCGATGCTCACATATCAAGCCTTGGAGGCCCTGCGGCCTGACAAGAGAAGGAAGACCGACGATCCAGAGGCAGAATGGTACCGATGGTTTGACATGGAGGACATCACGATAGCATTCAGTCGTCTATTCTAGGATGACGATCTCACCTGGCCTCCAGCAGTAGCAGAATTGGTGGAGCCACGATCAGCAATCACCTCCAAGCGACAGTTGCTTGGGAATAGTGAGGATATTGGAGAAGCGGATCCATTTTGAAGACACAACACTGTAGACGAGCTCTGCCAAGGCATTCCTAGCCCCCTAATATTCTGTCTTTTCAATTATTGTTTCTAAGTTTTCTTTCATTCCTCATTTACCTCCCCTTGTCCTCTAACTCTCGTCTGATGCTCTCTAGGCATTAACCACTCTCCCTCACCCTCACCCCACTTCATCTTTTCTTTCAACGGAACGGTTCTCTCCTTCTTCCGATGCCTTCTAATGTAGGTAGTTCGTCTCTTTCTTTAGGTTAGTATGCTTTATTAAAAAAATATCCATTCTTTCCTTACTGCCCCCTAACGATTAGACGGTGATCCCCGTCTTTCCCCTCTCCTTCTTCGGACAGAGATCCTCGTCTTTCCCCTCTCCTTCTTCGATGGCGATCATCATCTTTCCCTTTTCTTTCTTTGGATGTGATCCCCGTGCTTCCCTTCTCCTTCTTCAGACGGCGATCCCCCACCCCCGCTGCAATCACCTCTCCTGATGGCGATCCCCATCACCCCGCGCAATCACCACTTCTGATGGCGATTCCCGTCACCGCACTGCAATCACCTCTCTCGATGGCGATCCCCGTCACCCCTTTACATTCGACTGTCGGATGGAGATCCCCGTCCCCACACTTCTCACTTATGATGGCAATCCCCATCCCCACACCTTCTCACTTCTGACGGTGATCCCCGTCACTCGTGCAGTTCCCCTTCCTCCACGGTGATCCCCGCCTTTTCCTTCCCTCTTCACTTCAAGCTGGAGTGGCGATCCTCGCTCCCCAACGCTGCACACCCTCTTTCCTTAATCAATAACCTACCAACTGCATCAATCGCAATATCATTCCTACAAAACATTTCTCTTAATTATTATGTTGTTCGCTTATCACACTATACCCTTCACACTGTGATTCTTGCTACCATACAACTGCCAAGCCATGACCTGAAACTGATCTTTTTAATATTAAATCTGGTCTACCTGATTTCTCTATTCTACTCTACTGTTTTACTTTTTTATGCTGAAAGCATTGCTGTTACATCATACTTACTGTTCCCTTTTCATTCAAACCTTTACTTTAATTCCTCTCATAGTTTACATTGTTGTTCCACTTTACCTGATACTACCTAACTGCTTTTTAGCTAATCCATTTCTTTCTATTCTGACCCTCGAAACTCTATCTTGCTCCAAACATTTTACCTTAGCCTCAACCCTTTCCTGACACAAACTTTACCTCTCTTCCTCACAAACTATACCCAATTGCTAAACATCATTAACCCTATTTTTAACACTGCATTCTTAATAACCATTCCACGCAATCCTCACAAATTACCACTTGCCAAACCAATATCTCTCTTATGGAATCCTCAGAAAAGTCTAACTGGTTCTGATCTTCTTTTACTTCCTCTCTACTTAACTGATCACTTCTACACATATTTATATTAATCTTTCCATCATACTTCTTATTACCACCATTATCCACACCAACACTATTCTCAAGCTCTTCACTACAACTATGTCTTAATCATAAATACTTTTAATCTGACTGCCACACATTGCTGCTTCTCTGTTTATCAATACCTCATCTCAAGTTGAACTGCTTCATACATGATTTCCAAACCTTCCATAATGCTAATCACATCATTATCTACACTGCTTTATTTCTCATTAATATCATTATTCCACTACTTCTTAACACATCCTTACCCTAAACCTGTCTCTGTCACTCTGTATCTTACCAAAATATCTCAAACACACCTTTTTTCCAAAAATATACTCTCCCATGTCTGATTATCATAACCAAATTCACTACTCCCTTTTCATTTTCATAATTAAAAACCTTTAACAACCTGCACTTTAACTGCAACTGGCACACAAATGCAACCACTCAACTTATACCACTAATCTCATCATTTCTCCGCCATTACTAACAACTTCCCGGTGCAAGCATCACCACATTTCATAAACTAGATTTCCTCTAACCACATCTTTCATCATCTACTACCAACACCTGCCTCACATATAAACAACACACATTCACATGACAAAACTCACGTGAAAACCACTTTAAACCACAAAACCATAGACTTACTACCAGCAGGGACATTAAACCATGTCTTGGACATTGTAATCCTATATCTTTTATATTCTAACTAGACCATTGCTCTGATACCAACTGTACGCCCTGGATATTTATGCCCAGTAAGGCTCCATATCCAGATCCCCCTCACGCGAACGACCGAGTCTCACAAGGGATAGCTCACACACGTGTCCAGTAAGATATAAAAGACATCACAACAGTATAAGACACAAGAAAGTACATGTGCTCATATCTGCATATACAATTTACAACTGTCCTAATATTATTACTTTCCAATTTAAAAGTACAACTACCTGCGGCATACCCCGAGGGAGCACAAGCTCACAAACACAACTAACGCTATGCTGGTGGTGCAAGTCTGCCACAACGCCTTTGCAGCCATATAAATGGTAAGCCCTGAAAATAACTGTAGGGGAGTGAGCCTCAACAAGTCACTAGCTCAATCACTAGGAACACTGAAAGTCAAACCTATGATGCTCACAGTAAAGTATAATTAATAATGACTAATACATTACATTGGCTAATACCACCCCGGAAGGAAGAGGACACACAGGACTAGAAAACACCACTAGTCCGCTAAACAATTAAAATGCCTAGCCTACATGCCTCACAGGCAAACCACTATAACAATTAGTCGCTTAAGCTATAAGCCACACAGGCCAACCATTGCCTAGCTACGAGCTTTACAGGCGAAGTTTGAACACTTGGGTAATAGGACCCGCTGACCAAGTTAGTCCAACTACCCCAAATCATGATATGTCGAAAGCCACACATAAGGTAGCAAGGCCAACAACGATGCCAATCCATCACACACTAAAATCATAATCGGATGTTTACCCGAGGAGGATAGAACACGAGTGGTAGGTCCTACCACACATCCTCCACGGAGCATAGCTCCACCACACCACCTGAAAAGACTGACACACAACATACCACAGAATCGATACCCACGAAGGGTACAGGTACCTACCACCATGAGGTACCACCACAAAGTCTCATGTACAACTGTGCCTCCTACCAGGCACACTACAACAACGGGTCAACCACAACCAACGAGTCGCTACACCCTACCACAACCGGTGGCAAAGTATGAGTCAGAAAGGAACGACGCCACCACACGGGAACGGACTACTGGTTCATGACATCAGTATGCAACCCGACAATACAACACAAGAACTACCTCTCAGTCTCGTATCACGACGAAAGGTCCAATTGCCGCTCCACAAGCACAAGCCAAATAGTGGAGACCAACCAAACCACACCTACAGACCACATAGCTGCAGTCCATGCCTGCCACCTTTAGGACTCTGGCCTAAGCTCCCTAAAGTGAGGCACTGAAAACAGGACTAGTTGGGGACCAGTGTCGACTACTGGTGTTCGTACCCCCAACTACGATTGCATTACAAGCGACCAAACACCAACTCTCACAAGTCGCTGCCCTTTGTCGTCTTTCCCTCAGCCGGATGTACAACGCAAACACGAGTGAGGGTGTCCAGGACAGATGACACAGACCTCAACGGTACACACAGTACCAGGACAACCACGAGCACTAACGTGCCTGGATCACACAAAACCTAGGGTACCCGACTAGAGAGTATTCCGGATAGACGCTGGACCACCACACTTGGCAATGCTCAAACCACAATACTTACACATATTATCTTTATTACAACCACTGTACACATGTGAGGAATAGCTTGTCCCCGTCACTCTGTGCCCACAAGCTAGCCTACACAGAGGCATACATAAATTACATTAACCAGCAATAACTTGACCTTCATTGGTCACGAGGTGACCTCCAGGCTGCATTAGCTCATTACACAATAACCACTTAATAATCGGACTCACAATTTACCATTTAAACCATCTTAAATAAATAATCTATAATAAACATTAAAGACCAAGCTAGTTCACACTGGAACCTCACTGCCCAGCCACCATAACCAACCATATATATACCGCTCATACCATGCAAACCATTTGTCAATCACATAAACAACACGTCCACCACATGGACAACATGATCAATGAGCGCTACAGATGCCAATGCACCACTCACACCAATCATGCACATAAGACATCGACAGCCGAATAATCGTACCGTTTAAATCATGCACAACAGGACCTCTC
The DNA here is from genome assembly GCA_014218235.1 of Colocasia esculenta. Classification (NCBI taxonomy): domain Eukaryota; kingdom Viridiplantae; phylum Streptophyta; class Magnoliopsida; order Alismatales; family Araceae; genus Colocasia; species Colocasia esculenta. The sequence continues at coordinate 46,162,948 of CM024753.1, forward strand.
GGCTGAGGTCGCGACGTGGGGTAATGTCACCTTCAGAACGCAACACCCCCATATGTCACATTCAAGAACCTAAACGCGACGGGTCGGCCTGTCGCGTTCAGAACGTGACAGGGGCTCAGTCACCTTCATCGGTAGGAACCCTAATCCAGTATGCTCTCCCGGATCACCCCCACACCATACAAACCACGCTTAATTCCTCATTTTTCATGCTTTAATGATTGCCGTAGCATGATATCTACTATTTATAAAGTGATAAATAGTCCAAACATTCATCATATGCTATCCACGCAACGAACCAGGTGTGATCTCCCTACATTAGAAGAACACGCAAACAACACCACGTACGGCGTCTCCACCGCTCCATGCAACGTCCTCGCGGCGAGAGCGCGCCGAAAACCACTCCAAAACACCAAATTGCCTGGAAATCCACCACAGCAGCCTCCCCTGGCCGAGCAGAGCTTGTGAAGCTCTGTTCAGCCGACCTTACATAAAATGCATCACAATTGAAACACGACGTACACCCCCTTCGCGACCTGAATGCGACATCCTAGTCCATTGCCTTCCCAAGGCCGACGTCAGCAAGTCGCCGTTTGCGTGACATGCGACAAGTATGCAAATGAGGACCGCATCTCGGTCGGCAAGCAGAATGTGACTGCCAGGGCCATCGCGTTCAGAACGTGACCAGACACCCCTGTTGCGTTCACAGGCAGAAAACCTGTGAGCGCATTCGGCCCAATCTGCCAGCCCACAAAGCCTCACAACTGGAGAAAACACCTGAAACACAGACTAATGGACCACACACTGGTCACCAACCCGCTAAGCAAGGATCCGTGAAGATCCAAAACACGCGATGTTACATCAAGCTTGTTAAAGCTCTGTTCGGCCGACCTTACATAAAAACGCATCATAGTTGAGAACGTGACGTACACCTCCGTCGCGACCTGAACATGACATCCTAGGCCATTGCCTTCCCAAGGCCGCGTCAGCAAATCGTCCTTCGCGCGACACGCGACGCGTATACAAACGAGGACCGCATCTCGGTCGCAAGTAATATTGGACCGTCATGGCCATCGCGTTCAGAACGCGACGCACACCCCTATCGCGTTCACAGGCAAAAAACATGTGAGTGCTTTGGGCCCAATCTTCCAGCCAACAAGCCCTCACACCGGCGAAAACACCTGATACACAGACTAATGGACCACACACGGCCACCAAACCTAATAAGCAGGATTTACGAAGATCACCTTGTCGCGACGTCCCGATGTGTCGCGACCAAGTCGTGATGCCTAAGGTAGCCGTGACCTTGTCACGATGGCCATTGGCCGACGTGACAATGTCGCGGCCTCTGACCCTGTCAGAACAATCCTTATCGTGATAGGGTGGGCCATCGCATTCTCAGTTGGTGATCGACCAGAGCTTTCCTTCATCGGTAGTCGTTCTCTTGGGCCTTTCGCCCTACATATGCCCTCTGTGGGGCCTTGCCACCCACATTCACATACAATATTAAACGTTAATGGGCGAGGACCTACCTTCTTCATGGCCGCCTTTCGAGCCATCGTCGCCGCCTCCACATTGACGGTCGGGTCCTCCTCCTCCACCATCTCCACCTCCGGCACTTCCTCAGCTGCCGGAGCTGCCGCCTCACACTGTCGGAGCATCCTCGCCGCCAGTCTCTTCCTCCTTTTGCCACTAGGGGAAACCCCATTGCCGTCTCTGCCTTCCATCGCCATTCAAAAGGGGGGAAATGGGGAGAGAGTGAGGGAGAAGAAGAAGAGAGTGAGAGAGAGCATAGGGAGAGAGTGAGAGTCGGAGAGAGGAAATCACCGAGGTTTGGAGAGCAAGAGAGTTGTGAGCACGAAAGAGGGAAGAAAAGGGGACCACTATGTTTTGAACTCTCGGTTGTAGTCGCGACGTCTATAGATGTCGCATTCAGGTCGCGACGGCCTAGTAGGTCATGACATTGTCATGACCTATCGAGCCGTGGCGACATGAAGGCGACATCTGTAGCTGTCGCGACACTACCTGAGCGTGCAATCAGTGAATAAAAATTTGATTTTATTGATCTAATTCATCAAGTACAAGTTCTAATCACGGCTATGATCAATTATCATCCTTTCATGCCCTACCTACCATCTGGTATAATTTCTAATCCACCTCAAGCATGTCCTAAACCCTGTGCAGCCTCCGCCACAGTGCGATCTCCACGTGCCAGATCCTCCTCAAAGCTTCCAATACTCATGGTACACGTCGTCGTCCTCCGTCACCTACGCTGAAATGAGGTCAGTGGCACACCCCTCCCAGTGAACAATGGCGCTCCTCACATCCCGCTCGTCTTGTACATTGTCCATCTTCCTTGCCTGGATGGGTGGGTAGTGAGAGAGGGTTGGTACAAGTGTGCGTGCCACACCACGCTGAAGATAGCATCAATGAGGGTTGTAGAGAACCAGTGCTTCATTGCCAATCAATATTAAGTCAGGCCAACATGTTAAGGAAGGCAGATGATCTTGTTATGGAGGAAGGTCAGGTGCATCTCAATTGTTCCACCTGCAGTGTGTTCAAATATAGCCTCCACTCCTTGACCGCCGCGGTCTTGCACCACGCCTGGGTGGTCATGTGTAGTAGAGCGTCGACGAAGGCAAGAGGGTGATGGACCATGCTCATACACTTGATGAAGGTGTCATTCATCACCTTGAAGCATTTGTGCATGCCCATCTAGCACTTGAGGGTGACCACGGAGTTGAAGAGGGGTCCTGCCAGTGGCTGTAGAAGAGAGTCTAGCATATAGATAGCTGAGGATGGCTTAGGAGATAGACATACCTTCCCACACGCAGCTGATGACACTCAGGTTGGCTGCATACAGAAGTTGATCCTGCGTAGGGAAGAGGATGACGCCACATATGCAGATGGCGGTGGCCTTAGCAATTGCTAGATAGTTCCCAGTCTTCTTCTTGCATTGTGAAGCGATCCATTGGGAGAGGGTGATCAGATGTATATAGCTTGGGCTTATCATGGTACTTAGATCTCAGGTCCTGGTAGTGATCTCGCCAGGATAGTCCAGGAGTTGACGGGAGCCACAGTATGTGACATGAGGTGCTCTGCCCCTTTCCTGTCCTTTGGGAGACCCAACATGATCTCCAGCTCCTCCAATAGAATTGTGGCTTCAAAGGAAGGGAGATGAAGGTATGTGTCTGCGGATGCCACAACTCCACAAGCGCAGTGATACTGTCCCAATATGCACTATCTTATGATAGTTCTTTGCTAACACCAGGACAGTCGTCAGCTTCCACTGACGTAGCAGGTTGATGAACCCTATGGGGAGCACCTTTATCATGGGCTCCAACCATGGAATTTTTTTAGTAGCGTCTTCCACCTGGGAGGATCTAGATGAAGAAGAAAAGGAGGAGGTTGATAGAAGAAGAAGAAGAGAGAGATAGAAAGACTAGAAGATGAGCTAGAAAGAACTTACTTGAACATCTTGTCTTGAGGTCAGTGTCCTGGCACGGAGGAGAGGCGATGGAGCACTTCATGGTCATCCTCGCTGCTTTGGACCGCCATAGGGGATGGAGCTAGCTTGGAGGGAAGAAAAGACCTCTTCATGGCTTGGGGAGAGAGAAAACCAAGAGAGAAGAAGAGAGAGAAGGTGGGCTTCGAATTTGGAGCCCTACACTCCTATTTATAGAGCATTGGAAGGGGTCAATCCCACTCCAATTTGTCCCTAGGGGGTAGAGTTACATTAGGTTTGGGTTTAGGAGTCCAATAGGTAATAGGATTGGTCTTAGGATAGGGATAAGGCTCGATTTTGGGCTTTAGTACATAGAATAGTGTCACGACGCCCCTATCCGATGTAATAAGGTCGCGACCCTCTGTGACGTCGCAACAGTGTCGTGACCCCCAGAGGCGTCGCATTAATACCCGTTATGTTTTCTTTTGTCTATACATAGTTTGCTTGTGTTGATGTTGTGTTTGTGCATGTTTTCTTTACTTTCAGTCAATTATTGTTCGTCTATTCATCAAAAAATCAAAAAAAAAATAGAAACATCATAAAAAAAAGGATCTTCACAGGTAAGTTCAGGTATGATCTTCTTATCCCCACTCCCTTGCATTACTATATGCTAGCTTACTTATTATATCATTTCAAGGACCGGTTGGCTCTCAATGTGTTCCAGGATCTGAGTTCCCCTTCATTAAAAACAATGATGTTCCAGGTGTACATTGTTAATTGCTGGATAGACCGTTAAGTTGGATGATTTCAGGAATGATGGATTATGTCTTGCACAACAGTTGCATATGCATACATGCTAAGAAAGATCTGTGACTCGTCACTTACACATTTTCACGAGTAGGCACACCCTTCTTGGGGAATTGAGAGCTCTCTGCCGGTTATTCTGAATTGGTAGACTAGCAACCTTTTCCTTAAGACCTTCGTAAGTCTCCACTCTCTATGGATCTCCACATAGATGCCGAGCTGGTTGTACCATGAAGTACCCTGGAGATAGAAAGCACATGTCCTGCATACGATCTGTCTTTAGAAACATCCTCATGTCAAGACTTTAATGGATTATGAAACTGATACGTCGTTATACTGCCTTTTGTTCTCTTGAGCTATTTGTCATACCTTGACTCTATGAATGATCATGTTCCTTTTACTATGAGCTTGTCATTGAAACTCTGTGCCATAATATGAATATGTTTGTTCGGCACAATGTGGGACTTTGTCCATTTGACCATGCCTGTGCAATAGGGGCCCTATCTGGTCCTGGGGAGGAGCGCCCCAACGTACTTATTAACTGCGGGAGTATGGACTCTTGGTGCTTGGCATAGCACAACGAACACGCAAGATTGTGAAAATGTGCCTTTGTTTGATATGATAAGCTTGATCTGATATGATATGATAAGACTTGATATGATACGTCTGATCATGTGAACGCATGATATCTGTTTGAATATGGCAAATCTCTTTTGATACGATTCTACTCTTGAATATCTATCCATTGTATATGCAACTCGACATGTGATCTAAAATGATACCCATTCTACTCTGCTATTCAATCTGTTAGTATTGCATGCATTGTCATCATATACATGTTCATATCTTGCCTAATTAAACTGTTAATCAGTATATTAGTGCCCGCATAATATTGAGATGTAAGTCCTACTGAGCTAGTTTGCTCACCCTATCATCCTGCCCTTTTCAGGTGTTGATAAGGAACCAGTGGAGTCCGATGGGGCCGGGCAAGAGTGATGAGCACCCTCTATATGAGGAGTTGACAGTTTAGAAATAGACATTTGAGTAGTCGATGTATTAGAGAAATACTGTTATTTGAATAATGACCCTTTTCAGTGAGTTCTTTCTATGTAAGGTTTTAATTAGTGGATTGAAATGGAATAAAGAGTACCTTTGATGACGTTATTATGATCTGAAATGTGTGGTTATATGTAATTGTTACTCTGCGTTACTCAATTGTGATACGTCTATTTGTATCGTTCACGTCTCCCGATATTTATTCCGCTATTAAATATCGGGGCGTGACAGGTACCTTCTCAATTGAGGGGTTAATCATCTTTTTTCTCTCCCTTTCGTCCAGACTTGTGTTTTTCTTGCATTCTACTCGAGCAGCTAACTTGGGGCTTACAAGAATATTCCTATTGCTTGTTGGTTAGATCGGGTGTCTCATTACCTTGGCTGCCATCTTTTCAGTCCACTCCACGTCATCTATGGTTCATCGTCATTTCATAACACCTCCGCTAGACTTCCACTCTGCTCCCTTGCAAAGTGGAAGCCAAGGAGGGGCAATCTGTAGACACCCGATTCTGGACCATGAGTCGAACCATATTTCTTGTTCCCTTAAGGAGCCCCAAGTTGGTCACACCTTGAGCCCATTTGTTAGCCACGTTTTGAGCCCATAAAGTCCAATTCTCAACTTGTCTCATCCAATTATCATCCCCAGAGTCCTTGTCCTAGGGTTTCAACCCTCAAATCTTAATGCGACGGCCTTAAGGGTCGTGTTCATGCCATGTAACCAATTAAAATCCTTAAATAATCGACTATTTTCCTAAATAATCGATTAAAACTCCAATTGATCGTCATCCTTAACACGACGGGTCGTGGGGTCGCGTTACTCCTCAGATCGTGTCAATCTTGGCCATTGCGACAACCCATGTATATCTGTTCATGTGTCTTCATGGTCACGACCACCCTGGCCGTCGCGACAATTCTTGTCGTGTCCCTACGACCCGTCGCGACATGGTCTGCATGCGTTGGCCTCCGCAACCACCTCCCCTTTATCCTTCACTGGCTTTATCTTCATCCATAACAACCCCCAGCCGTAATTTGAGGTTCCATCGCACCTTGGAACCTTCCTAGGACTCTCTCCATGCGGATTTACTTGACTTTTTTTTTAATTTTATGGCCCATTATCACTTATGGATGAGAGTTTCTCTCTCCTTTCTATATAAGTGACCCTACCCTTTCAGAAGGAGGAGAGGACCCCTAGCTACCACGAAGTGGCTGCCAAAATCTCCCTAGAGCTCCCCTTAGCTCGTGGCCTTCCCATTTCCTCTCATTTTCTCATTATCCTCTTCATCAAGTCATGCTTCTTTCTTCAAGTATGGAGCTTGGTGGCTGAGGAGGCGACTTCCACCTTCTTCTGAGGCTGCTACATGACCCTACAAGAATCACCCACAGCTAGGGATCAGTCCCCCTTCGTGGCCCTTTCTTCTCATTTTCCCTTCATGCATGTTGTTATTTTCTTTTAGATAGAGGCATATTTTATTCTTCCCATATTTTTATGCAACCCAAGGGGTTCTAAACACCCCCCAGGTTCGTTCCCCCAATGCTTCACCCCTTTTCATTTCATTTTTAATAGATGATTGACTTAAATATGGTCTAATAGGTTTTCTTCTCAGTGTTTCATTTTTTTGGATGGTACTAAGGCAAGAATAGATGAGAACTCTTGTTCTCTATCCGTCTGGAGAGAAGGAAAAAGATCCCTCCACTCATCTCCCCCACTGTTGAGAAGGCATCGACATCCTGTGTTGCGGCAAGAAGAATGCACCAAGTCGGGGCGTCACGACAAGTCTGCACATCACGACGAGTATATCTGTCATGACTTCAGTAAGTCACCCTTCTCAGTTCCTTTTCCTAGCACATTAGCCTTTGTTCTTCAATGATATCTTAGGGCAAGGTGTTAGGTGGCGATCACATCCTTATATCATGCCATGAACATTGACCATGTTGTGTGTTTCGATGGGTGCGTAACCCCGTGATTACAGTTGGTTGTCGCGTAGGACCTGTAGAGCTATCCTTAGATATTCTTTATTCTCTTCTTTGGTCTTAGAGTATATAAGAATATCATCAATGAAGACGACCATGAACTCACAAGGTATGTCCAGTATGTTGTTCATGAGTTGCATGAACGTTGCAGGAGCATTGGTTAGACCAAAAGGCAAACAATGAATTCATAGTGTCCATACCTACTCCTGAAAGCTATTTTCTAGATGTCGTCGTCCTTGGTTCTCATTTGATGATAGCCAGATCTAAGATCAATCTAGGAGAAATATTGAGCTCCAGATATCTGGTCGAAGAGTTCATCGACTCGAGGCAATGGATACTTGTTCTTGATTGTTAACTGGTTCAGTTGTCTATAGTCGATGCACAATCTCATAGATCCATCCTTCTTCTTTACAAATAGGACAAGTGCTCCCCATGGTGAAGTACTTGGTCCAATGAACCCTTTCTTTAACAGCTCCATCAATTCTGCCTTTAATTCTTTCAGCTCAGCAGGCATCCTATACAGTTGACGTGACACTGAAGCAGCTCCAGGGATTAAGTCGATAGAGAAGTTTAATTCTCATTCAGGGGAATACCCGCAACTCTTTAGGGAAAACATCAGGTAATCTTGGACTATGTGTATGTCTGCTATCTTGGATCCTTTCTTTTCAATCACCACGGTCCGCAAGGAAAGCAATACAGCCTTTCCTTATCATGTTGTGGGCTCATATGATAGAGACTAGAGACATTCGTTTCTTGTGTCTAATCTCCGAGAGGTTACCTTAGGAATTCACTAAAGGTAACCTTCCCTTTCCTACAGTCAACACTAGCTCCATGGGTAGATAGCCAATCGGCTCCCAAAATCACATCATAGCAGTCCATAGGCATACATACTAGATCAGCTTTCAAGTTATGGTCTCCTATCATGACGTCAGTTTGTGGGTAGTATTTGTTATGTTTGCTTTTTCTCCCAATAGTGTTGTGACATAGAATTCAGAACCCATGGATGCAGGTTTGACATTCAAAGTATCAACAAGTCTTGAGATATGAAGGAATCTGTAGCGCCAGTATCAAACAAAACAAATGTTGATTAAGGAGAAATGTGTAATGTACCTTCCACCATGCCACCTTCCTCAGTGGTTTCCTCGTCATGCAGGGCTTACAATCTACCCTGTTTCTTTGGCACATTAGTGCGCTTCTCATGTTCGTTCAATAGAGGGCACTCAGGAATGCGGTGCTCGCGACTCCCACAGCGCAGACATGCGCCTACCTTTCTCCAGCACTCATCGGCAGTGTGACCTAGCTTGTCATAGTGTTTGCAGTTGCTTTTGACTAGGATAGTGGGGACAATTACTTTAGGCTTCCTTTCCTAACATGACCCTTCAGTGATGTTGAAATGTCGCTTCTTGCCGTTGAGCGGCTTGACACTGGTGGAGCCAGGTGTCAGTTCTTTCTTTACAAATTTCCCTTTGATGCGATCAGTGAAGTCAGTAGCATCCTCTAGCAGTTGAGCTTTCTTAACCTTCTCGGCATAAGTTTGGATGTCGAGAGGGCCAATTGTGTAATGTATTGTGGCTTAAGGCCATTAAGGAAACGCTTAGCCTTCATCTTTTCAGTGTTAACAAGATGATTGACATAACGTGTCAGGTTGGAGAATTATGCCTTGTACTCAGCCATGGATAGACTTCTCTATTTAAGAGCAGCAAATTCCATTGCCTTCCTTTCCTGGATGCGTTCAGAGAAGTATTTGGAGTTGAAAGCTTCTTTGAATTCATTCCATGTAAATTGCCCATCTGCCCTAGTGGCTTCCACAGATTCCCACCATGAATGGGCATCTCTTTCCAGCTGAAAAGTAGCCAGCAATAGTTTGTCACTATCCGCACATTGCATGACGTGGAAGATGCACTCAGTCTCTTTTAGCCAATGCTCTGCCTCATCAGAGTCAGTTGTTCCACTGAACCGAGGAGGGTTCATGCTCCTAAAGTTGCGATACAGTTCACCTGCTCCGCGATTACCACCACTAGCACCCTATGTGGCTTGCAGAAGTGCACGAGTGAGCTCTTGGATGGTTTGTTGCATGTCGCGCAGTTGTGCACTCTCTGCTGCCATTGCTATGGTTCAATTCCCTTCAAACTAAAAGGATAGTTAATAGGTTATAATATCCTTGCTTTCTACGTGTGTGAGTTTTTTTAACTAGTTACCCATAGTTCTATCCACACCTCACATAGGTAAGATAATTGACTCTAGTCGAGGTGGGTCAACCTAGATCACCCTACACTTACGAACAACCTAGTCTCTGATACCACAAATTATCTCTCCCTGACACAGAATATCGAAACATGAGGCAATTGCAAGTAAGCGAGTATAGAGCGTATAATAGACATCAAGCCATTAGATAAATGAATAATGCTAAATCAAATGTATTTCATTGATAATTCCACTAATGTCTATTATAACCACTAATCCAGAACCATTACATAGGGCCCAATTGACATCATTACATTGAAGGAAAAGAAGGAAACTAGTCTAAGACTCTAGTAAGATGCTAATATGCCAAGGTGCTCTTGAATCACTCTTGGTCATTCCCATCCTCATGGGTGTCGTGATCTTCCTCAGTCTTACCTGAGAACACATTTCAAATAACGCAGGGTGAGCGATAATGCCTAGTAGGACTTAAATCTTATGATCAAGCATGTTTTAAATCATTAATGTATTAAAGAGAAGCGTGACAATTGACAGAGAGAGAGTCAAGTAAGGTCAAGCAAGCGATAGCACAAACATTATTGTAAATAGCACAAATGTCAAGTATAGCACACATAGCAAGATGGCCATAGCACAAATAGCACAATAGAGTTCACGATAGCACAACGTGTATAATATAGTACTTTGATTGTCATTAGATAGTCGAGATAGATAGCACTCGAGTGTAATGCCAAACACTCTAGTCAACTAACTCCCACGGGCATTAGCACTTTTGGGCGCACTGCCCAGAACTAGATCGGGCCCCTTATATTGCCAAGCATTAGTCATGTTGTTTATCTTTAGACAATCAGTCAAATGGACATAGAGAGTAGCAAGAATAGATGAGAGTAATTGATGAATAGACAAGTGTAGAGAACGTGAAAGGATGAGTGAATAGAGTATAGGTGAGAACTATAGGTCAATGCGCATGAAACAACGTTAAACAGGCGATAGTAACAGTTGCACAAAACGCATGATTGGTTTGGTAGTCAGGTAGAATTTACTAACCAACCACTAGCCATGCAACGAACATAGTCCAGAGGTCCGACGTGATATCATGGTAAGAGAGAGCAAATCTAAGGCCGTTTGGATCATATAGATCCCTAAGGGTTTATAGGTATTGAGGGTACAACCGGCTCGTCGACCATGTGGGAATATACAGACAGAGGAGACGTACGGAGGCCTTGAACAAGGATTCACTAGTCTGGCAGAAGGAATATCCGATGGAGAGTTTGTCCAAGTCAAGATAAAGTGTATATGGAAACAAGTTGCTCGACGTTCTAGTGGAATTCTATATGAGTGAAGCGTCGGTAATGGTATTTCAAAACAACGAGCGAAACAAAAACAAGTCCATTAAAAATAGGGCAATGATGTATAATTATTGAAGTAATTTACCATATTCATTATGGAGTATCTTATGTCAATATGGATGGTTTCAAGTGTGCGCATGTGTTAGAGAAATTATAGATATGAAAAGGTCAAGCGTATGGCTTTTAATAGCATGATTACATGATCATAATTTAGACGAATCATTTACTGTGTTTTCTACATTAACAGAATGTATAGAGACTGTAGAAAGACAAGTACCATAGAAAACTAGTGTTTTTGTACAAATTTCAAGAAGGCGACATTCAACTGTAAGGATCGCGACATGCTACTTCAAGAACGCGACAGAGTGGTTAAAGGAACGCGACAGGGTCCTTGGGATATACAGACAGAATGTGACGCAAGGGCCTTTTGCATTCAGAATGCGACGGGTTGCCTTGTCACGACCCCCTTTGAGAACGCGACCTATCAGGTCGTCGCGTTCTCAGGGTTTCTACTTGAGCCCAAAAGGGAAATAGCATTTCCTTGGATTGCGGTCCATGCTTTCCAAGGATTGACATAGGGATGTTTTAAAATTGAAAACTCGATGCACACTTGATGAAAAATCATGAAACAAATTTTAAACAAAACTAGACTTGAAAGTGTATGAATAGTAAAGAGTAATTAGAATCTTATTATGGTATTGATAGGCTATGATCTGGATCTTTCACGATGAACACAGAACATGACACAATGGTGAAAAGAGAATTAATTCGGAAAGGGTACATGATAGAAATTGGGGAAAAGTGTGTCATTAGTTTACTAACATCAAGTAGCATGTACAGTAATATTTTCATAGCACGAGATCAAGTGTAGATAGAGAATTAAGATAACATGATGGGTCGAGTTCTTAACAGAACTTAAATAAGAATTGGCATGATAGGGTCGATAGAAATTAGGGAAAAGAGAGGGCTATTGTTCTTGGTATCAAGAATAAACTATAGACGAGATTCATTTAATTTAGCTTGTGAGATTGCCTACTTTTGGACAATGCAAACGCCTAGGATTAAGAACTCGAAGTACAGGCTTGTAGATCTTCTAGCAGCCTTCTCCCTACGAATTCCTCCTCCTATGGCCTCTTCTCCAAGTCCAAGAAGTACCAGCAGAGCAATGGGGTCTGCCATGAAGGGTTTGGGGGTGTATTTATGCATCTAGCATGTTTAATTCCTAATACAATTCTAACTTCCCTTCACTACGAATTTTTGTTTATCTAACCTTCCAAGATTTAATACTCCTAATTGGGTTGGGATGGGACTCCAATTTCGTGGCTAGCTACTTAGGGTAGGGTTAGGAGTCCATTTTAGATTTATATGAGTTATATTGTAATTTACTTGCCCTTTTTAAATTAGGCAATAATAGAGTTACAAATTTATAGTATTTTCTTTTATTCTATCTTTTAAAACTCCTATTTTGGCCCAATAACTTTTATATGAACCATTTCTTAAAGCCCATCACTTATTTTTGATTTATGAGTTTAATTAATTTATTTTTATTTATTTATTTATTTAAAATAGCGGGTTGCTACATCATAAGCACAAACCTAAATAATGTCGATCATAGACAATCTAGGAAACTAGTAGCCAAAGCCCATGTTTGTCCCAAAATTTGTCTCTAAAGTTGTGAGATTTCATGTTCAAGGTTCTATTATTTCACGTACCCGTGACCTTTTAGTTGCTTTTGTTCTTCGTGAAATTCTTGTCAAGACCTTGATTTCTTTTGAGTATACCTTGTTAGGAGTTGTTTAGTTGTTTCCATAAGTTACATGCCATATACATTGAGACCTAAGTGCTTCATCTAGCCTTAAAACCAAGATTTCTTATTTGTCATGCTTGATACTGTGATGAGTTTGTCTTTAAGTTCCTATAAAGACTGTAACAATATCAAGTAATATGAAGGTTAAAAGTATGTTAATTGATCTATCCATGGAAGAAGTGCACGATCTATTCCACTATCTTGGATTCTTCTTCATATGCACACACCAACTAGAAGAAAAGGAATCCAACATTGTGCCAGTATCGATCATGCTGTGCAACAGATACTATCGTTGGTATTACTTGTCATTTTACGTGCCCAACCTGTTGTTTCTGTTTAGATCTCTTTATAGACTCATCTATTCAAGTTTTTCTTTACGCTCTCATATATTTTTCTTTACTCTCATCTATCCTTGATACTCCATTGGCTAATGACTGATTGTCTAAGGATAATAATATGACTAATGTCTATCAATATTATAAGGGGCCCAGTCTAGTCTTGGGAGGTGCGCCCAAAAGTGCTAGTGCCCGTGGGAGTTTATTGACCAGAGTGTTTTGCATTACACTCAAGTGCTAGTTATCTCGATAATCTAAAGACAATCAAAAGTGCTATCTTGACTAGTGTGCGATCGTAACGTGCTATCTCGTTATATGGCCAATCCTTTAACGTGCTAGATGTGCTATATTATTTTCTTTGAAAAGTACTATTGTGCCCTTGTTATCATGTGCTACTCTCTTGAACATTCTCTCTAGTTAACTTGCTACCCAAAATATTAATCACTTATAGCATGCCTATATTTACGAGATATTAAATTTTACTAAGCATTATCGCACATCCTGTGTAATTGTGATTTGTCTTTAGGGGAATATAATGATGATGAGGACCACACACAAGAGGATGGGGATGAGTAAAATGAAGAGTGACCCCAATGTCATCCAGACTGTTAGAGTCTAGTTTAGTTTAATTAGTTGTTTTTATTTACTTATGAAGATGTTCTCTGGGCCCATAGTTAAGACTCTGAACTAGTGAATGTAATAGACAAAATGGAAGGAATAGGAAATATAGTTGGTTTTATATTATTTAAAATTGTGCAATGGTTTGATGTTTATATCGCTATATACTTGCATTATATAACTGCTTCACATCCCGATATTCCACATTGAGGCATGACAGTTTTTGTGGTATCAGAACCTAGGATGTCTTAATTAGAACTCTTAGGCTTAGGATGTTCTAGCATGGACTGCCTTGATTACACATCGTCTATCTTACCTTGGTGAGGATTGGGTAAACCCAGGGACAAGGACAAAGAGATACTCACACACGCACTAACTAGTTCCACCATGATACCTTGATGTAAGGTTACTTTTGTAGGAACTTAGGTACTAAGATGGCTGTCGAACGTGCTCAACTAAGGGGCATGCAACAGACCATCTAGGAGCTCATTAATGCCCTTCTACAAGGTGCACAAGGAGGGGGAAATCACGGAGCAAGAGAACTGCATCGCAATTTTAGAAGCATGAATCCACCTAGATTCAGTGGTACTACTGATCCAGACGAAGCCGAACACTGGCTTAAGGAAATGAAAAGAATTTTCGGTGTCATGCAATTCACGGCAGAAGATAAACTGCTGCTGGCTACTTTCCAATTAGAGAGAGATGTCTGCACTTGGTGGGAGTTTGTAGAAGCGACCAGAGGATATGGTCAATTCACTTGGAACGAGTTTAAGGAAACATTTAATGCCAAATACTTCTCAGAGCGCGTCCAAGAAAGAAAGGCTACTGAATACGCTTCCTTTAACACAAGAAGCCTCTTTCTGGCTGAGTAGGAGGCACAGTTCTCTAGACTATCTTGGTACCCCAATCATCTCGTTAATACAAAACGGATGAAGGCTAAGTGTTTCCTCAACGGCCTTAAACCTCAGTACAAAACACAACTGACCCCTGTCGACATCCAAACTTATGCCGATATGGTTAAAAAGGCTCAACTCATGGAAGATGCTACTGATTACACTGAACGCATCAAGGGGAGGTTTATCAAGATGGAGTTGACACCTGGCTCTTCTAGTGCTAAGTTGACGAATGACAAGAAGTGACCTTTCAATATCACCGAAAGTCAAGTCGGAGGTGAAGCCTAAGATAACTGTCCCCACTATTCCAGCTAGAGGCAACTGCAAACACTGTGACAAGCCTGGTCACACTATCGATGTGTTGGAGAAAGGTTGGCACATGTTTGCGGTTTGGTAGCCGCGAGCATCGCATCCTTGAATGCCCGTTATTGAAGGAACATGAGAAGCGCAATAATGTACCAAGAAAAGGTAGACTGCAAACCCTACGAGATGAGGAAGCCACTGAAGAAGGCGGAGTGGTTAAAGGTACATTACCAGTTTTCTCTCAATCAACATTTGTTTTATTTGATACTGGTGCTACACATTCGTTCATATCTCAAAACTTTTTTGATACCCGCAATATTAAACCTGTTTCTATGGGTTTTGAATTACCTGTCACAACACCACTGGGAGAGAAAACAAAACTGAACAAGTATTTTCCATTAGTTGATATAATGATTGGAGAACTCAATCTAAGAGCCGACCTAATGTGTATGCCCATGGAAGGCTATGATGTGATTTTGGGAGCTGACTTGCTATCACTTATGGAGCCAGTGTTGACTGTAGAAAAGGGAATTTCATTTAGTGAATTCGCTAAAGTATCATTTACTGGGATTAAACAAGGAGAGGAATATCATTAATCTTTGCCATACGTGCACAAGGCATGATTAGGAAGGGATGTGTGGCTTTCCTTGCCGCTGTTGTAGTTGAAAGAAAGAGACCGAGATAGCAAATATACATATAGCACACGACTACTCTGATGTTTTCCCCGAGGAGCTGCCAGGAATTCTCTCTAAACGAGATGTAAATTTCTCTATCCATTTGATTCCAGGAGCTGCACCAATATCACGTCAACCATATAGGTTGTCACTTGCTGAGTGAATGAACTTAAGGCACAACTGTTGGAGTACTAGAAAAGGGTTCATTAGACCAAGTACTTCCCCATGGGAGCACTATTCTATTTGTCAAGAAGAAGGATGGGACCATGAGGTTATGCATCGACTACAGGCTATTGAACCATTGGCATTTAAGAATAAGTACCCATTGCCTCGAGTCAAAGAGCTCTTTGACCAGATATCTAGAGCTAAATATTTCTCCAAGATTGACCTTAGATCTGGATATCATCAGATGAGAATCAAAGATGAAGATATCTATAAGACGGCTTTCAGGAGTAGGTAATGGACATTACAAATTTGTCGTTATGCCTTTTGGTCTAACCAATGCTCCTACAACTTTCATGCAACTGATGAACAGTGTCTATCGACCATACCTCGACAAATTTGTAGGGGTATTTATTGATGATATCCTTATATATTCCAAAACCAAGAGGAACATGAGGAGCATCTGAGGATCGCTCTGCAGATCTTACGCGACTACAAGCTCTATGCTAAGCTGAGCAAGTTCAAGTTCTAGCTCGAATAAATGTCCTTTTTGGTCCATGTCATCTCCAAGGATGGCATATCTGTCGATCCCTCCAAGGTTGAAGCTATGCTTAATTGGGAGAGACCGACTAGTGTCACTTAGATTAGAAGCTTTTTGGGACTAGTTGGTTATTACAGATGGTTCATAAAAAACTTCTCTAAGATCTTTGTACCTCTCACACGCCTTACTCAAAAGGAGAATCCCTATGTCTGGAGTAAGAAGTGAGAAAAGCTTTCACACATTGAAGAATGTTTAACCTCTGCCCCAGTTCTTGCTTCTCTGTAGAGGGGGAAGGTTTCTCAGTTTTATACCAATGCATCTAAATCGGTATAGGCTGTGTGTTGATGCAGAAGTAGAGCGTAATAGCCTATTCGTACAGACAATTAAGGACTCATGAGGTCAACTATCCTGTACATGATCTGGAGTTGGCCTAATAGGGCCCAATTAATGAACTCAATTGAAATTGTATTAAATCTCATCTCATTATATCATAGTGAACTAATACAACTCTTAACATTGTATAACAAGACTAAGACTCAATAAATGGAAAAGTACATTTACTCCTCACTACCTACTACATGAAGCTAACACTCCAGAAAACTAACTATAGATAGACTCAAGTGTTGGGATGCTCATCACTCAGACGCATTCCCATCCTCGACTTGCTCCTCTTCTTGAATTTCATAGTCACCTAGAACCTAGAATGTTAAAAGTGGGGAATAAGCAAACTAGCCTAGTAGGATTATATTTCAATGTGCGGGCAATGATATAAGTGATTAGCAATTCAGAACTAGGTAAGCATGATTGTCAAGATATGCATGTACGAATAAAACTCATAAAAACATGATACATGAATAAGCTAGATAGAGTGATCATGATAGAGCAAGATCTAGAATTGATATAATCAGATGTTTATCACTAGTGTGGCATGTAACAAGCATGCAAGATATCACTTTGAATTGCAATAATTGCAGATGCCATATCACGCAAGCAAGCACGAGCATGATCATGTAACACTAATCAAGCACGAAGACACTAATGTACACTAAGAAAAGATCCACCTTGAAATGCACACTAGGACACGTGTATGTGGTTATTGTATCAAGCATTCAACACGCAAGTACTCCCAGCGTAGATGCAATGCCAGTAATCATACCCCATGGTTAACAGTATATTTATGACTCTCCATCATTGGGGCTGGACTGGAGCCCTGGACACTCTCCGTGCCCGATCATCATCTCACTATATTTTAAATGTAGATACCCACAATCATTAATGGCCAATAAGAGTTTCAAGATGTAAGCATGTGTAATGTCATGTTCATGATGATGATGAGAACAGGTAGTAAGTAATGTGAACATGATTTCATGATAACAATAGTCAGAGATAATTTCGGTAGCATAACGCGCAGTTTATACTTTTAGTTCACTCTTTACATTAATGGCTTAAGTCTAGATTATAAATCACACTCACGAGAACAAGAGAAGAAAGGAAGTGCATGCTATCTCTGGGGAACTTCAATGGTACAACCAACTCGATCTCCATGAGGGAATCCACGAAGTGCGGATAATTACGGAGGTCTTAGCAGAAAGGTCGCTAGTCTGCCAGTACAGAATGACCAATAGAGAGCTTTCAATCCCCCAAGAAAGGGCTGCCTATATGTGCAAGTGTGTAGTGAACACGTGTCTCATTCCACAATCCATCGGTTTCAAACTTGCGGAAAACGTAACATGATAGCATGAGATGAACTATGCATTTAACTATACATGGTTGCAATATTTTAAGATAACAATATTATTTTAGCAATATAGAACACTAAGATGACAAATCACTAGTTGCATGAATAGGTCATATCATTAAAGAGCAATTAGAATAACATTCATGTAGTTATAGCTTTTTCATGGGTTGACTACTTTTAAGCCATTGAACAGACCTCATGCATTGACTAGAACCTAGACTAGCAAACCATGAACTCTATACCATGTAAAATAGGTCCGGTAGGTCTTGAAATCCGTGACGGACATAGTTGACAAATTTCATAACGTATGTATAAACAGAACACGACTACCTATAAGACCCAAATCACGACAGACTATATCGTCGCCTTCATGATAAAATTGTGACTGGCCACCTTGTCGCGTTCTTAATGCGACAGGAAGTGTGTCGCTATCATCCTTGAATCGCGACGATTTATCCCGTCACGTTCATGAGATGTACTGAAAACAATATATAAAAATTCGTGAACCATGAGCGGGAAACCTGGCCAAATCGCGACGGAGGTACACGTCGCGTTCATGCAGGCTCTAAAAACCATGCAGCACATATTTTGAGGCGTCAGAACAGTACTGTCTCGGTCAAAATCACGATGTAGGGCATGGTCACATTTCACATGAATGCGTCGGCTAGTACCTCGCGTTCCGCATGCAAGAACGCGACGTCTGGTCCCGTCGTGTTTTGGGTTCATGCTCGAAAACACAGAAAACAGACACACGCGCGTGCAACACTTATAACTTCTAATCTAGGGATCATGGGGCAAAACTGTATACATGAAGCTTGTGGGAAAATGAAATAGAAGAGAACTATGGTTTTGGTTTCATGAAATTTGGTCTCGGGATGCGTGAGGAATTGACTGGAATGTGAAACACTGTTAACATGCGCGACTTTGGCAAAACGCTTAATACTCGAGATATACTCTATGAAAATCAATGAAATCACTTGCACATGAAAGCAGACTTGATTCTCTACACATTGGTATAGATTTATTTAGATTTGGCCAAGATTGCCTACTTTTTGGGTTGAAGAAGTCACATTTTCCAGAAAACCCTCGTTCATACCACTTGGAGGAGAACGCTTACTACACCCGATCTACTGAATGAAAAATAGGAAAGCTAGTGGGATTAGGAACTAGACTCGACCCTCTTTCTAGGGGTATAAGTCTTGCATGGTTTTATGAAGGATTGGCCTACCTTAGGTCGACTCCAAGAAGAGCACTCTACACAAGTCGATGCAGACGCAACAGGGAAGAGGCTCCAAGTTGGGGCAATTTCCTCCACCTCTAGTGCTCAAGAGCAGCCTCCCACGACCCCAACAATGTGTAAATTCATCCCTTAGGGTTTCATGAAAGTATTTAAGCATCTAGGGCTTTTTAGAAGTCCCATTGGTGTGTAGGAGAGGAAGGTTGCGGTTTTGGGTTTCCATCTTCCATATTTTGATGATTTCCCACCCCAATAGAGTGTGTGAGGCTTTAGGAAACCCCATACCATGGATAGGCACGAGTTTGGGTTGCCAAGAAAGCCTAATTGCATTAGGATTTACCCTAATTACCTCTTCCTATTTTCAGCTCAATTAGGGTTACAAATTTCGGTATATTTGTTGCTTCATTTTATTCTTGAGCCAAATGTTGTCCTTGGCCCAATTCTGATAATGGGTCATCAATACATGATGTTGGAAGTCTCTCCATCATGATTATTTAATTTATGATCATGTTATATTCCGTGTTAACAGTTTTCCGACTTTGTTTCTTAATTTAGATACTTGGTCACAATGTGACGTACACTTGGCCAATTGGATTTTTTCGTTGCACGAATTTCTTTGTAGAATATTTAAGAATAATGTTTTGGGTTGATTTATAATTTTTACGAAATTTTCCTATGTGTTCTTGTACATACTATAGTGGTACGTATGTTCTACCATTTCGATAGTTACGGAAATTATTTATTTCTATTTATTCAAAATTTAATTTACTAAAATTTTAGGGTGCTATAGAGAAATAATCACTGTCTACTCAGATATAAAAGCCCGAAGTATTTGTTCTCTCAGAAGGAGCTCAATTTGAGACAGAGAAGATGGTTAGAGTACCATAAGGACTTCGACATCAACATTCATTATCACCTGGCAAGGGTAATGTTGTAGCTGATGTTCTTAGTAGGAAGCATGTGGCAACATTATCTTGTTTAGTTATGGGCTAGATGAAATTGCTAGAATAATTTGCCAAACTGGACCTAAATATTGAGCAAAGGAGTGACCAAGTACTGGTTGCTAATCTTAGGTACAACCAAACATGTTTGATGAGATCAGAGATCACAAGCAGACGATCCATTCCAGGTTCATGTCAAGGAAACTATAGTAGATAGACCAGACTTCTCCATCACTGAAGATGGAAGATTACTCTTTCATGACAGGACCTCTGTGCCTGAAAATGAAGAACTGAATAGGAAGCTGATGGATGAAGCCCACAAGACCAAGTACACTATTTACCCTGGTGCAACCAAGATGTATCAAGACATGAAAAGAACATTTTGGTAGCCAAACATGAAAGAGAAGTAGTTGAGCATGTTGCCATTGTCTCACTTGTCAACAAGTGAAGGCAGAACACCGACACCTGCTGGTGTACTCAGACCCTTAGATATCCCAGAATAGAAGTGGGAAAGCATTGACATGATTCATCATGGGTTACCTAGGACTCGTGGAGGACTCAACGTCATAGGGTAATTGTTGATCGACTAACAAAGTTTGCCCACTTTCTACCAATCAAAAGTTAGTGGACTGTGGACATGTTAGCTACTCCTTATGTAAAAGAGATAGTAAGACTGCATGGTGTTCCATCATCAATAATCTCAGACCGTGACCCAAGATTTACTTCTCATTTTTGGAAGGGACTGCAATAGCACTTGGTGCTAAACTCAACTTTAGTACTGCATTCCACCCACAGATAGATGGACAAACTGAGAGGACTAACCAAATTGTGGAAGACATGTTAAAAGCTTGCACAATAGATTTTGAATGCTATTGGAATGAACAATTGCCTTTAATGGAGTTTGCCTATAAAAATAGTTATCATGCAAGTATAAAGATGGCTCCATTTGAAGCATTATATGGTAGAAGTTGTAGATCCCCAATATGCTGGAATGAAGTTGGTGAATAGCAATGGTTAGGTCCTTACATGGTACAAGCTACAGCTAGGGACATATAGGTTATTCGAGATTGGCTCAAGATCGCTCACTAGGAAGAAGAGTTTTGCCGACAAGAGAAGAAGAGACTTAGAATTTCAAGTGGGAGATCATGTACATTTGAAGGTATATATCTCCTACTCGTGGAATACAAGGTTTGGAGTCAAGGGAAGCTAAGTCCAAGATTCATTGGCCCTTTCGAAGTACTCGCAAGGGTGGTGAGGTCACATACCGACTAGCATTGCCTCCACATTTAGTGTTCGTACACAATGTATTCCATGTCTCTATGCTCAGAAAATATGTGTACGATCTTACCCATATCATACTCCATGAAGAATTGGTGCTGCATAAGAACCTGACATATGAAGAAAAGCCAATCAAAATACTGGACCAAAAATTGCAACAACTCAAGAATAGGCCTATCTCTGTGGTAAAAGTTCTATGGGATAACTGTGGAGTAGAAGAAGCTACATGGGAACATGTGTTGAACCACTCCTATATTTTACCCTTATATTTTGGTGATAAAAAATTTATGATTAATTAAATATATTTAATATCATGTTTTCATAGTAAGTATAAATTTAGGAATTATTTTGTATGTGTTGCACTAAAATGCTAAGTCGATGTTCATTCAGTATGCATCGATTTCTGTTCAAAGTGCCACATCAATTTCACTAACAACGATTTGGATAAGTTACACAACGATTTGATCGTGTAACGATTCGTTAAGTGAAATAACGATTTTATTTTCATAATGATTTCATAAGTGAGAACAACGATTTGCTCTCACAACGATTTGGTTTTCATAACAATTTCATAAGTGAGAACAACGATTTGCTCTCATAACGTTTTGGTTTTCATAACGATTTCATAAGTGAGAAACAATGATTTGATTCTCACATCGATTTGATAAGTGCCATAACGATTTGATCGCCACATCGATTTCTCTCTCACATCGATTCTCTCTTACATAGATTTGACCAAAACATCGATTTGATAAGTTTCATAACGATTTGAACGACATAACGATTTGAAAAGTTTCATAACGATTTGAACGCCATAACGTTTGATCGCCACATCGATTTCTCTCTCACTCGATTACTCTCTTACATCGATTTCCTAAATGACAACATCGATTTGACAAAACATCGATTTGACAAGTTTCATAACAATTTGAATGACATAACGACTTGATAAGTTTCATAATGATTTGAACGACATACGATTTGATAAGTTTCATAACAATTTGGTTGCCACATCGATTCGATAAGTGAAACATCGACTTCATGTAAACATCAATTTTCTTTATACTCAGATCTATCAAATATGTTTGGCGCCTAATGATAAGTCAAAAATGTCTCTGACAAAAGATTTTCTTTTATCTCTCTAGATCTCTTCTCTTCTGTCAGATAGAAAGGTGGTCACTTACTACTTCTGGGAGAAAACAGGAAGCATAGAGATATGTGAGCTTTTTGACCGAAACATTGTTTTAGCTAAACACTTTCTTCTATGCTTACAGACCTCGTAGACCACCAAGTGGCTGACAATCTGAAGAAGAAAAAGAATAGAAAGATCAGCAACGACTAGAAGAGCTCCAACGGATCTCTTAACGGATCTATTCAAAGAAACTCATATAAAAGAAGAAGCAAGACTGAAGAAATGAAAAAGAGCTTTCCTGAAGATTTTTTAAGAGTGTACATCCTGTGAGGAACCACAACTCCATATACACTCAAAGGAAAAGAGAGAAAGAGCCCGAGCCCAAGAAGAATTGTTCAAGCATCTGAAGCCCTCAAGCTTCAAGCTTCTTCTCCTCTCTTCACTCTCTCTGTGTGCATCTTTGTAATCTGGGGAGAGAGTCTTTTCGCTGAGAGTTCTTTTAGTTGGTTTTCATTTGTTCCAACTCTCAGCTTTGTTCTTTCTTTTCTAAAAAAGACTTCTGTCCAACTATAGGACTGTATACAGTGTAGAACATATCTAGGGGTTTGTGTCTAACAGAACCACACTGGGGTTTGTTCCAGGAGGTTGGCTTCTTGACCTGTAAAAGAAGTGGGCTGCCTTCTTGCTCAGGAAAGAGAAGAAGACTAGTTGGGGTGCTGGGTGTTGTATTGTCCTTGAGGGGGACTGTACCTTGGTTAGTAAAAACCCAAGAAGTTGCTTGGG
This sequence comes from Colocasia esculenta, assembly GCA_014218235.1. Classification (NCBI taxonomy): domain Eukaryota; kingdom Viridiplantae; phylum Streptophyta; class Magnoliopsida; order Alismatales; family Araceae; genus Colocasia; species Colocasia esculenta. The sequence goes on from CM024753.1 coordinate 46,186,211, forward strand.
GACTGGACGTAGGACTTCCATGTAGGAAGGGCCGAACCAGGATGAATTCCCTATGTTATTTGTGTGATTGTTTATTTGCTTCCGCACTGCTACTCTCTATCACACTAAACTAACCAAATCTTCAAGTGATAATTTTCTGTGTTTAAGTTTCTATTTCAGAAAACCTATTCACCCCCCCCCCCCCCCCCCCCGCTCTTCTAGGTTAGCTTGTTGCCGTATCAAAGTGGGCCATGGTGTGTGATTGAAACACCTAAAAAATATTGTGTGTGTTGTATGGTTTGCTTCCTTATTTCTTTCTCCTTTCTATGCTTATTATATGGTAGTTAGTCTTGCTGGTTTCACTTAAGTGTTCAGTGTTTTCTATTATGCAAATTGTTTTTCTGATTCAGGTTTAATCTGTAGGTGAATAAGTGTTAATTTGGCATCAATTAGTTCATCCCTCCCATCTTAGTTGACCTTTGCACACCAACGTATTAGGTTCTAAATCTCACCACTATGCGAAGATGCTTCCTGATTAGCCATGAAAATATAGTAGGCGAAGGAGGTGAGTGAACAATCTCTGCAACAACTGCAACAAGCTCAACGAAAGTAATGGCAATCTTTGATCCCCTTCGACGTTGTTCGAGGGACATAAGAAAGGACTTGTTGAGTATGGAAAAGAAATAGAGGACTCCAACTAATCCTAAAGACAAGCCCCAAAAGAGAAGACAAAAGATGAAAAGTAGAAACTTGGAGATGAAGACAACTGGATGAAGGAGGCAGCCTCAATGACCTAAAGACAGTTTATATAGCTGCAAAGCGTCAATGGAGCCTACTCGAAGCCTTCGTCACCTCCTCAAATACTAAACTATTTTGGTGGCAAAATGAATCGACATTGAGTCCAGAGTGAAAGGCATTACCATTGTGCTCGCCGCCCAAATAAGAATGAAAAGGATGTGATGGAACCTAATCAGCACGTCGAAATATCCACAATAGAGGAGACATGTGGCATTAACTGCTTTGTCGGTGAAAATAAGCTGCAAATGTACCCATCCTTGCATAAAACTCAAACAAGTCTTAATCTTCGAGCTATTCATCAAGCCAATAAATATCAAAAGGATCATAAGGCATATCTAGCCCGGTAGATGATAGCCTAATAAATATCCTGAGGCTTATCTATCAAAAGCCTAAGAAACAATTAAGGTCTAAGAAGCGCTATTATTTCTATGGAGGCTGTTTCTAGCCTCCAAGGCCTGCAAGCCCATTATGGCCCATCATGACCCATTAAGGACACCTAGTTTCTGGTCGTCAAGCAACGTGTCCTCGGGATCAGCCCAAGGCTTCCGAACACGCACCTACCATCAGGTGTCCCCAAGGTTCCTAGGGGGCGTATCCGGACACCTCGTAACTTGTTCGAGCAAGGCTTAGGCTACCGAGCAGACCATGCGCCTATTGCTTGAACTTCCCATGACTTATCGCTGAGCACCCCACTTCTGGACACCGAATAAGTCTGGCCAGCAACCGAGCAGGCCTCTACTCAGTATCTTTTGGTCGGAGGGTTCAGAATGGTCCTTCACCTTCCGAAGGTAGTTATGGCAATGGTGCGACTTGCCTCCCATGACCAAAAGGCATTAACTGAAGGATCCCAACAGGCATCTCAACGGACAACTCCTCACCTAGGGACTTGAACTGGTGCGTCCCATCGGTCATCATTGGAGGAAATTGTGCTCGGACCCTTCGTCTCCTCTGCCTATAAAAGACACAGGTAATTCCCATGCAACGGTACGTAATCTGTTCTACACACACTCGCCTACGTGCGATCACACACCGAAGAACCTTCCTTTCCTGCCTCCTTTCCAGTCTGATCTGACTTGGGCGTCGGAGGGTTCCCCCCAATCCTTCAACCCCCTGTGATCTTTTTTGAGTTCTGCAGGCAATCGTCCGCACCGGCGACCATACTTCCCGTCTACTTTTAGTGGAGGTCCGTTCGGCCCAGGCTCGAACAGGAAAACCCGTCCACATTTTTGGCACTGTCTGTGGGAACGACATCAGCCATGGCTCGCAGAAGATCCTCTCATCAGAATCCTGGCAGCAGGGCAATGCGGTCTTTCTAGTCGTGTGCAGACTCGCGTGATCAAGCTCCTCCAGCCGACGACGACGCTCCCCCTGTCAGAGCAATTGATAACAGTCCTGTCGCTGGCACCCCCGCAACAGTCCAGGAGGTAGCAGAACATCGGGGCCAGGTGCAGCAACTCGCGGGGGTCTGCCAAGGCCTCCAGGCTCAACTGGCCAGACAGCCAACCCTGTCAGTCCCCCACCTCCGGAGCAACAAGCAGAGTCGTCGTGATGGCGACCCCCCTGCTCCATCAGCTCGGCAAGAGCGGTGTGAGGAATCGGCCCGTGCTCATGTAGAGCTCCGTCGGGCCGCCGAACCCCGAAACGGCAGGAGGACTCTCCTCGCCGATCCACTGTGGTAGCACCTCCTCCGCGCTCCGTTGTTGCTGCCAACTCCCATGGGTCCAAGCACGAACACTCTGTACACTCAGACCAGGAGTTAGCCAGACGCCTCCGCCGTGTTGTCGACCTCGAATGCCGCTGGATGCAATGGTCCAAAGAGTGGAAGGTAGAACTCCGAGGGATGACAATCTAGACTTCCGCTCCCCGTTCACCACGGAGATCCTAGAGGCCCAGGTCTCTCCGAAGCTGCCACTGCCTACCATCATATCCTACGACAACACCTCCGATCCGGCGGATCATATCCACAGTTTGAGTCGCACATGGTGTTCCACGGAGCATCAGATGCGGCCACTACCAGGCATTCCCGGCACACTGAAGGAGACTGCAGGGGCCTAGTTTGAAATTCTCCCTGCAGGCCCATCTCCTTCTTCCACCAGTTGAAGAAGTCCTTCTGGGACAACTTCCTGGGCTGAAAATCATAGCCGCGTACATCGGCTTCACTTCTGTCTGTTCGGCAGAAGAAGGGTGAAGCACTCTGGGACTACATCAAAAGGTTCCAGACTGAGGCACTTCGCATCCCTGGCCTGGACATCCCATTAGCCTCCAGTGCTCTCATCCAGGGCACTCGTGATGGCTTCCTCCAGAGGACACTGGTAGTGCAGCAGCCCTCCACTTTGGTCGAGCTCCTCTCCACCGCCCTGCGCCACGCTGCGTGTGAGGAGAGCCTGGCAGTCGGCCGAGTAGAGCAGGGTGATCAATGGATATAAAGAGGCCTTCCGACAATGGTTCCAACCGAGAACGGGAGAAAAGTCGGCACAACGGCGACTCACCGCACTGACCAAGCCCCTTCACCAAATACATTCCTCTCACGGTGGCCTTCAAACAGATCCTGGCCGAATCTGCGACGAGCAATATGTGCGGCGGCCTCCAGGATGCGCTCTGACCCTCGCAGGCGCAACCAAGACAAGTACTGTCGCTTTCACCATGACCACGGCCACGACACCTCGGAGTGCCGCCAACTCAGGATGAGATCGAGTCCTTGATAAGCGCGGCTACTTAAGATGCTACGTGTGCCAGAATGAGGATCATCGCCTAAGAGGCCTAGAATGCACCCCCGAGCAGCCCATTAATAATGAGCCAAATGGGCAGGAGATCAATGTGATTGTGGAGGATTTGGCGCGGGCGGAGAGAGTAGCCAGAGCCGACGCGACTACACTCATCGGGTGCACCAGGTCGAACGGCCCCCGGCGCCACGACCAGCCCCTTATCCCAATCCGGCACCTGCACGCTCCGAGGAGGCGATCACCTTCTCGAACAATGATCTTGTAGGAGTTTCTGCTCCCCACACTGATGTGCTGGTTGTCACAGCCACCATCAACCATTGTATCGTGCGTCGCATACTGGTGGATAATGGAAGCGCCCCAGACGTATTGGCTTATGACTATTTTCTCGTGATGGGTTTAAGAGTCGACCAGCTCACCCTAGTAGAATCGCCTCTGTTCGGCTTCTCTGGGGTCTCGGTGCATCCAATGGGACGGATTAACCTTCCGATCACCCTAGGAACAACACCGAAGGATATCACCAAAATGGTGGATTTTATAGTAATCAGGAGCATGCCAGGGTACAACGCCATCCTCGGGAGAGGTCTGATCGGCCGCATCTGTGAGATACCCTCCTCTTTACACCTGAATATGAGCTTCCCCACTCCGAGCGGCATCGGAGAGGTGCTTGGCAACCAATGAGAATCACGACGGTGCTACATTCTCTTCTTGCGAGACAAACGGCCCGTGGCAGACCCATAAGTGCTACCCACACCGACCAGGGAGCCCTCCACTGGTCGAGGCACTCCCGTCGAAGATCTACTGCCGGTACGGGTAGACGACGACCCCGAACATGACCTATACATTGGCGCGCTCTTGTTAGAGGCCGAACAGCAACGCTACAAGGCCTTCCTCCATGCCAACTTGGACGTATTTGCATGGTCGGATGATGAGCTACCCGATATTCCTCCCGAGGTGATGACCCACCATCTCAACCTTGACCCGAGGGTGCCACCTGTCCAGTAGAGGTGGCAACCAGTCAACCGAGAACGGCAGACCGTGATCCATGATCACGTTGTCATGAGCCGAGTGACTGGGCTCCTCCGATAAGCCCAGTACCCAAGGTGGATTTCCAATGTGGTCCTTGTACGCAAGGCCAATGATAAATGGCGCATATGCGTGGACTACAAAGATCTTAACAAGGCGACGCCCAAGGATAACTTCCCACTTCCACGCATGACCAGCTGGTAGACGCTACGTCCGGGCATGAGCTTCTCAGCTTCCTGGATGTGTACGTTGGCTATCACCAAATCAGTATGCATCCCCCGGACCAAGACGGCACGATGTTCATCACTGACCCCGGCCTCTACTGTTTCACCAGAATGCCATTTGGTCTGAAGAATGCTGGAGCAACCTACCAGCGGCTAGTCAACAAGATGTTCGAGCAATAGATCGGGTGCAAGATGGAGGTCTACATTGACGACATGCTGGTCAAAATGCTCCCAAGCTTTGACCACGTCACTGACCATGAAGAAACCTTCGTGACTCTACAAGATACAACATGAAGCTCAACCTAGGAAAGTGTGCATTCGGAGTGTGCTCGGGGAAGTTCCTCGGCTTCCTCGTCTCCAACCGAGGAATAGAGGCCAACCCCGAAAATCTGAGCCATACTCGAAATGAGCAGTCCGAAGACCATACGCGACATCCAGCGGATTACTAGACGGGTCGCAGCGCTTAATTGCTTCATGTCCCGAGCAGCAGAACGAAGCTTCAACTTCTTCAAATTGCTGCGAGTCCCCAAAGGTGCCTCACTACAAGGGGGGAAACTATGGTGGACCGAGGACCACGAAGCGGCCTTCACTGAGTTGAAGGCATACCTCGCTGCCCCACCTGTGCTCTCAAAGCTTGTGCTCGGAGAACCGTTGTTCGTGTACCTTCGGTCACAGAACACTCCATCAGCATAGTGCTGATCAGAGAAGAAGGAACGGCGCAACACCCTGTGTATTACCTAAGCAGAGTGTTCCAAGAAGCTGAAAGAAGATACCCTCGAGTAGAGAAGCTCACCCTGGCACTATTTACGGCTGCTCGGAAGCTCAAGCCCATCCGATCACGGTGCTAATCGACCAGCCGTTGAAACTCATCCTTTAGCGACCAGAGGCTTCTG